>BLSH010531513.1:209103-224395 GCA_018402905.1 Glandirana rugosa
TATATATATATATATATATATATATATATATATATATATGTGTATGTATATATGTATATATATATATATATATATATGTATATATGTATATATATATATATATATGTATATGAAGTATATGTACGTATCATGGGATGGTAATACCAATAAAATAGCATAACAAATGTTAAAACCCTGTGGTTGCAATATGATGTGTAGCTGTTATAAAAAGTAATAAGATATAAGATGAGACATAATATGAAAAAAGAGGCAAAATATGATATAAAAGTCGGGTAGCGTAATATTGGGTATTGAGTATTGCAATACCTGCACCAAATACCATCACTCAATAGCATGGATGGTGAATTATTCAGTGCAATTGTGCATGAGTATCTAAACCATACCAGCACATATAAACAGGACAGACGTTATTGTGTATCTCTAACAGGTACATTATGAACCTCATCATTCCTAATTAAAATGGAAATAATGGGTGGCGAAAACATTAAGAATACATAAGTAGAACCTTGGGGGGGAATACGTGTTAAGGGATGTGCATAAAAGTATGCTGACATCAAGAGGGCCGCACAATCTACTGAAGGCATGTCCAAAAACAGGTACATGTCTGATAGAATGGTATAGATATTTGAACACATGATACAATAAAAAATAGATAAAGGAATAGATGAATGAAATTCACCAAGAGGGTCCTACGGGATAGTGGAGATTTCAATGCCCTCATTCAGGCCACCGGGCGAAAGTACATCTAGACAATAGATCCAGTAGGTTTCCCGGGAGCATAGTTTTCTAAATCGCTCTGCCTCTGGTAGAGACCTGGGTATTTGCTCGATAACCCAGACCTCTAATCCTATGGTGGATTTTTTGTGGTGGTTAAGAAAGTGACGTGGCACACTAAGGAGGTCTTTGCCTTCCTCTATTTGCCTCCTATGGCGACCAAAACGTTGATGGAGAGGTCGAGTGGTGCAGCCTACATATACCAAGCATATACTACAAAGTCGCATGAGCAATTGTAAAACTCATCCAACTGTTATGTTTTTCCCTTATAATGGAATGATTTACGGCCATGTTGTACATATGCACACGTTTTGCAGAGGGTCTTATGGCAGCGATACATTCCAACTAGGGGGATAAGCATCGGTACACATGGAATCTGTTCCAGAGGTTTAAGTTTACTGGGTGCCAGTTTATTTTTGAGATTTGGAGCCCTGTGATATGTGACCTTAGGTCTGGAGGGTAATATTGTCTCCAGATGAGGTTCTTGCTTTAGAATGTTTCAATAAGATTTTCTCCATTTTTTTATGCTGAAAATGAAACATGGTAGTGAACCTGGGGCCGTTGTCAACAGTTCTCGTGTGGCCCATAGGTTTGCCACTACGATAGGTGTCAAACGCCTCTTGAACTAGGGACTCAGCATATTCTTTGTCAAGAAAATTCTTCTTGAGTAGTTGGCTCTGGGTGTCGTAATCAACATCCAAAGTGCAGTTCTGCCGAAGTCTGCAGTACTGTCCCCTTGGGATGTTGTGAATCCAGGGCGGATAATGACAACTATGGAAGTGCAAAAAAAGAGACTTGTCAGACCACACTGTGTACAAAAAAACTCGAGTGATCCCACGGCCATGTTTTCTGATGAGGTTAACACTCTGGTTCAGTCAGCAGTACGGGATAATATCCTTACAAAAATTGAAGCCTCATACTTACTGAAAGACTTTTTCAAAATCCCATATTTCTACCATTTACCTAAGGTCCACAAAAACCTAGACAACCCCCCTGGCAGACCGATAGTTGCCGCTATGGACAGCGCCACAACCAGACTTAGTCAATACATAGACTTCTTCCTTCATCCCATTGTGCAAAAACTTCAGTCTTATATCAGGGACGGCACGCACTTATTAGAAATTCACCATCCATACTATTGAGTGATGATATTTGGTGCAAGTATTGCAATACTCAATACCCAATATCATGCTCCCCGTCTTTTATATTCTATTTTGCCTCTTTTTTCATATTATGTCTCATCTTATATCTTATTACTTATTACCTTTTATAACAGCTACACATCATATTGCAACCACAGGGTTTTATCATTTGTTATGCTATTTTATTGGTATTACCATCCCATGATATGTACATATACTTCATATACATATATATATATATATGATGTTCAGACACCAATAACCTTTTTATAAAAATGACTATCACCCATGCTTTATTTACAGCACATCTTAAGATACTTTCTGTCTTTTAGTTTTTTTATTGTCACTATTATCATATTATTCCATATATTTCATAGTACATGTGCTTGTAGCCACGATCCAATTAGACCTCATCATTGACTCCCAGGGACTACAAAAAGATGGCGGCACACCATCCTAGTTAGCCTGATGAAAGAGCGCGACTGCCTCTACATTGCGGTCTTTACGCACTGAAACATGTCGCGGATTGATGACATCACCCCGCTGTGACCAGTGCAGCCAAGCCTCGTTCTGGAATCCCCCGGCTGCCGGCACGGAGACGATCGTTCCCACCATCTACGGACTACTCCACGAACGGACAAACTGTCATTACCCACAAAGTATGTGCCAAGTATTAAATACATTTCAGTTAGGGTGTTCAATACTTTTTCCCTGTGTCATTCCATTTTATTGCATATAGCTTTATTTCTGAACTTATTTGTTTTGGTGTCTTTGTATGTATGGAATGCATAGGTTGTTACTGACATGTGGAGTACATTTCATGTCAATAGTAAGGAATGGCAGCATCCGCTAAATTCCTTTACCCTGCCAAAACGTTTTTCCGTCCGCTACCCTTTTGAGGACAGCCTGTTACAGAAATGGGCCTCCTCTACGGTGGATCCGCCGGTGGCCCGCCTGAATAAGGCGACGACTATTCCCTTGGAGGGGTCCCCCTCTTTTAGGGAACCGGCCGATAGGCGGACGGAAGCAGTGTCCAAGGCACTTTTCCTGGTGGCGGGGGCAGCCATGAGGCCGGCCTTGGCGTCGGTCATGGTGGCACAGTCGCTCACAGAGTGTGCGATGGAGTGAAGTGATGCTCGGGGCTGCGGGGATTCACCTGAATCGGTGCAACCAGCAGACCACCTGGTGCAGGGGCTTTGTTACCTCTGTGACGCAGCACTGGACTTGGTGCCGATGCTGTCAAAAATGTCTGTTTTTGGCGATCATTATCAGACGCCTGCTGTGGCTGCGGCGCTGGTCGGATGACCACGCGTCTAAAAAGGGCCTCTCGGACCTGCCCTTTCAGGGTGGTCGGCTTTTTGGGGCCCAGTTGTATGAAATCATTAAGGATTTCACCGGGGGGGGGAAAGAGTACATTTCTTCCGTAACCCAAGCGGCAAGAACAGCGCTGCAAGCAAGGGCCTCAGTACTCTGGCCAGAAGCATTTTTTTTGTGCGCCCGGTTCTGCGGGCAAGGGCTCCCAGCCCGGCAAGACTGCCTCTCGGACTGGTAAGCGGCCCTGGCAGCGCAAGCCCGAAAAGACGGAGAAGTCCTCCTTCGCATGATGGGTTGCCCCGCCCGTCTCTCGGGTGGGGGGCCGGCTTCTGGGGTTCGCGGACCGGTGGGCCGCTCGCATCTCCGACCGGTGGGTGCGGGAGGTGGTGTCCTCCGGGTACAAGATGGAGTTCAGTACTCGGCCCCCAGACAGGTTTTTCCCGTCAAATTTAAGACTCCCTCCGGGGCGTCGGCAAGCTCTGTTAGAGGCTGTCCAGACGCTGTCCGTACATGGGGTAATTGTGCCAGTTCCTGCGTCGGAAAGATTCCGCGGCTTCTACTCGAACCTCTTTGTGGTGCCAAAGAAGGGGTGGGTCAGGCCGGTTCTGGACTTGAAAGTGCTCAATCACTTCATGAAGGCGTGCAAATTCAGGATGGAGTCCGTCCCTTTGGTCGTGGCTGCCCTGCACCAGGGGGATTTTCTGGCATCCCTGGACATCAGGGATGCGTATCTTTACGTTCCCATTTATGTGCGCCACCATCGCTTTCTGCGCTTTGCTGTAGGGGACCTCCATTATCAATTTGTGGCTCTTCCTTTCGGTCTGGCCTTGGCTCCGTGGGTCTTCACCAAGATCCTGGCCCCGGTGTTGGCTTTGCTGACACAGAGAGGCATTGCTGTGGTAGCATACCTGGACGATCTTCTCCTGCGAGCGGAGTCAGCTCCAGCTCTGGAGGACAATGTTGCTATCACCCTGACCTCACTGCGGGACTTCGGTTTGGCTAATCAATCTACAGAAGTCATCATTGACCCCGTCCTGTCGCCTGGCCAAGTTGCTGACGCTACAAGGAGCGGTGCGAATCCTGTTGTCACGACGGTGGTCCTCCTTACGTTTCTGCATGCGGGTGTTGGGGCGCATGGTCTCGACCTTCGAGGCGATACCGTACGCCCAGAGTCACACCCGGCTCCTGCAGCGAGCGATACTACTGCAGTGGGACAAGTCTCCCTAGTCTCCGGACCTGCTGATCCGGCTGGATCAACAGACCAGGGCGTCAATGGCCTAGTGGCTTCGGGCCCTGGCATTGACCTTAGGGAAGTCGTTCCTTCCCCTGGAATGGTCAATAGTCACAACGGATGCCAGCCTTTCGGGCTGGGGGGGAGTCCTGGGGCAACTGTCGGCTCAGGGCTGTTGGTCGGCGCAGGAGTCTCGTCTTCCGATCAATGTGTTGGAGCTGAGGGCGATCAGATTCTGTCTCTCCCACTGGTCGGCAAGGCTGCGCGGCCTCCCGGTTCGGGTTCAGTCAGACAACGCCAGGGTAGTGGCGTATGTGAACCATCAAGGCGGAACAAGGAGCTTGGCAGCAGCGACAGAGGCAGCCCACATTCTAAGGTGGGCAGAACTTCACGTGCCAGCAATCTCCGCCATCTACATCTACTTCCGGGCGTAGAAAATTGGAAGGCGGACTTTCTCAGTCGCCAAACGCTGGACCAGGGAGAATGGTCCCTGCACCCGGAGGTGTTGCGCCAGATTTGCAAAAGGGTGGGGCACGCCAGATGTGGATCTCCTGCCGACCAGATTCAATCACAAAGTGAAGACCTTCGTGTGCAGGTCAATAGATCTGTTGTCGGTAGCCACGGACGCCCTGGTGGCCCCATGTTCCCGGTACAGGCTTCTGTACGCTTTTCCTCCTCTCAAACTTCTACCGCGGTTACTGCGCAGGATAGAAGTGGAGGGAATCCCGACAATCCTGGTGGCTCCGGATTGGCCTCAGCGTCCTTGGTACGCCGACGTGGTGCAGATGGTAACCGATGTCCCCTGGCGACTCCCGCTTCGCAAAGATCTACTGTCGCAGGGTCCCATCTTGCACCCTGCTTTACCCTCGCTGGCTTTGATGGCATGGCTATTGAGTTCCAGGTACTGAGGGACAGGGGGGTCTCGGAGTCAGTGATCCCCACCATGCTTAAGGCGCGCAAGTGTACTTCGCGCAAGATCTATCATCGCACCTTGAAAGCATATATTGCCTGGTGTGAGGCGGGGGGTTGGAACCCCCGTTCTTTTTCGGTATCTCGGGTGCTGGCCTTCCTTCAACAAGGCCTGGATCAAAAGTTGGCTTTGTGCACACTCAAAGGTCAGATTTCTGCTCTGGCGATTCTTTTCCAGCGTCCTTTGGCGACGCATTCTTTGATCCGTACATTTGTACAGGGTGTACGTCATGTGGCTCCTCAGGTACGGTCTCCCCTGGCACCGTGGGATCTGAACTTGGTACTTTCTGTGCTGCAGAAACCGCCATATGAGCAGATCAGGGCTATTCCCTTACAATTGCTGTTTCAGAAGGTCACCTTCTTGGTGGCCGCTAGGCGGGTGTCTGAATTGGCAGCTTTGTCGCGTAGGTCTCATTATTTGGTCCTACATAAGGATAAGGCGGTGTTGCGTCCGTCTCCTTCGTTCCTACCAAAGGTGGTTTCCTCTTTTCACATTAATGAGGACATTTTCCTCCCTTCCTTGTGTCTGTGCCCATCTCATCCTAAGGAGATTGCTCTGCATTCCTTGGACGTAGTGAGGGCCTTGCGGGTGTATTTGGCAGCTACTGCTCCTTTTCGGAGGCCAGATGCTCTGTTTGTGCTGACGGAAGGGCCGCGCAAGGGTTTGGCGGCTTCGTCGGCCACTGTATCACGTTGAATCAGACAGACTGTGACCCATGCGTATGCTGTGCGGGGCCAAGAACCCCCTTTTCCAGTCACGGCTCATTTCACCGGGCAATTAGTACTTCCTGGGCTTTCAGACACCAAGCGTTGGTGTCTCAGGTGTGCAAACGGCTACCTGGGCCTCGGTGCACACTTTTGTTAAGTTTTACAAAGTTGATGTGTCAGCATCCGCGGATGCTGCTTTTGGCCGCAAAGTTTTGCAGGCGGCGGTGTAGGCGTGGCTGGCGCCTCCCCGAGATCTTTCTGTTGGGTACAGTTGTTATTGTTTACCCACCCCTCTTTGTTTGACAATGCTTTGGGATGTCCCCGCGTGTCATGAATAAGAGGCTGCGTCTGTCAATGAACGTAAGAGAAAATAGGATTTTTTGACTTACCGTAAAATCCTTTTCTCTGAGTTCATTGACAGATGCAGCACCCACCCCTCTGTGTTGTGTTTGTATGGCTTGTTACGAACTGATATGCTATGCAGGGCTGAGGGGTTATATGCTGAGTGAGGATGGCCCCCTGAGTGGGGCCAGCTTTGCTTTTCTGAACTTCGTTCTGCCTAGTCTACTCCTGGTAAAAGGTGCATAAACCCCACGTGTCATGAATAAGAGGCTGCGTCTGTCAATGAACTCAGAGAAAAGGATTTTACGGTAAGTCAAAAAATCCTATTTTTACCCGCTGTATATATTTTAAAGCAAGATATCTTTGTTCATGCAATACATCAATAATTTGTATTGAAAAATGCAAACACAATAAAACCATTTAAAACATTTTCACAAATTTGTATTTTTAATAGCTGGGT
Organism: Glandirana rugosa; assembly: GCA_018402905.1. Classification (NCBI taxonomy): domain Eukaryota; kingdom Metazoa; phylum Chordata; class Amphibia; order Anura; family Ranidae; genus Glandirana; species Glandirana rugosa. The sequence goes on from BLSH010531513.1 coordinate 216,044, forward strand.
GAGTCGCAGACTGTCACCAGACCTCCGTACCTTTTTAAGGTTCCTCATTCAGCTGTTTTAGTAATAAAAAACATCGTCCCTGATACAAATATATATATATTTTCATTCTTAATACTTCTTTATTAAGAATTTGTAAAAAAAAAAAAAAAAAAAAATTAAGTAAACTAGCTGTAGGAGGGGTATGCATAAAAAGGCGTTCACACAAAAGGGAGCACATTCTGTTAATAATGGTGCCATAGGTGAAACAAATATATATATATTTTTTTTTTTTTTTAAGGAAAATGTAATTGTTCATGCAATACGTCAATAGATTGTATTGGATTATGCAAACACAAATCAAACATTTCCAAAAATTAAATATTTTGATAGCTGAGTTAATTGTAAACTGTCATCAAAGACCTTATTTGAAATACTTTGCTTTACTATTCAAACATTTTTTTTTTGTTAAATAGAAACCATAAAAACATTGGGGTTGGTTTACTAAAGGCATTCAGAATCTTCTCTCAATAAATTGTAACTTCAAATAACTCAACACACAGCCATTAATGTCTAAACGGCTGGCAACAAAAGTGAGTACACCCCTAAGTGAAAATGTCCAAATTGGGGCCAAAGTGTAAATATTTTGTGTGACCGCCATTATTCTCCAGCAATGCCTTAACCTTCTTGGGCATGGAGTTTACCAGAAATTCACAGGTTGTCACTGGAGTCCTCTACCACTCTTCCATCTCTTTTGTTAAATAGAAACCATAAAAACTTTGGGGTTGATTTACTAAAGGCATTCAGAATCTTTTCTTAATAACTTGTAACTTTGTTCACTCTGAACACTCATTCATGCACAGCTCAAATAAATACACAGGAATTTGCTTTTCACAGGATTGGATTATTGAAGTGGATATTCAGTTTATTTATTGAGTGAAAGTTCTCCACATCTTTAGTGCATCCCCTCAGCCTGTTATATTATAGAGAGTTCAATACATACATCTGGCATGATCATTCAATTTTATAGTTGAAACAAACCACATGCTTGAAATTTTTTAGGACTGCATAGATATTTGACAGTGACAACAACCAAAATACAAATAGTTCCCTAATTTGCTAATAAAAACATGTATATATGTTCAAAAAGTTAGTGTTTACCTCTGCTTAGAACTATAAATTCATGAAGGGAAACAAAAAAAATAAAAAATAAAATTCAAACTTCTGATTAGTGACTAGTGATAACATTAATAGTATTTCCAAATTATAAAATTACGTTTCTTAATGTAATCCAGTTTAATTCTCTATAAAGTCTATTCGTTTATTTATATTTGTTCGTTTTGTGGTGGTTATAAATAGAAGTGAGAGCTGAAGCTTTGAACAAAAAAAAAAAACCAATATATATATATATATATAAAGTATCTCACAAAAGTGAGTACACCCCTCACATTTTTGTAAATATTTTACTATACCTTTTCATGTGACAACACTGAAGAAATGACACTTTGCTACAATGTAAAGTAGTGAGTGTACAGCTTGTATAACAGTGTAAATTTTCTGTCCCCTCAAAATAACTCAACAGACAGCCATTAATGTCTAAACCACCGGCAACAAAAGTGAGTACACCCCTAAGTGAAAATGTCCAAATTGGACCCATAGTGTCAATATTTTGTGTGGCCACCATTATTTCCCAGCACTGCCTTAACCCTCTTGGGCATGGAGTTCACCAGAGCTTCACAGGTTGCCACTGGAGTCCTCTTCCACTCCTCCATGACAACACCATGGAGCTGGTGGATGTTAGAGACCATGCAATCCTCCACCTTCCGTTTGAGGATGCCCCACGGATGCTCAATAGGGTTTAGGTCTGTAGACATGCTTGGCCAGTCCATCACCTTTATCCTCAGCTTCTTTAGCAAGACAATGGTCATCTTGGAGGTGTTTTTGGGGTCATTGAAATACTGCCCTGCGGCCCAGTCTCTGGAGGGAGGGGATTTTGCTCTGCTTCAGTATGTCACAGTACATGGTGGCATTCATGGTTCCCTCGGTGAACTGTAGCTCCCCAGTGCCGGCAGCACTCATGCAGCCCCAGACCATGACACTCCCACCACCATGCTTGACTGTAGGCAAGACACATTTGTCTTTGTACTCCTCACCTGGTTGCCGCCACAAACGCTTGACACTATTTGAACCAAGTTTATGTTTGTCTCATCAGACCACAGGACATTTATTATTTATTTCAGGAACTTATATGGTTCCAGTAATCCATGTCCTTAGTCTGCTTGTCTTCAGCAAACTGTTTGTTTGCAGGCTTTCTTGTGCATCATCTTTAGAAGAGGCTTCCTTCTGGGACGACAGCCATGCAGACCAATTTGATGCAGTGTACAGCGTATGGTCTGAGCACTGACAGGCTGACCCCCCCCCCACCCCTTCAACCTCTGCAACAATGCTGGCAGCACTCATATGTCTATTTCCCAAAGACAACCTCTGGATATGATGCTGAGCGCATGCAATCAACTTCTTAGGTCGGCCCTGGCGAGGCCTGTTCTGAGTGGAACATGTCCTGTTAAACCACTGTATGGTCTGGCCACCGTGCTGCAGCTCAGTTTCAGGGTCTTGGCAATCTTTTTATAGCCTAGGCCATCTTTATGTACAGCGAAATCCTCAGAGAGTTCTTTGCCATGAGGTGCCATGTTGAACTTCCAGTGACCAGTATGGGAGAGTGAGATAACACCAAATTTAATACACCTGCTCCCCATTCACACCTGAGACCTTGTAACACTAATGAGTCACATGGCATCGGGGAATTGGGCCCAATGTGGACATTTTCACTTAGGGGTGTACTCACTTGTGTTGCTAGTAGTTTAGACATTAATGGCTGTGTGTTATTTTGAGAAGAACGCAAATTTACACTGTTATAAAAGCTGTACACTCACTACTTTACATTGTAGAAAAGTGTCATTTCTTCAGTGTTGTCACATGAAAAGATATAATAAAATATTTACAAAAATGTGAGGGGTGTGTGTGTGTGTGTGTGTGTGTGTATATATCCACCTTTTTATCTCTTCTCTAATCTTGATAAATATGCTATGCTTTGGCATTTGTTAATATGCCATGCATCTCTTAACTTTGCATAATACATATATAGTACTTTTCATTTATGGACATTGTTGAACTGATATGTTTATCTATGTAAAGAAGCTTTTGCTGTGCTTACTCCATTACAATATTAATCACTGTTGGTGTCTATGTGATAGGACCTGTTGTCATTCAAGGTCATCATGGGTATAGATGGATTTTAGATATGTTTAATATTGTTTATGTGTGTGGACAGCACAGTGGTTAGCACTTCTGCCTAGCAGCACTAGGATGGTTGGTTCAAATCCCAGCCACAGCACAGAGTTTGCATGTTCTCCCTCTGCATGTGTGGGTATTACTCTGGTTTCCTCCCACACTCCAAAGACATACTGGTAGGCTAATTGGATCCTGTCTAAATTGGCCCTAGTATATTTATGTATGAATGAGAGTTAGGGACCTTAGATTGTAAGCTCCTTGAGGGCAGTGACTGATGTGAATGTAAAATAAACATGTAAATCGCTGCATAAAATGACGGTGCTATATAAGTTCCTGTAATAAATAAATAAATGTGTGCAACCCTTAAAGGGGTAGTAAACCCTGATGGCTTTTACTTCCTCTTCATTCCTTTTTATTACCCTGCAATGTAAAAGCATAATTGGCTAGTATGCATCGCATACTAGCCTATTATGTGACACTTCCCTGCATTGGAAGCCTGCGCTGTCCCCGCTCCAGGCCGCTTCCAATTTTCGCCCCTCTTCCTTCCGGGGCCGCAGACTCCGGCTCTATGATTGGCCGGAGCCGCGTGACATCAATCCCGCGCAAGCGCGGGAGCCTCCAATCACTGAACGATCTCAGTTTAGGAATGGCATGGAGGCCGTTTCTTCACTGTGCATGTGCCCGATGACGTGGACACATCACAGTATAGTGTACATCTCCTAAACCGTGCAGGTATAGGAGATATGCAGGGCACCTACAGGTAAGCCTTATTATAGACTTACCTGTAGGTTAAAGTGGTTGTCCAGAGTTGACAGCCACTTCAACAGTTCTGACTGGCCCCATGCATGCATTTTGGCCAGCAGAGCATGCTGGTTGTTATGGCTGCCTGACAGCTTGGAAGTTATTGGTTCGCTATTCTTGGTCTATAACTAGTTTCTACACACATCAGTCTGATGTATGCTTGTGGTTGATCAGAGCTATTGCACAACTTCAACTTGTCTCAACAGCATCGTGGAACCTTACACCTCTTGTTAACAGGTGCAAAAGTTGTTTGTCCGGCTGATGTGTGAAGAAAACAAATTGCTGTCACTCTAATGGGTGTAGAAGTCGTAGGTTGCAGATGTGGGCAACTACAGACTACCTAAGGTCTATGTTGGGGTTGGGGCTCTTTATGGATATCTGCATTGTCCATTTGTAAAAGTCTATTCTCATTAAAAGTAACATCAAACTCTATATCTTGTTCTACGCTTATAAAACATTAACTATAAATGGTTGCTGAATATATAACTGTGTATAGTTGAATCTCAGTGGTCTTGTTGCTCTAGAGATTTCTTTGCTGTTCCTCTAGGGCAGGGGTCTCCTAACATTCCAAACAAAGGGCCGGTGTACTAGCCTTCAGGTTTTAGAGGGGCCAGACTGGGCAGTGGGAGTAGAACATTTCCCTGTAACAATGCCCCATCGTTGGTGTCAGTGGGAGGAATAGTGCCCCATCGTTGGTGTCAATGGGAGGAATAGTGCCTCATCGTTGCTGTCAGTGGGAGCAATGGTGCCCCATCATTGGTTTCAATGAAAGGAGTAGTGTGCTGCTGTTGGAGTCATTGGGAGGAATTGTGCCCCATCATTGGTATCAATGAAAATAGTGCCCTACTGTGCTGTTTGTGTCAGTGGGAGGGATAGTGTTCCAAGGGCCAGAAAAAAGGCAAGAAATGGGTTGCAGTTTGCAGATCACTGCCCTAGGGCACAATGTCCAGGTGATGGAGTACGCAGCTGTCCTTTCAGATATGCAAAGCTCTTACACTAGACTCTTAAAAAGCTTTTTAAGGCTCAGGTGCCTCCCATACACTGCACATATTACAGCCCAGCAATGCAGGACTTAACGTGAGAGATAACAAGCACATATGAAGCCATCTTTATCACTGAAATAGATTTTTTTTACTGCATTGAAAAGCTCATTTTTTGAGGCTCATTTCTTTATATCCTTTGGGTAAAATGTCTTTAAGGGTTTGCAACAGGTGGGATAGTGATGGTCAGCATTCTGTGTTCCCGCTTGTTTACCACCTTTACAGAGCTGAGCCTAAGCAAATATTTGGGGGGGGGGGGGGGTTTGAATGACAGAGAATATTTTTTTATTTTGTGTTTTTCTGTGGGTTGGATTAGAATTCTGTGGGTTGGATTGATCCTACAGCAACTCAAATGACCTAATTGCTTATAGAAGTGCAGTACTTGGAAGAGATGCTTATGCTTGTTGAAAATATTGACCTTGGGTACAATTGGCTCCTGCCTTCTCCAAGAAATAAATGCTCATCTATATGTGGCCTAAGCAAGGGCAGAGCTATATGTGATAGGAACAATGACATGTTTCAGCAGGGCCATGGAATGGAGCAATAACTAAGGAATTTGTGTTTTTCTCAACACTCTCTGTGCCCCAGTGCTTTTAGGCCCCTTTCACATGGGCGCTCCGATCAGGTCTGCCTGTCCATTCTTCAGACGGACCTGATCGGACGCTCCATTCACTTCTATGGAAAGGACGGATGTCAGCTGTGACATGTCCACTGACATCCGCCGATATCCGATCCTGGTCGTGAAATCCAGACGGATGGCAACCCTGTTTTCCCTCCGTTTGGAGGATGAGATCGGATGAAAATGGACAGGCGGTCCGTTTTCATCCGATCTCCCATAGAGGGCATCGGGGCTCTGACAGGTCTGTCTCCGCACAGTGAGTGGAGACGGACCTGTCATCCGCCTGCTCAGCGGGGATCAGCAGAGCGATCCCCCGCTGAGCAAGCGGAATCCGTATTATGGACAAGCCCGTGTGAAAGGACCCTTAGGCTCAGTCTTTCTCTCTCCCTGGGCATTTCTTATTACCTGCTTGACTGCATCTGTCTCTCAATATGTATGTCCATCCTCCTATTTGCACATGGATGGAACAAAGCTCTCCACCTACATATGACAATAGTGGTGAAATGTGGAGGACACAGACTGGAAGAAGCAAAGTTTCCCATCAGCACTTTTCAGAGTGAGAGGTGTGCAGGTCTTGTAGTAAAGAATGACCTGTCTAGTCGGGTTTCTTCTTACAGTCCACCTGCAGCCAATCACAGTAAACAAGCTAGGCTATATGTCACTTAACTGTCGCCTTGAGTGCCTCAGTTTCCTCCTCTGTGTCATTTAAGCTTTCATTAAAGGTTTGGCTTGAACTGGAAGTTAAATTTTATGCCTTGGAAAACGTAAACACATATGCAGTAAATCTGTTATACATGGACATTTCCCCATATTTTACCCCTTTAAAAGCTGAAAGTACAATAAATACCTGTTGGCCCTGCCAGAAATCCATTGAGCTCCTAACTTCTTGTTGTTGGCTGGCAATGCTGCTGGGTTGTCAGCCCTGCTTTGAGTTCTTCTCTGCTGGACTACTGTACTCCACCTATTCCTACCCCGGTTTATCCTTCTTAATATACATATATTGATTTCTTTCCCAGAATAACATTACTACATTGACTCTCACGAGCCTGTGCATATACTTTATGTAGGGAAAGGGTTGTAGTTTTGAGGTCATGCCTATATCACAAGAAATTGATCAAGGTGACAAACCCGATGCCCAAAATCTTGGGAAACAGGGAAGCCAACTTCTGACACTTTTCCTCCAAATCTAACGGTTTCTTTGGTGGGGAACTAAAAAAAACCATGAGATTCAGTCGTATCCTTGACAAAGATCAGACATGGACTTTACAAACAAGAAATAACCGATCCACAGCTTAAGTACCGAACTCCACAACGCAGCGAGAGCTCTCAGTTCTCACTGCGTTGTGGAGTTCAGTACGTAAGCTGTGGATCGGTTATTTTCTTGTTTGTAAAGTCAATGTCTGCTCTTTGTCAAGGATACAATGACTGAATCTCATGTTTTTTTTGAGTTCTCCACCAAAGAAAACTGTTAGTTTTGGAGGAAAAGTGTCAGAAGTCCTATCCAAGTATTCACAGATGTGTTGAAAGTCTAGCTTGGTGAACGTTGTCAGTACCCCATACCGGCATACTGATCGCTCTTCAATGCTTTGAGATACAGGAGAATTCCAGGGATATTGGTGTTTTACACCCCAGGCTTGGTTTGACTTGGCAGGTATATGCCTTTCCAAGTCCATCTGGTAAGCCCCCATATTGCATGGTGGAGGATTCTTTTGCACTGAATTGAAATATCTAGTTCACAATTTATTTCACAATTTTATGGTTTTGTAATTTTTGCATATTTGCACAGTAGTCACATTACTGTACATTCAGTTGTATGCAAACGTTTAGGAACCCCTGACAATTTCCATGATTGTCATTTATAAATATTTGGGTGTTTGGATCAGCAATTTGATTTTGATCTGTCAAATAACTGAAGGACACCGTAATATTTCAGTAGTGAAATGAGGTTTATTGGATTAAAAGAAAATGTGCAATATGCATCAAAACGAAATTAGACTGGTGCATACATTTGGGCACCCCAACAGAAAAATTACATCAATATTTATTAGAGCCTCCTTTAGCAGAAATAACTGCCTCTAGACGCTTCCTACAGCCTGTAATGAGTGTCTGGATTCTGGATGAATGTATTTTGGACCATTCCTTCTTACAAAACATCTCCAGTTCAGTTCGGTTTGATGGTTGCCGAGCATGGACAGCCCGCTTCAAATCACCCCACAGGTGTTCAATGATATTCAGGTCTGGGGACTGGGATGGCCATTCCAGAACATTGTACTTGTTCCTAGATGAGTCCGTAAATACGTCTCCTTGTTCATGTTACAAGACCTTACCGGTAGGGTCAGGGGTCTGGACTTATAGTAACTTGTGGACACCCCACTAAACTTCGCCCGACAGGTACGAGCCGTTGGTAGTTTGGCTTGACTTGACCTCTACAAAACATTCTTCCTTACCAGGTTTTATGTAAGTAGGTCTTAGGTCTGTGAGTAATGTCCGACATCCTTCGCAGATCTCCGTCAATAAAGACGATTTCCTCCGAGATTATTTATAACTACATTAAAAAGACAACCCCACGGGTTTACATACGTGGTCAGATTAAAGCAAAACTACGTATAACGTGTAAAAGAAAAT
>BLSH010531513.1:227120-251007 GCA_018402905.1 Glandirana rugosa
CGCCTTTGCCTCTCCAATATTTTATGTGGCTGCCACTTCTGGCCTTAACAAGAACTGTGCCTGTGGTCTTCCATTTCCTCACTATGTTCCTCACAGTGGACACTGGCAGCTGATATCTCTGCGATAACTTTTTGTAGCCTTCCCCTAAACCATAATGTACAATAATCTTTGTTTTCAGGTCATTTGAGAGTTGTTTTGAGGCCCCCATGTTGCCACTCTTCAGAGGAGAGTCAAAGAGAACAACAACTTGCAATTGGCCACCTTAAATACCTTTTCTCATGATTGGATGCACCTGTCTATGAAGTTCAAGGCTTAATGAGCTCACCAAACCAATTGCGTGTTCCATTTGATCAGTGCTAAGTAGTTATAGGTATTCCAATCAACAAAATGACAAGGGTGTCCAAATTTATGCACCTGTCTAATTTCGTTTTGATGCATATTGCACATTTTCTGTTAATCCAATAAACCTTATTTCACTACTGAAATATTACTGTGTCCTTCAGTTATTTGATAGATCAAAATGAAATTGCTTATCCAAACACCCAAATATTTATAAATGACAATCATGGAAGTTGTCAGGGGTTTCTAAACTTTTGCATACAACTGTATATGGTGTCATGGACACATGATACATTATCAATTTATAATTTTATGTATTAGCGCTGCACTTTATATCTACTCTTCCATTGCAATCTTGTCTGTTGTGGCGCTGGCTGCTTTTACAGTACTGTTTGCGTGGTATTCCTCATACTATTATTTGTACGAGGGCCACTTTGTATATTATACAAATATTTGCGGCCAAAAAACAACGATTTTTTTAAATGAATTAATACAATTTGAAGCCTCCCTGTTGGAAGCCCTTTCACATCACAGTGCACAGTGTGCTGTATGATCACATCATACTTACACAGTATGCAGGGGTGGCACTGGATGCCAGCTCCCTGGATCAGCAAAATTATTTTCCATGATGCGGTCGGGTCGGCCACTAGCACCATATCAAGGAATGATGTAGTGTGTCCTGGCTTATCAGTATCATTGGTTGTTATGATGCTGAGGGCCGACCCCTAATGTAAATACTGGACAAGCTGCTGGATGCTGGGTAAAATCTTTGCAATACCCCTGCCTTCCTTGCAGAAATAAAAAACATGCATTCTCTATAGCTGTAGAAGCGCGGGTAATTTTTTTTTTTTTTTTTATGGAATAAAAATTCTTGAGCTTTAGCTCTTTCATTTCTATGTAACAGAAAGCATATTTGAAGGGTGGCTTGAGGATTAAATTGCCCATAACTCCAGTAGTACAGCTTGGCAGCCCAAACACTGATAAAAGTTGCCATGGATGTGTGAGCAGGTGGCCTGCACTGTTGGCAGTAGGGGTAGCGGGGCACAAAGCTGGCATGGACTTGGACCTCAAGATGATTAATGCTTCCCCATCAACGGAATAGTTTCCTGGGGCTGGCACCATCCTGCCTGTCTTCATGCCTTGCTGGCTCTGTGTGCACTGGCCCATGCTTATTAAATTTCTTATCAACATACAAAGTTGGTGACCACGGGGTTCTTGTTTGTAAGATCAAAACGCCTCTCTAAACCTGCTTGGCTCGGTCAGGAGAGAGAAAAGGGGGGAGGAAAAACATGTTTGTACTGAGAATTCTTCGTTCGGGAGCATTACTTCATATCAGTAGTCAGTTACAGTCATTAAGTTGTCAGAAGCGGAATTCAGAAGAGTAAGTGGAGACGGGTGTTGCCAGTTTCTGGTACAGGGGAGTGCCTGCTGATTGGCAAGACTCACTCAGATGGAAAATGGTGGCTTGCAAGGAACAGGTGGTCTGTGGCGCTCTTATACTGCACAATGCATTGGGAGTTTGTAATGAGTAAATTCGTTTTACTCAGTGCATACTTGTACGAAGCTATAGCTACTTTATAATATCATGCTTTATTTCACACTAATGATGTTGTCCATTGTCCATTTGATTTGACTGAAATATTAGCCTAACTATAGGTAGAAGTGTCTTCAAGAGCCAAAGGTGGGAAATCTCCTGCCTATCCTTTGTAGCCAAAATATTACCATACCAGGTTCTCTTGGGGGAACTAAAGTCCTGTCAGCTTGGACTAATAAGATGAAGCTTACAGTACACACAACAAGAGGCCATATACCCATTCTTCAAGTCCGATACAACGTTTTCGCAGTTAGACTTCAAAAGGTATTCCTGATATAGCCTAAGTCGTACCCCATTTATTAGAATTGAAGAAAATAATCTGTGCCTCCTCTTGGGGTTGTTCCTTATAGCCCAGGATGTATTGCTGTTTCTCATACAATGTATCCAAAAGACTGAAGTAGTACACAAAGAGATCAGTACCTCACAGAAGATGTACATATTATCCAGGTCCCTCACCCAGACATTGGAAAGTACTTAAAGCACATCTAAACCCTCCTATCCTTTACAGCCTGGGAAACTGCCATCTTAATCTCTGTTTGATCTGCAGTTGCCATGGTGCTGCCATGTGATCAGCTATGACGCCAGGCATTTGATGGCTTGACAGTTCTGACTGTTGAGGCTACAAGCAACTATGACAGTTATCATTCACTGCATGCCTTGAATGTAACTGATTCGAGAAACCGTTAAGGCCCCTTCCACGCAGGGTAAGCTCCATTGGAGCCTGCCTGCTCAATGGGGAATCTGTCCACTGATCCCCGCTAAGTAGGCAGATGGATGGTCTTTGCCCGTTTTTTTGCAAACGTGGTTTGATTAAATGTCGGCGGGCATCAATAGACAATGGACACCTGCTACCCCATAGAGGAGACTGGATGGTCCGATCAGATCGGCCTGAAAAACTGCCAGGCAGACCCAAACTGGTCTGTCCGGTTGAAAGGACCTTAAAGCAACGGGTTTTGTTCTGCTTTAATGGTCAGAAGCATCTCTTTGAGTAGCCATAAACGGTCCGATCCAAGCCTAAAGCCTGGTACACACTTTTTTTTTTTTTATTTCGTTTAACCCAGCAGGCTGGACAAAAAAATTGAAGCGCTCGGGAGGAGCCGCTGTACTAACTGTGCAATGTTAGTACAGCGATCTCACCCACTGCGCTATTGATGGCCATCCACTAGAACACCCTGGTCCGCAAACCTTTCTAGATCATGCCCCTTCTACAGAAGCCGGTCGAATGACTGGCTTCTATGGGACAGGCTGCGATACATACGGACCAAATGTTGGACGGTTTTCGTTGAACCGGCCAGTGCCGCCCGATATTCAGCCCATGTGTATGGCCCTTTAGTATTATCTTAATCATACAGTACAGGTCACAGACCCTGGGTTTTAAGCTGGTACCTCCAGGTGATTGGACACTGGCGAAGCTTTAGAGGAAATGTCCCCTGGGCGCCCCCCTATAACCCTACCTTACTTCATGAGCCTGCAGTTTTTGTAGTGTCCTAATGTGATGGACCTCTTATTCCTTATGGAGAAATCACTTTTATCTTAACTTCAATCAACTCTTCACTATTTTTTAATACATCAATAGAAGCAGTGTATCTGAAGTTTTGCTTGCACTAGTGTTTTTTATTGCTCAAAACAGGCTGGAGTATTTATTCTATCGTTGAAGGATCTTTCCTTTTTCACCAGCTTTTTTCTAGTGTGCACAGGTCCATGTTCTACACCATAGACAGAGTAAAAAGCCATATTAGGACATGCGTGACTGTGGGTTGATTTCTTATCTCCCATGCCTACAGATGATCTGCCCATCCATAGACAGCTTAGTTCACACATGTCCAAAAGGCAGGACTTGGTAACTATTCCTGGCTCGTGCACAAAAGTTGTAAAGATCCTGATAACTCATTATACACACGGGCCCAGTGATAGATTTGCATTTTACTACATTAAAATGAATGCATACAATAGCATATGTCCATGTTTTCTGCCATATTGTCCCAGGGTCAGGTACATCCTGTATTCAGTTTGTTGATGTTGTTGTTTGTTTGTTACTACAATAAATTAAGTACTAATACTGAAAAGACCAAGGTGGTTCTTCAAAATACGCAAGCAAGGTCCTCAAACTTATGTTGGACATGGGATGAAAGTGAAATGCAGAGGTTATTTGAATCATTGCTGGAATTTCTCTGTCATAATGTTTGTCTTAAAAGCTTGGGCTGTCTTCCTCTTGGATGGACATCTGGCCAACAATCAATCGATCAAGCAATATATCATCTCTTTTAATAAGGCCTCTCATGGGAAAGCAGTAGTTGAACTTTGACTATGATGGATTTTTTCCACTGAAATGTCAAACTGTAAAAGTTGTAGAGAAGTACCGTTAGACTCTGACTTTATTGAAGGAAATGGCTGGCCAATTATGTGGCCATTAAACCTTTAACTATTTTGGCAACCAGTAATATCGTTGTGTATGTAAAACATGAATTTCTCTTTTGTTTACTCTTGGTAATTAGTGTACGCCATACATGTGTGTTGGAATGTGTGGAATGCGTAAAAATGCAAACAATCTACTTTTGCTGGAATTTCGTCTGAGTAAAAATTAAGTGTGAAATGTAAAAAAAGTCACACACCAAATAATATTATTATAGGTATTAACCCCATACAGTTAACAGAATATATGATTGTATGCTAGATTAGACCTAGAGGTGAGCAGATCATCTCTTGAATTTTAGGCCCCTGTTAAAGCGGTTGTAAACCCATCCATTTAACAATTTAAAAACCAGTTACATTTCCGGCACGTGCCGGAAATGTAACACTCCCATTGGTTGTGCTCTAAACCAAACTGTCAAACCATCTAATGGCTGATATCATAGCTGATCACATGTACAGCATCATGGCAGTTGTAGATTAAACAGAGGCCAAGATGGCAGCTTCCTTGGCTTAAAATGATAGGAGGGTTTACTACCACTTTAAGCACTGGTTGGACTATTTTTTGTCTCTGCTCTTCTTGTGTCAGTTTGAGGGGACCATCTACTTTGGAGCCCATGACATAGCTTAATCTGTTCCCCAGGCATCAACCTAAAGATAGGTTACATGCAATGGCTAGTGTGTCATCAGTACCATTTCAACCTACCACATCTTGTAATCATTTGTTCTAATGAAGTGTAGGGTTTGATGTATAGACCAAATAAAATCATTTGCTCTGTTCTCCTCGAAAAAAAAAAAACATATAGGAGAAGAAAGTTAAACCTGTGAGGACAGCAATATGATAGCAGACATTGCCAATTTGTTTATCAGATGTACAACTTTTGAGGCATAATTAAAAGTTCTTCTCATCTATGGCATATTGACATGTTCTTATCTTTAATACCCCAGGATGAAGCTGATGCAGACTCTGAAGAAAGTGAAGAAAAGGAACAAGAAAGCCCAAGTCCCCAAAATGAGGTTGAGATGGACAATACGGTGACCAGTTCTTTATCGGTGAATGAATACTTTGCCAAACGAATGGCAGAGCTTAAAAAATCTCAATCCAGGCGTATAGAGGCTGCCCAGCCCAGCCCAGCAGACAGCTCACACAGTTCTACTGAGCCTAAGAAAAAACACAAAAAGAAGAAACCTAGTTGGAATGATGGTGACTATGAGAATGAGTCGAAGCGGGTGGAAAGGACTGAGGAAGAAGATTCCGTGCATGAAAGGAAAAAGTCAAAAAGCAAAAAAAATCGCTGTGAGATCACTGATGCTACCGAGGAACAAGTGGAGCCTGAACAAGCCCAGGAGGAGGAACTGAAAAAGAAAAGGAAAAACAAAAGGAAAAAAGGGGCTTTGGACCAGATTGAAAAGGAGGAAGATTCTCCTCTTCCGATTGAGGATGCTTCTACTGAGGAACCAAAGAAGAAGAAGAAAAAGAAGAAGCAAAAGTCCCATGATTAGATAGTTTTAGTGCCATATTAAAAGCAATATGAAATTGTAGACTCTTCTATATACTCTTCTACCTTTTGATAAGATTATATTATGAGTGCTGGGTGCACATTGCATCTGGTGCTTACCGTTCACAACTTTCATGGACTTTGCTACAGTAATCCCACCCATGAAGAGCTCCCCAGCATCAGGGAATGAAATATACTGAGGGCATCTTTCCTGTGAGCCAGCAGTGAAATGAGCTATTTGCATGCTGCTCATGTGTATGGAGCCATTTGGCTCAGTCCGCCTTGACTGGGGATCGTTCTTCAGGTATTTGGATTACGTTCAGAGCGCCCCATGTGGCACCCACCTGTACTTATGAATTTGTACTGTAACTGCTAGTTACAATTTTCTTATCACTGCCAAAATGTCTTGAATGAAGCAGCATGAAATGGCAATGCCTGGAGTCTCAATCATGTTTTAAATCTTTATATGTAACATTTATGAATACATGATTTAGAATGTTAGCAGTCTGAGAGCTGAGTGTTGTACCCTTGGCTGTCTGTAACCCTAGAGGGCAGCCCTTAAGGAAACATGGGGCAGCCATGCTGACCTCCTGAAAATATTAGTTCATTGGCTGTCTCTACTTTTACAGTCACCAACCCAAAACAACTAGGTTGCTTGTTAACCCAGATCACTTAATGTGTATGCTTGTACCGGGTCAGTGACACAAAAGGTAACTAAAGCCCACTAAATTAGAAAGACAGTCAGGCAGCCAGTATTTTCAGAAGGAGAGATGGACAGTTACTGGAAATCTCCTAAACCGGTATCCTTGGGGCCCCCTTCACACTATGCATTGTATTAATGCAAAGCTTTACTGTGTGCTAGCGTGCACTATGTTACGGCTCATGCACAGGGGTGGTTGGTCTGTACAGCGTAAAAACCTGCCATTTTGGGGCAAAGACACACAGGTGCAGTGTACAGCCCCTCCTCTCGGGAACCTGTCAGACTCAGTGACAGGCTGAAATACACAACTCAATGCTGTTCCTAACGGTATTAATGTTTTAGGGTTGTAAGCATTCAGGGACATATGCCCTGAATGCAGGTATTCAGAACAGCCGCTGCATATTTCAGCCTGTCATTGATGTTGACAAGCTGCTGGCAGCGGGCTGTATGCTGCACCCGTGGCTTCCTTGGTCCCAAACATAGAGGTTTTTACTCTGTATGGACCAAACCACGTGTGCACGACCCCTTACAGGTGGACTGTGCACCTTAACACACTATATGAGGCCCGCACCATTTTTAATAACACAGTGCATTGTAGTCCGCTGCAGTGTAGTTGCATTTCCCGCTACCGTGACAGTGTGCTATGGTAACCCATAGATCTGAAAGTCCTGTCACAGACTGAAGGAGAAAAGTATACAACTGGTACATATGGACTACAGTTAAGGGAAAATAAGCCTGCATTGGTGGACCTGGCATATTTTATAAACCTCAGGAGATGGTTGTAGCTGTGGAAAAAATTTACAAGTGTGTGTTTAAAAATCCCCACAACTGTCCAAAAAGAAATTTGACACAATATGCAGTATTGATGTGCAATCTTTATTTGTAAAAGCAGAATTTTAAAATGGACCTTTTTCACATAAACCAACTTATCAACTGTTTTTAGTGGCTTTTTTTCTTAAATCAGTTTGGAATTACAAACATTGATGAAAAATATATGATACATGTACAACTTGGAGTCCTATATATTCAGCAATACCCAAGACTCTTTATACTGTAAATATGAAACAAAACAGGTTTGCTTCAGAAAAGCTGAATGAGAAAGAGACAGGGGATATAGAATACTACAGGGAAAGAGAGGGAGCAGCAGAAGACTGGAAGTGAAAGAGGCAGCTCCATGAAACATATAGGGAGAAAGCTGTAAAGAAAGCAAGGGGAGCTGCAGAAAACTATAAGGGTAGAGAGAGGGAGCTGCAGGAACCACAAGGATAGACAGGGAGCTGCATGAAACTCTAAAGAAAGCGAGGGGAGCTGCAGAAACTACATACAGTCAGGGACATCAACACAATTCTAATATTTTTGGCTCTACGCACCACCACAATGGATTTGAAATGAAACAATCAAGATGTGCTTTAACTGCAGACTTTCAGCTTTAATTTGAGGGTATTTACATCCAAATCAGGTGAACGGTGTAGGAATTACAACAGTTTGTATATGTGCCTCCCACTTTTTAAGGACCAAAAGTAATGGGACAGATTAACAATCATAAATCAAACTTAAACATTTTAATACTTGTTTGCAAATCCTTTGCAGTCAATTACAGCCTGAAGTCTGGAACGCATAGACATCACCAGACGCTGGGTTTCATCCCTGGTGATGCTCTGCCAGGCCTCTACTGCAACTGTCTTCAGTTCCTGCTTGTTCTTGGGGCATTTTCCCTTCAGTTTTGTCTTCAACAAGTGAAATGCATGCTCAATTGGATTCAGGTCAGGTTATTGACTTGGCCATTGCATAACATTGCACTTCTTTCCCTTAAACTCTTTGTTTGCTTTTGCAGTATGCTTCGGGTCATTGTCCATCTGCACTGTAAAGCGCAGTCCAATGAGTTCTGAAGCATTTGGCTGAATATGAGCAGATAATATTGCCCGAAACACTTCAGAATTCATCCTGCTGCTTTTGTCAGCAGTCACATCATAAATAAATAGAGAACCAGTTCCATTGGCAGCCATACATGCCCACGCCATGACACTACCACCACCATGCTTCACTGATGAGGTGGTATGCTTTGGATCATGAGCAGTTCCTTTCCTTCTCCATACTCTTCTCTTCCCATCACTCTGGTACAAGTTGATCTTGGTCTCATCTGTCCATAGGATGTTGTTCCAGAACTGTGAAGGCTTTTTTAGATGTTGTTTGGCAAACTCTAATCTGGCCTTCCTGTTTTTGAGGCTCACCAATGGTTTACATCTTGTGGTGAACCCTCTGTATTCACTCTGGTGAAGTCTTCTCTTGATTGTTGACTTTGACACACATACACCTACCTCCTGGAGAGTGTTCTTGATCTGGCCAACTGTTGTGAAGGGTGTTTTCTTCATCAGGGATAGAATTCTTCAGTCATCCACCGCAATTGTTTTCCATGGTCTTCCGGGTCTTTTGTTGTTGCTGAGCTCACTGGTGCGTTCTTTCTTTTTAAAGATGTTCCATACAGTTGATTTGGCCACACCCAGGGCCGGCGCCACCATAAGGCAGCTTAGGCAGCTGACTTACGGTGCCAGGCCAGGAGGGGCGCCAAACCCAGGCATCCCTCACCAAGCTTTACCTAACTATATGCCAATGAGACCTTTTTCCTGATTGATCAAAGCGCCAGGCGATCCTATTGGATGCCTAGGCGCTTTGGCAAAGAAGAGGAAACCCGAGGAGTGGAACCTCCATCCGCCCTCTCCACACACTGCCGCTCTACACACAGTAAGTGCCGGGGGTGTGTGGTGTCAGGTCAGTGCCGCCCGCGCCAGCGGCGGGGGTGGGGGCGAGGGGGGTGGCTGGGTGGGGGTAGTTGTATACTGCTCTTTGGTCACCCTGTATACTGCTCTTTGGTCACCCTGTATACTGCTCTCTGGTGGCCCTGTATACTGCTCTCTGGTGGCCCTGTATACTGCTCTCTGGTGGCCCTGTATACTGCTCTGGTGGCCCTATATACTGCTCTCTGGTGGCCCTATATACTGCTCTCTGGTGGCCCTGTATACTGCTCTGGTGGCCCTGTAAACTGCTCTCTGGTGGCCCTGTATACTGCTCTCTGGTGGCTCTGTATACTGCTCTCTGGCGGCTCTGTATACTGCTCTCTGGTGGCCCTGTATACTGCTATATGGTGGCTCTGTATACTGCTCTCTGTTGACTCTGTTGTTTATTTAACAGAACAACCTATCCTGCAGATGTAGCAGTTAGAGGAAAGAGATAAACCCTTCACCCCCATTAGGGTGCTTATGATCGGCTTTTATTTATGTGAAAACCTTTATCCCAAAAGGGGAAAAAAAACTGTTGCTGTAACCGGTCAAAGTGTTAGCTGGAGTTAATAAATCTAAGAGGACTGTACAATCAGATTGTATATTGTGTGGTTAGCCATAGATGGGTTACCATATGAGGGTGGGGGGATGTATTGTGGAGGGGAAAGAGGGTGGTTGTAGGATGGGGGGGGGCACCAAAGTGGACCTTTGCCTGTGTGGACAAAAATCCTTGCACCGGCCCTGGCCACACCTAATATTTTTGCTATCTCTCTGATGGGTTTGTTTTGTTTTTTTCAGCCTAATGATGGCTTGCTTCACTGATAGTGACAGCTCTTTGGATCTCATATTGAGAGTTGACAGCAGGAGATTCCAAATGCAAATAGCACACTTGAAATGAACTCTGGACCGTTTATCTGCTCCTTGTAAATGGGATAATGAGGGAATAACACACACCTGGCCATGGAACAGCTGAGCAGCCAATTGTCCCATTACTATTGGTCCCTTAACAAGTGGGAGGCACATATACAAACTGTTGTAATTCCTACACCGTTCACCTGATTTGGATGTAAATACGCTCAAATTAAAGCTGAAAGTCTGCAGTTAAAGCACATGTTGTTCGTTTCATTTCGACTCCATTGTGGTGGTGTATAGAGCCAAAAAGATTAGAATTGTGTTGATGTCCCAATATTTATGGACCTGACTGTAGGTAGAGAGAGTGGGAGCTTCAGAAAACAATGGGTAGAGAGAGGGAGCTGCAGGAACTGAGGGGAGCTGCAGAAAACTACATAGGTAGAGAGCGTGGGAGCTGCAGAAAACAAGGGTAAAGAGAGGGAGCTGCAGGAACTGAGGGGAGCTGCAGAAAACTACATAGGTAGAGAGTGTGGGAGTTGCAGAAAACAACAAGGGTAGAGAGAGGGAGCTGCAGGAACCACAAGGATAGAGAGAGAGGGATTTCAAAAAACTGTAAAAGAGGGAGAGCTGCAAAAAACTACAAGGGTAGAGCGAGAGAGAGCTGCAGGAACCACAAGGATAGAGGAAGCTGCATAAAACTGTAAAGAAAGAGGGGGATCTGCAGAAAACTACAAGGGTAGAGAAAGAAGGAGCTGCAGAAAACTACAAGTATAGAGAGAGAGGGAGCTGCAGAAAACTACAAGGGTAGAGAGAGAGGAAGCTGCAGAAACCACAAGGATAGAGATTGAGGAAACTGCAGAAAACGACAAGGATAGCGAGAGCGGGAGCTGCAGAAAACTACCAATATAGAGCGAGACAGAGCTGCAGAAAACGACAAGGGTAGAGAGCGAGGGAGATGCATAAATCTACAAGGATAGAGCGAGAGTTGCAGAAACCTCAAGGATAGAGAGAGATGGAGATGCATATAACTGCAGAAAGTGAGGGAGCTGCAGAACACAAGAATGGAGAGAGAGGGAGCTGCAGAACACTACAAGTATAGAGAGAGAGGGAGCTGCAGAAAACTACAAGGATACAGAATATAAATGGTAAATCCTACGCTATACCAGAATAAAGGTACTATATTAATATCATATAAAAGTGTCCCATACAACAATTAATAGTCCATAAAAATCAAACTGCACCATGTGCAGAGATGATCCTTATTTCACTTGATTACTTCTTCAATAACGCAGTGTATGTGTGCGATCACCACTTCTTGTGACTCTTATTCCACCACCACTAGCAGCTCATCTCATGGAATTGACCTATTTAATATTGGGTCATAATGTTCCTGTCCCTTTAAGGGAAAGTGAGATGTCCACTGTGTTGTATAGAAGTCTGATATTACCATCCACTCCTAGAGACGGAAGCCAAAAATACTGTATATAATTAGAGTCCTAGTATTTTATGTAAAATAACTGCTTTATTGTAAAATGTAGATTAAAAACACTGACATTTTCTCGTGCACTACACCTGGAGCTTGTTTTTGCATATGTTAACATCACATCACCATGAAGACCACAGCCTGTGTGTGCATCTGCTATATTATGTAAACTACCACCGCTATCCCCTCGGGACTGGCAA
The DNA here is from genome assembly GCA_018402905.1 of Glandirana rugosa. Lineage (NCBI taxonomy): Eukaryota > Metazoa > Chordata > Amphibia > Anura > Ranidae > Glandirana > Glandirana rugosa. The sequence continues at coordinate 238,974 of BLSH010531513.1, forward strand.
ATGGCTCCTACTACAGACTGTACTTCATAGCTTGTGAAGTTACCCTCCCAATTACATCACCAGCTAATGCCCTTACCCGTTACGCCATGGGATTAAAAGGATAGAGAGAGAGGGAGCTGCAGAAACCCCAACGATCGAGAAGGAGGGTGGTGCAAGAAACTACAAGGAAAGAGAAGGAGGGAGCAGTTAAAAATCACAAGGATAGGGATAGTCGGAGTTGCAGAAATACCAAGGATAAAGAGGAAGGGAGCTGCTAAAATTACATGGATAGCGAGCGGGAGCTGAAGAAAGCATAAAGGATAAAGAAAGATGGAGATGCAGAAACTACAACAATAGAAGGAGAGGACCTGCAGAAAACTCAATGATATAGAAAGGGAGGGAGCTGCAGAAATCTGTAGAAATCTTGACCGTCTTCACCAGGGCGTTAACATTTACCGCACTACAGAGTTTTATCATCGTCTCCCACCATACATAAGCCAACATCTCATCAGTACCATCCCTAAAGCTGGCCATGGCCCAATTCAATTTTTCTTACATTTGATCTTTTGGCTCAGCAAAATGAACCAACAAACTACGTATTGTAAAGCCCTATGTGCCTGGCTATGTACGTACATTCACACTTGTGGGGGGGACCCGAAAATTAGCTGCGGGAGGCAGCCCCTTTGAAAGCAATGGGAGGCTGCCCCTTTGAAAGCAATGGGAGGCTGCCGGCAATTGGCTGCGGGAGGCAGCCCCATTGAAAGCAATGGGAGGCTGCCAGTAATTAGCTGCAGGAGGCAGCCCCTTTGAAAGCAATGAGAGACTGCCAGCTGCCACAGCTAATTGCAACCCCATACATGTAATCGCTGTGCGGTGATTACCTGAGAATGATCGGCCCTGGATGCTTTCAATGGGCCTGTCTCCCACAGCTAATCCCTGGGACCCTTGCAGGTTTTCTGACATCTGCTTGCTGTCAGCCAGAAACTCAGGTGTGACAGTCGCCTTATTGTGTAGGTAGGCTGTTTAACCCTATAGTTTGTCAGTAAACTTTGCTCATCTAACAGATCTCTACACATAATGATAGGAGATAACAATCAGAGCTGCACCGTAGCCAAGCACAATCACCTTTACATTGCCTTTCTTCCATTGGAGGAATGCATTACAAAACTGATGGGGGTGTTTGGAAGTTCATGGGGAAAGTATAAGGTCACTTTAAGGCCTCCAGTTAATTAGCTTGCAGAGGGCTATGTATAGTCTGGGCTCTTCTCTGTGAAAATCTGTGCAGGGATGGGCTTGTTTGGGGAAGCTCTGTAGAAATCAGTAGGTATCCATGGCAGTACTTCCACTAACAATTATCCATCTCTGGTGAAGAGCTTGGCATCATATAGCCCTCAGCAAGGCAATCAGATAAGAACTGGAAGCCACAAGTCACCCTTTTTGCAAGTTACCTGGACAACCTCTATAAAGTAAATTTGCCATTTTTGTTTTGTAGATGTAAACCTAATCACATACATTTGGGATAATCTTTAACATGTTACAGTGTATCTAAAATGTCTAAACCAGCTCACCCTCCATATGCTGTCATTGGTGATAGAACTGGGTTGTATGATCCGTGTGCCCTCCATGTGATCAATTGGTCAGCATAGCCGGAATCCAAAATAAAAAGAGTGGCACAACACAGGTTGCATTTGATGACCTTCCTGTTGCCAGAGCCATGTTTACAAAATCATTTTAGGCCTGAAGATTAGTTAAGATCCCTGAACATATATTTTCTAAAAGCAGGCACCCTGGAGAATAAAATGGTGGTAGTTCCATATTTTATGTTATACAATATTAACACAATTTCTCAAGCGCAAATTTTCAGTAAAAAATACAATTAAGTTAATTTTGGGGCGCAAAAACGCAATTACATTACCTACATTTTTTTGGTAAATTATAAAATATACAGTAAAATACACAATAAACCGCGCTAAAAAAAAAAAGTCCAAAACCGCAGCAGCAAAATTACATATGTGTACAAAGAAAAACAATAAGCTGCGCTCACATTAGAAATAAATTAAAACTGAAAAGTAATTAATAAAGAGTCCCAATGTTGTGGTATTCCCTACACCACTGGAAAGTCTGTGCAGTTCTTCAAAGTTGTGATATCACACCACAGAAGGAAAGGTGAAGTGAATCAGAGGTCCGCCACCAATGATAATAAGGGGGGGGCTTACCAGAACACTGAGTGTTCAGTTGCCTGTAAATCACCGACCTGGGACCTGGGTCACTCCCGTTCCACTTCAGAAAACAGAATCCCTTTAACTCTCTGCAGCTCCTTCCTCTACCATGTTCACCAAGGGGCTAGGAATTTCCATCCCGTATAATCCCGCTTTCACACTCAAGGTTTAACAGTGTATCACATAGAAGAGAGGATAACTCATAGTGAAGTACGTTGAAGTTGATTTATTGAAATGCAAAGAAGTGTACTCACATTTACAAGGATAAAAAACGCATGTGTGCCTGTATGCCAGCCGGCTAGTAGCACGATCTTTATTACTTTTCAGTTTTAATTTATAAAATATACAGTGCCTTGAAAAAGTATTCATACGCCTTGAAATTTTCCACATTTCGTCATGTTACAGCCAAAAACGTAAATTTATTTTATTGGGATTTATGTGATAGACCAACACAAAGTGGCACATAATTGTGAAGTGGAAGGAGAATGATAAATGGTTTTCAACATTTTTTTTACAAATATGTGAAAAGTGTGGGGTGCATTTGTATTACCGTATTTTTCGCCGTATAAGACGCACTTTTTCTTCCCCAAAACTGGGGGGGAAAAGTTGGTGCGTCTTATACGACGAATAGAGAGTTTACCTCCGCGGAGCGCAACGCCGCCGCGGCCTTAGGAAAGGCCGCGGCTTTGGCCTAGCTCCGGAGCGGTCGGCCATCTTGGTACACCCGGCGGCGGCGGATCCTACCAGAGCACACTTCTGCAACAGTGAGTATTATTACTATGTTGGGGGCAATGTTACTGGCTATTATTACTAATGTGGGAGTAATGCTACTGGCTATTATTACTAATGTGGGGGCAATGTTACTGGCTATTATTACTAATGTGGGAGCAATGTTACTGGCTATTATTACTAATGTGGGAGCAATGTTACTGGCTATTACTAATGTGGGAGTAATGTTACTGGCTATTATTACTAGTGTGGGGGCAATGTTACTGGCTATTATTACTAGTGTGGGGGCAACGTTAAACTACTGGCTATTATTATTAGTGTGGGGGCAATGTTGCACTGGAACAGTGATGGTGATGACGAGTGGGGGGCAATGGTGGACATTACAGTGATGAGTGGGGGCAATGGTGGACATTACAGTGATGAGTGGGGGCAATGGTGGACATTACGCGATGAAAATATTTTACTACAGTATTTGGTTCAGAATTTTTTTTTTCTAGATTTTCCTCCTTTAAAATTGGGTGCGTCTTATATGCCGGAGCGTCTTATACGGCGAAAAATACGGTATATAAATACAGCTGTTCTGTGAAGCCCTGTGAAGTTCTATGAAGGTTTGTTAGGGAACATTAGTGAATAAACAGCATTATGGAGGCCAAGGAACACACCACAGAAGTCAGGGATACATTTGTGGAGAAGTTTAAGGCTGGGTTCACACTATTGCGAACTGGATGCTGATTCACTGCATCCAAATTGCAATAGCAGGAGATTTTGACCGGCTCACTTTTACGCTTCGGCTCCGATGCGAATTTGCACAGGGGTCCTGTGTGTCTTTTGATCCGTTTCAGGTCCAAATTCAGCCCAAAATCCGGGCTGAAATCTGACCTAAAACGGTGAACGGGGACGCACTTGGACCCCTGCGGTGAGCCACATCGGCATTAGATGTGAACCCAGCCTAAAGCAGGATTAGGTTATAAAAAATATCCCAAGCTCTCACAGAGCACTGTTCAATCCATCATCCGAAAATGGAAAGAGTATGACATAACTGCAACCTACCAAGACATGGCCGTCCACCTAAACTGACCAGACGGGCAAGGAGAGCATTCATCAGAGGAGCAGCCAATAGGCCCATGGTAACTCTGCAGGAGCTGCAGAGATCCACAGCTCAGGTGGGAGAATCTGTCCACAGGACAACTATTAGTCGTGCACTCTACAAGTCTGGCCTTTATGGAAGAGTGGCAAGAAGAAAGCCATTGTTGAAAGAAAGCCATAAGAAGTCCCATTTGCAGTTTGTGAGAAGCCATGTGGGGGACACAGCAAACGTGGAAGAAGGTGCTCTGGTGGGAGAAGACCAAAATTTTACTTTTTGTCCTAAAAGCAAAACACTATGTGTGGCAGAAAACTAACACTGCACATCACCCCGAACACACCATCCCCACCGTGAAACATGGTGGTGGCAGCATCATGATGTGGGGATGCTTTTCTTCAGCAGGGACAGGGAAGCTGGTCAGAGTTGATGGGAAGATGGATGGAGCCAAATACAGGGCAATCTTAGAAGAAAACCTGTTAGAGTCTGCAAAAGACTTGAGAATGGGGCGCAGGTTCACCTTCCAGTAGGACAACGACCCTAAACATAGAGCCACAGCTACAATGGAATGTTATAGATCAAAGCATATTCATGTGTTAGAATGGCCCAGTCAAAGCCCAGACCTAAATCCAATTGAGAATCTGTGGCAAGACTTGAAAATTGCTGTTCACAGACTCCCTCCATCCAATCTGACAGAGCTTGAGATATTTGGCAAAGAAGAATGGACAAAAATTTCACTCTCTAGATGTGCAAAGCTGGTAGAGACTTCCCCAAAAAGACTTGCAGCTGTAATTGCAGTGAAAGGAGGTTCTACAAAGTATTGACTCAGGGGGGGGGGCGCCATAAATGCCCCCCACACTTTTCACATATTTATTTGTAAAAAATCTAAAAACCGGACCTTTGTCTATCTTCGTTACACAGTGGATTCATGGGATTAGCAGCTCACACAATAAAGATAACAATGTTTGTACTTCCTTTCCAGCTCACAAGTGACAAGGATACACCATTTCTAGGAGGATCAACAGATGTACAGTAATTTCTCTACTTGCTAAAAAAAAAAAATATATGAAAAAAAGAAAACTGATGCAGCAACTCCATCTGAGGAATGGTAAGCTGCAATGTTACATCTTTGAGTTGTCATTGGAACAGGAGGGCAAATCTTCCAAATCCAAAATTTTACAGTTATCACCGGATCAGGAATAGAGGAAATCTTCTGAAGGTGACAACTGTCTGGGAAATTCTCCTCACTTTGCATCTTCTCTCACTTCCAGTTGTATCTCTAGGATAGGAAGCAAAGGGGAATCTCGCCAATGGGCGAAAGCAAAAATAAACCGATTTTGACTCTTTGTTACACTATACAAAACTAAACAAAAAAAATTGCCTATGCATACACTTTAATGTGGATTGCATTTTGCTCAGAGGTTCACAGGGACCAGGGTCAGGACAAGGAATGGGCAGGAGGGGATGCTGCCCTGGGCACAGTGGAGCAAGGGGGCGGAGAATGGTCACAGGGCAGTAACCCCATTCTAAGGCATCACATACTAGCTCATTATGAAATACCTCAAGCGATGCCCTGAATCGGCGCCGGCACACCGCTGACAGTTAATGTGGACACGAGACAATAACGGGAGACGGCCCTGCTCTCCCAACACACAGAAGGTGATTTCCAGCCTCAGATGTGTATGTTTCCCTATGAGTGTGTAGAGGAGGGTGTGTGTCTTTTCCCTCCAGTCAGGTCTCTAATTACACTCAGCTTCCTGCTCTGTGCTGTGTAGTGTGTAACATCAGATCCCCACCCTGTCTCCTGAAGCTCAGAAATGCTGTGTAAATTCTAGACTTTGAATTGGTGTAGAGAAGAGAGGACTCCAGATAAACAGGTACACCTTATGTTTGTTTCATCTCTGTGTATCACCTGAGGCCAGTCACTTCACTGCATAGATGTAAGTGATGCCTACTTACCTCCATTTAATTGGTGTGGCCTTTAAATCCGGCATGTCTCTTGGCTATGCCTGCACAGAAGAACCTCGTAGAAGCCTTAGAGGCCCATCACCTGGAAGTAGAAAGGGCCCATTGACTTCTATGGACTTGGCTGTGCAGAAGCAGCCAGGAGACCAGGACTTTTGGCTTGGAGTGTAAAGGCTGTAGCTGCTGAATCATAGTTACATACAGTCAGGTCCATAAATATTGGGACATTGACACAATTCTAATCTTTTTGGCTCTACACACCACCACAATGTATTTGAAATGAAACGAACAAGATGTGCTTTAACTGAAGACTTTCAGCTTTAATTTGAGGATATTTACATCCAAATCAGGTGAACGGTGTAGGAAATACAACAGTTTGTATATGTGCCTCCCACTTTTTAAGGGACCAAAAGTAATGGGACAGATTAACAATCATAAATCAAACTTTCACTTTTTAATACTTGGTTGCAAATCCTTTGCAGTCAATTACAGCCTGAAGTCTGGAACGCAGGGTTTCATCCCTGGTGATGCTCTGCCAGGCCTCTACTGCAACTGTCTTCAGTTACTGCTTGTTCTTGGGGCATTTTCCCTTCAGTTTTGTCTTCAGCAAGTGAAATGCATGCTCAATCGGATTCAGGTCAGGTGATTGACTTGGCCATTGCATAACATTCCACTTCTTTCCCTTAAAAACTCTTTGGTTGCTTTCACAGTATGCTTCGGGTCATTGTCCATCTGCACTGTGAAGCGCAGTCCAATGAGTTCTGAAGCATTTGGCTGAATATGGGCAGATAATATTGCCCGAAACACTTCAGAATTCATCCTGCTGCTTTTGTCAGCAGTCACATCATCAATAAATACAAGAGAACCAGTTCCATTGTCAGCCATACATGCCCACGCCATGACACTACCACTACCACCACCATGCTTCACTGATGAGGTGGTATGCTTTGGATCATGAGCAGTTCCTTTCCTTCTCCATACTCTTCTCTTCCCATCACTCTGGTTCAAGTTGATCTTGGTCTCATCTGCCCATAGGATGTTGTTCCAGAACTGTGAAGGCTTTTTTAGATGTTGTTTGGCAAACTCTAATCTGGCCTTCCTGTTTTTGAGGCTCATCAATGGTTTACATTTTGTGGTGAACCCTCTGTATTCACTCTGGTGAAGTCTTCTCTTGATTGTTGACTTTGACACACATACACCTACCTCCTGGAGAGTGTTCTTGATCTGGCCAACTGTTGTGAAGGGTGTTTTCTTCACCAGGGAAAGAATTCTTCGGTCATCCACCACAGTTGTTTTCCGTGGTCTTCCGGGTCTTTTGGTGTTGCTGAGCTCACCGGTGCATTCTTTCTTTTTAAGGATGTTCTAAACAGTTGATTTGGCCACACCTAATGTTTTTGCTATCTTTCTGATGGGTTTGTTTTGTTTTTTCAGCCTGATGGCTTGCTTCCCTGATAGTGACAGCTCTTTGAATCTCATATTGAGAGTTGACAGCAACAGACTCCAAATGCAAATAACAAACTTGAAATTAATTCTGGACCTTTTATCTGCTCCTTGTAAATGGGATAATGAGGGAATAACACACACCTGGCCATGGAACAGCTGAGCAGCCAATTGTCCCATTACTTTTGGTCCCTTAAAAAGTGGGAGGCACATATACAAACTGTTGTAACTCCTACACCGTTCATCTGATTTGGATGTAAATACCCTCAAATTAAAGCTGAAAGTCTGCAGTTAAAGCACATCTTGTTCGTTTCATTTCAAATCCATTGTGGTGGTGTATAGAGCCAAAAAGATTAGAATTGTGTCACTGTCCTGATATTTATGGACCTGACTGTAGTAGGTAAGGTTGAATAAAGGCAATAGTCCATCCCAGGGTTTCTCAACCAGGGTTCTGTGGAACCCTAGGGTTCCTCCAAATGTTGCTAGGGGTTCCTTGAGCAATGGTCAATTTCTACCTCTCAGATAAATTACCAATGACACCATAGATCTTTTTAGCTATCTGTAAGGGGGTAATTCTTCCCAATGACCACAAGTGTATGGAGCATTCTTTCCTTTGACCATCACTAATGTATCAGGAGTTGTAGAGTTTTGATTTTTAGCAGCGGTTCCCCGAGACCGGAGAATTATTTCAAGGTTTCCTAGGTGTTGAAAAGGTTGAGAAAGGCTGGTCCATCCAATTCAACTTGTGTAGGTGTACTTGTGTCAGTGTCTATAATTATTTCCCATATCCCTGTATGTTGTTTTCTTTAAGATGCACATCCAAGAGTCTATTACAAATATCCATACTCCCTGCAGCCACTACCAATTGTGGAAGAGAGTTCCACATCCTTAACACCCCCCTCCCCCTCCCCCGACAGTGAAAAAAACCCTGCACAGCTGAAGGTTAAACCACTTCTCCAGTCTCATTGTGTGGCCCCGTATCCTCTTACAATCCCTGGGACTGAATCATTTTTTCCTATGCTGGGGTCACCATTGAAGGATTTGTAGATCACTATCATGTCCCCTCTCAAGCGTCGTTTCTCCATTGAGAATAGATTTAATGTTTGCAGTCATTCCTCGTAGTTGAGGTCCTCCAGTCTCCTTATTAGTTTTGTTGCTCTTCTTTGGACCCTCTCCAGTTCCAGTACATCCTTCCTGAGGACTGGTGACCCGAACTGGACAGAATACTCCAGATGTGGCCTAACCAGAGTTTTATAAAGTGGAGGGATTATAGTTTTATCACTGTAGTATGTCCCTTTTTTTATGCATGCTAATATTCTGCTGGCATTGGTTGCTGCAACATTGCATGCTATTGCTCAATCTGTCATCTACTAGGACCCCCAGATCCTCCATCCTTGCTTCCCCCAGAGGTTCTCCCCCTAGTGAATAAATAATCAAGATATGTATTTACAGTATCTCTAGAGGGTAAGAGGTGGGGGTGGTAGTGGTTGGGTTACCCTAAAGGAGTAAGCAGGAAAAGTGCACTTTCTCTAATCCTTTTAGGGCAGTGCATGTCTTTGCATGGACTTGGTTTTGTCTTGTTCTTTGTATTACTCTGCGCTTGTATTGCTGGGATCTTCGCTCTGATGGTGAGTGCTGATTTCACACATATTTGGAGTGTCTGCAGTGCCTCAGACACAACATAAACCTGCCACCTGGGCAATTATCAGTGTGATTTATAGTTAGGCCCAAGGAGGCAATATATTAATAAACCATCAAAAATCCTGAAAAACTGGCTGGATGATTTCATTGGTGGAGCAGCACCTTATCTTACAGTGTACTTATTCCACAACCACTACAGCGAAATACTACAGGAAATGGTCAGACTGCAGACATGGAATAGGAGACGGTCAGAGACTGCAGACATGATACAGGAGATGGTCAGAGACTGCAGATGTGATACAGGAGATGGTCAGAGACTGCAGACGTGATACAGGAGATGGTCAGAGACCGCAGACATGATACAGGAGATGGTCAGAGACTGCAGATGTGATACAGGAGATGGTCAGAGACCGCAGACATGATACAGGAGATGGTCAGAGACTGCAGACATGATACAGGAGATGGTTAGAGACTGCAGACATGATACAGGAGATGGTCAGAGACCGCAGACATGATACAGGAGATGGTCAGAGACTGCAGACATTATACAGGAGATGGTCAGCGACTGCAGACGTGATACAGGAGATGGTCAGAGACTGCAGACATGATACAGGAGATGGTCAGAGACTGCAGACGTGATACAGGAGACGGTCAGAGACTGCAGACATGATACAGGAGATGGTCAGAGACTGCAGACATGATACAGGAGATGGTCAGAGTCTGCAGACGTGATACAGGAGATGGTCAGAGACTGCAGACATTATACAGGAGATGGTCAGCGACCGCAGACGTGATACAGGAGATGGTCAGAGACTGCAGACGTGATACAGGAGATGGTCAGCGACCACAGACGTGATACAGGAGATGGTCAGAGACTGTAGACGTGATACAAGAGATGGTCAGAGACCGCAGACGTGATACAGGAGATGGTCGTAAACTGCAGACATGATACAGGAGATGGTTAGAGACTGCAGACATAGTACAGGAGACGGTCAGAGACTGCAGACATGATACAGGAGATGGTCAGAGACTGCACTCATGATACAGGAGATGGTCAGAGACTGCAGACGTGATACAGGAGATGGTCAGAGACCGCAGACGTGATACAGGAGATGGTCGTAAACTGCAGACATGATATAGGAAATGGTCAGAGACTGCAGTCATGATACAGGAGATGGTCAGAGACTGCAGACATGGTACAGGAGATGGTCAGAGACTGCAGACGTGATACAGGAGATGGTCAGAGACTGCAGTCGTGATACAGGAGATGGTCAGAGACTGCAGACGTGATACAGGAGATGGTCAGAGACCGCAGACGTGATACAGGAGATGGTCGTAAACTGCAGACATGATACAGGAAATGGTCAGAGACTGCAGTCATGATATAGGAGATGGTCAGAGACTGCAGACATGGTACAGGAGATGGTCAGAGACTGCAGACGTGATACAGGAGATGGTCAGAGACTGCAGTCGTGATACAGGAGATGGTCAGAGACTGCAGACGTGATACAGGAGATGGTCAGAGACCGCAGACGTGATACAGGAGATGGTCGTAAACTGCAGACATGATACAGGAAATGGTCAGAGACTGCAGTCATGATACAGGAGATGGTCAGAGACCGCAGACCTGATACAGGAGATGGTCAGAGACTGCAGACGTGATACAGGAGATGGTCAGAGTCTGCAGACATGGTACAGGAGATGGTCAGGCTGCAGACATGATACAGGAGATGGTCAGAGACTGCAGATATAGTACAGGAGCTGCTCAGAGACTGCAGACCTGATACAGGAGATGGTCAGAGACTGCAGTCATGATACAGGAGATGGTCAGAGACTAAAGACATGATACAGGAGATGGCCAGAGACTGCAGACATTATACAGGAGATGGTCAGAGACTGCAGACGTGATACAGGAGATGGTCAGAGACCGCAGACGTGATACAGGAGATGGTCAGAGACCGCAGACGTGATACAGGAGATGGTCAGAGACTGTAGACGTGATACAGGAGATGGTCAGCGACCGCAGACGTGATACAGGAGATGGTCAGAGACTGTAGACGTGATACAGGAGATGGTCAGAGACTGCAGACTTGATACAGGAGATGGTCAGAGACCGCAGACGTGATACAGGAGATGGTCGTAAACTGCAGACATGATACAGGAGATGGTTAGAGACTGCAGACATGATACAGGAGATGGTCAGAGACTGCACTCATGATACAGGAGACGGTCAGAGACTGCAGACATGATACAGGAGATGGTCAGAGACTGCAGACGTGATACAGGAGATGGTCAGAGACCGCAGATGTGATACAGGAGATGGTCGTAAACTGCAGACATGATATAGGAAATGGTCAGAGACTGCAGTCATGATACAGGAGATGGTCAGAGACTGCAGACATGGTACAGGAGATGGTCAGAGACTGCAGACGTGATACAGGAGATGGTCAGAGACTGCAGTCGTGATACAGGAGATGGTCAGAGACTGCAGACGTGATACAGGAGATGGTCAGAGACTGAAGTCGTGATACAGGAGATGGTCAGAGACTGCAGACGTGATACAGGAGATGGTCAGAGACCGCAGACGTGATACAGGAGATGGTCGTAAACTGCAGACATGATACAGGAAATGGTCAGAGACTGCAGTCATGATACAGGAGATGGTCAGAGACCGCAGACCTGATACAGGAGATGGTCAGAGACTGCAGACGTGATACAGGAGATGGTCAGAGTCTGCAGACATGGTACAGGAGATGGTCAGACTGCAGACATGATACAGGAGATGGTCAGAGACTGCAGATATAGTACAGGAGCTGCTCAGAGACTGCAGACCAGATACAGGAGATGGTCAGAGACTGCAGTCATGATACAGGAGATGGTCAGAGACTAAAGACATGATACAGGAGATGGCCAGAGACTGCAGACATTATACAGGAGATGGTCAGTATTACAGACGTCAGAGACCGGTAGAGGACATAGT
>BLSH010531513.1:251176-266010 GCA_018402905.1 Glandirana rugosa
CCCCCCCCCCCGACTGGCCTTGCGGCGCTATCACTGACCTCCTCTCAGGTGCACCATGCAGGGCTCAGTCAATCGGCTCCAGCTCGGTGGCTCTGGTTTTATCCTATAGTCTCCTCTCCTGCAGTGCACACACGTCTGACTCCTCCCGTGACCCCCCTCCCGGCAGCACTCCCAATCTTGACTGCTCTCCAGAACCCCCCTTCAGTGACTGCAGACATGATAAAAGACAAGAGATGGTTAGAGGTTGCAGACATGGTACAGGAGATGGTCAGAGACTGCAGACATGATACAGGAGATGGTCAGAGACTGCAGGCATGATACAGGAGATGGTCAGAGACTGCAGACATGATACAGGAGATGGTTAGAAACTGCAGACATGAAACAGGAGATGGTCAGAGACTGCAGACATGGTACAGGAAATGGTCAGAGACTGCAGACATGGTACAGGAGATGGTCAGAGACTGCAGATGTGATACAGGAGATGGTCAGAGACTGCAGAAATGATACAGGAGATGGTCAGAGACTGCAGACATGATACAGGAGATGGTCAGAGACTGCAGACATTATATAGGAGATGGTCAGAGACTGCAGATATTATATAGGAGACGGTCAGAGACTGCAGACATTATATAGGAGACGGTCAGAGACTGTAGATATGATACAGGAGATGGTTAGAAAGGGGTGTGGGGAGGCTGAGCACTGCCATGCAGGACTTGTACCTGTGAAATTTTAAGAAATACCTTTTGCTGGGGAGAGGAGTTTGTTGGGGGAACTTATAAAGGAATCTGGAAGCCTCCTTTATAATATGCCCCCCCAGATATTCACACCCCTAGAGGAATGAGGAAAGGATTCATTAGTACTCATTATTACTCATTCCCAGAAAGCCTAAAATTGAAACAAACCAACACCTCATAACATAACAATTTTAAAATATACAATAAAAAAATTGGCAAACAAGTCCCCAATGTAAATCCAACGTCAATCACTGCGTCCAGCTCTGTAATCAATAAATCGTGATGATGCCCCCCCCCACCCACCCAACAATGTTAACATCATTTAATGACCGTTTTCCAGTAGTGTGCCAAAGTAAACACAGGGCTGAGGATCCTGGGTGACATCAGTGACCCAATAAGGTTATGCCCATTCTTGCTGAAGGGCATTCCATGAGCGTCCTGGCTGATTTTTTATATTTCAGCAGCCAGGAATTCGGGGAGGTGAACTGGACAATTTCTGCAAATTTGTTCAGCAGATCAGCAATCCATGAAAGCATTCTGAATTTAATGCCTACATCCTAATGGGGCCCCCTTCCCACCACCAGGCCCCATAGCAGCTATATGGACTGCTATGTTTTTGCTACGTCACCCACAAATATATCTATATACAGTATATCACAAAAGTGAGTACACCCCTCACATTTTTGTAAATATTTTATTATATCTTTTCATGCGACAACACTGAAGGAATGACACTTTGCTAGAATGTAAAGTAGTGAGTGTACAGCTTTTATAACAGTGCAAATTTGCTGTCCCCTCAAAATAACTCAACACACAGCCATTAATGTCTAAACCGCTTGCAACAAAAGTGAGTACACCCATAAGTGAAACTGTGCACATTGGGCCCAATTAGCCATTTTCCCTCCCCGGTGCCATGTGACCCGTTACTGTTACAAGGTCTCAGGTGTGAATGGGGAGCAGGTGTGTTAAATTTGGTGTTATTGCTCTCACTCTCATACTGGTCACTGGAAGTTACAACATGGCACCTCATGGCAAAGAACTCTCTGAGAATCTGAAAAAAATAATTGTTGCTCTACATAAAGATGGCCTAGGCTATAAGAAGATTGCCAAGACCCTGAAACTGAGCTGCAGCATGGTGGCCAAGACCATACAGTGGTTTAACAGGACAGGTTCCACTCAGAACAGGCCTCACCATGGTCGACCAAAGAAGTTGAGTAAAAGGTGCTCAGCATCATATCCAGAGGTTGTCTTTGGGAAATAGATGCATGAGTGCTGCCAGCATTGCTGCAGAGGTTGAAGGGGCGGGGGGTCAGCCTGTTAGTGCTCAGACCATACGCTGCACACTGCATCAAATTGGTCTGCATGGCTGTCTTCCCAGAAGGAAGCCTCTTCTAAAGATGATGCACAAGAAAGCCTGCAAACAGTTTGCTGAAGACAAGCAGACTAAGGACATGGATTACTGGAACTATGCCCTGTGGTCTGATGAGACCAAGATAAACTTATTTGGTTCACATGGTGTCAAGCGTGTGTGGCGGCAACCAGGTGAGGAGTACAAAGACAAGTGTGTCTTGCTTACAGTCAAGCATGGTGGTGGGAGTGTCATGGTCTGGGGCTGCATGAGTGCTGCCGGCACTGGGGAGCTACAGTTCATTGAAGGAACCATGAATGCCAACATGTACTGTGACATACTGCAGCAGAGCATGATCCCCTCCCTTTGGAGACTGGGCCACAGGGCAGTATTCCAACATAACGGCCCCAAACACACCTCCAAGACGTCCACTGATTTGCTAAAGAAGCTGAGGGTAAAGGTGATGGACTGGCCAAGCATCTCCAGACCTAAACCCTATTGAGCATCTGTGGGGCATCCTCAAATGGAAGGTTGAGGAGCACAAGGTCTCATGGTCATTGTGGAGGAGTGGAAGAGGACTGCAGTGACAATCTGTGAATCTTTGGTGAACTCCAAGCACAAGAGGGTTAAGGCAGTGCTGGAAAATTTGGTCTCAATTTGGACATTTTCACTTAGGGGGGGGGGGGGGTTGTACTCACTTTGTTGCCAGTGGTTTAGACATTAATGGCTGTGTGTTGAGTAATTTTGAGGGGACAGCAAATTTACACGGTTATACAAGCTGTACACTCACTACTTTACATTGTAGCAAAGTGTCATTTCTTCAGTGTTGTCACATGAAAAGATAGAATAAAATATTTACAAACATGTGAGGGGCGTACTTACTTTTGTGAGATATTGTATATAACCACCAATGTAAGCAGGTATTATATGTCACTCTTTGGGTTCTTCCTCCCCACCTGGCACCCATGGCAGCTGCCCAGCTCAGCCAAGCCGAGCCAGGTCCCTTCCCAGCCTATGTGTATACTTTGTATGTTTTCCATTGATATGGAGCTGCAGCACCCAAGTCCTGAAAAGCTGGCGAGGAATTTATTATGTGCCCTCCTGCTGACTGCCCTCCCTCGTGCTTCTATTGTTGGTGTGAAATCGTTAAGCTTCTTGGCATCTGTTCTCTTTGAAACTCTATGTACATAACCCACAGAAGACATTAACAAATCATCCATCACCCGTCTGACTATATTTGCCTATTATTAAAGGTGAATGTCAATACAAATATCCCTTTAGACCAGTTCTCATTAAATAAATAAATATTAATTCATAGAGTATTGTGCAAAAGTCTTAGGCAGGTGTGAAAAAAATGCTGTAAATGAAGAATGCTTTCAGAAATAGCAAATGAACAGAAGAGAACTCCAAATCAAAGCAATATTTGGTGTTACCACCCTTTGCCTTCATATCCGCTTCAATTCTTCTAAGTAGCTTTCTACACAGTTTTTGAAGGAACTGGGCAGGTAGGTTGTTCCAAACATCTAGGAGAACTAACTATATATATATATATATATATATATATATATACGCTATATTGTCAAAAGTATTGGGACACCCGTCTTTACACGTTCATGAACTTTAATGGCATCCCAGTCTTAGTCCGTAGGGTTCAATATTGAGTTGGCCCACCCTTTGCAGCTATAACAGCTTCAACTCTTCTGGGAAGAAAGACAGTCCACAAGGTTTAGGAGTGTCTATGGGAATATTTGACCATTCTTCCAGAAGAGCATTTATGAGGAAAAGCACTGATGTGGATGAGAAGACCTGGCTCGCAGTCTCTGCTCTAATTCATCCCAAAGGTGTTCTATTGGGTTGAGGTCAGGACTCTGTGCAGGCCAGTCAAGTTCCTCCACCCCAAACTCACTCATCCATGTCTTTATGGACCTTGCTTTGTGCAGTGGTGCGCAGTCATGTTGGAACAGGAAGGGGCCATCCCCAAACTCTTCCCACAAAGTTGGGAGCATGAAATTGTCCACAATGTCTTGGTATGCTGACGCCTTAACAGTTTCCTTTACTGGAAGCCCAACCCCTGAAACACAACCCCCCCTCCACCAAATGATTTGGACCAGTACACAAAGCAAGGTCCATAAAGACATGAATGAGCGAGTTTAGGGTGGAGGAACTTGACTGGCCTGCACAGAGTCCTGACCTCAACCCAATAGAACACCTTTGGGATGAATTAGAGTGGAGACTGCAAGCCAGGCCTTCTCGTGCCTGACCTGACAAATGCTCTTCTGGAAGAATGGTCAAACATTCCCATAGACACTCCTAAACCTTGTGGACAGCCTTCCCAGAAGAGTTGAAGCTGTTATAGCTGCAAAGGGTGGGCCAACTCAATATTGAAACACGGGACGACGATCGTATACAACAGGTCGTCCTAACGACCGTTGTATGCGAAATCAATCATTCATATGCGCGATTAGAACATACGACGGTCGTACAAGGGGAGTTGTATGAGCAGACTAGAAAACTTGGTCGTACCAACAAGCTCTCATACGAACATTGTATCGTGTGTACAGAGCAGTTGGTACAACAAGTTGTATTGTGCAAAACACGCATGCTCCGAAGTCAGGAATGGCTGGATGATAATTACATGCACCTGAACGTTCTTTCTGTGGTCGTACGATCGTGTAGTGCAGTCAGTATGCAAGTTTCATTATCC
Source organism: Glandirana rugosa (assembly GCA_018402905.1). Lineage (NCBI taxonomy): Eukaryota > Metazoa > Chordata > Amphibia > Anura > Ranidae > Glandirana > Glandirana rugosa. The sequence goes on from BLSH010531513.1 coordinate 255,963, forward strand.
AACATACGATTTGAGACGATCATAAGTACGATCATCGTCCCGTGTGTACGAGGCTTAAGACTGGGATGCCATTAAAGTTCATGTGTGTGTAAAGGCAGGTGTCCCAATACTTTTGGTAATATGATGTATGTGTGGTTTATAAAAAGTGAGTAGTAGCTTCTTACTCATTTTTAGAATCTGCGTAATATATAACGCCTCAATCCGTAGCGTGATTACATCTGACCTCCTGACTTTGTGTATAAACATCGATCAATATTGTTTCATCAATAACATGTTTCATAATTGAAACAATAGATAGGGAGATACAAAGTAACACTTGGCCTCCGGAAGATTTTACCCCCTACATGACCAGGCCTTTTTATTTGCTGTTCGCCACTGCGCTACTTTAATTGGAAATTAAACCCCCACAAATAGAGCTTTCTTTTGGTGGTATTTGATCACCTCTGTTGGTTTTTTGTTTGTTTTTTTTGCAATATAGTCAAGAAAAGATTGAAAATTTTGAAAAAAAAAAAGTATTTTTTACTTTTCGCTATAAAACATATCCAATCAGTGCCTAGCTATTTATTGTGTGTGATATGTGCTGATTTCACTAAGGATCTTGTTATTTCTTTGTTTTCCTGCTTAGCATAAAAGTACTTGAAATTCTCCTATAGTTAATCCACCACACAGCACCAAAACCACTGCATGCGATAACTGCACCCTCCTCCTGCTCTCACCTGGGATATGTGACCACCTTCATGCATGAGTATTGCTCCTTTCCATGCCCCCACTCAGCCGTATACTGTATATACACTCACCGGCCACTTTATTAGGTATACCTGTTCAATTGCTTGGTAAAACAAATTGCTAATCAGCCAATCACACGGCAGCAACTCAATGCATTTAGGCATTTAGAGGTCGTGAAGACGACTTGCTGAAGTTCAAACTGAGCATCAGAATGGGGAGGAAAGGGGATTTAAGTGACTTTGAACGTGGCATGGTTGTTGGTGCCAAACGGGCTGGTCTGAGTATTTCAAAAACTGGGATTTTCGCACACAAAGATCTCAAGGGATTACAGAGAATGGTCCGAAAAAGAGAAAATATCCAGTGAGTGTCAGTTGTGTGGAGGAAAATGCCTTGTTGATGTCAGAGGTCAGAGGAGAATGGGCAGACTGGTTGGAGATGATAGAAAGGTAACAGTAACTCAAATAACCACTCGTTACAACCAAGGTATGCAGAATACAATCTCTGAATGGACAACACATGGAACCTTGAGGCAGATGGGCTACAGCAGCAGAAGACCACACCGGGTGCCACTCCTGTCAGCTAAGAACAGGAAACTGAGGCTACAATTCACACAGACTCACCAAAATTGGACAATAGAAGATTGGAAAAACGTTGCCTGGCGTGATGTCTCGATTTCAGCTGTGACATTCAGATGGTGGGAATTTGGTGTAAACAACATGAAAGCATGGATTCATCCTGCCTTGTATCAATGGTTCAGGCGTGGTGGTGGTGTAATGGTGTGAGGGATATTTTCTTGGCACACTTCGGGCCCCCTAGTACCAATTGAGCATGGTTTAAACACCACGGCCTACCTGAGTATTGTTTCTGACCATGTCCATCCCTTTATGACTACAGTCTACCCATCTTCTGATGACTCCTTCCAGCAGGGTAATGTTCCATGTCACAAAGCTCCAATCATCTCACCTCTGGACAATGAGGTCCCTGCACCCCAATCATCTCATCTCTGGACGATGAGGTCCCTGTACTCCAATCATCTCACCACTGGACAATGAGGTCCCTGTACTCCAATCATCTCATCACTGGACAATGAGGTCCCGGGACTCCAATCATCTCACCACTGGACAATGAGGTCACTGCACTCCAATCATCTCACCACTGGACAATGAGGTCCCGGTACTCCAATCATCTCACCACTGGACAATGAGATCACTGTACTCCAATCATCTCACCACTGGACAATGAGGTCACTGCACTCCAATCATCTCACCTCTGGACAATGAGGTCCCGGGCATTCCAATCATCCCACCACTGGACAATGAGGTCACTGTACTCCAATCATCTCACCACTGGACAATGAGGTCCCAGTACTCCAATCATCTCACCACTGGACAATGAGGTCACTGCACTCCAATCATCTCACCTCTGGACAATGAGGTCCCGGGCATTCCAATCATCTCACCACTGGACAATGAGGTCACTGTACCCCAATCATCTCACCACTGGACAATGAGGTCCCGATACTCCAATCATCTCACCACTGGACAATGAGGTCCCGGTACTCCAATCATCTCACCACTGGACAATGAGGTCCCGGTACTCCAATCATCTCACCACTGGACAATGAGGTCACTGTACTCCAATCATCTCACCACTGGACAATGAGGTCCCAGTACTCCAATCATCTCACCACTGGACAATGAGGTCCCAGGACTCCAATCATCTCACCACTGGACAATGAGGTCACTGTACTCCAATCATCTAACCACTGGACAATGAGGTCCTGGTGCTCCAATCATCTCACCACTGGACAATGAGGTCCCTGGTACTCCAATCATCTCACCACTGGACAATGAACTCACTGTACTCCAATCATCTCACCACTGGACAATAAGGTCTCTGTACTCCAATCATCTCACCACTGGACAGTGAGGTCCCGGTACTCCAATCATCTCACCACTGGACAATAAGGTTACTGTACTCTAATCATCTCACCACTGGACAATGAGGTCCCGGTACTCCAATCATCTCACCACTGGACAATGAGGTCACTGTACTCCAATCATCTAACCACTGGACAATGAGGTCCCGGTGCTCCAATCATCTCACCACTGGACAATGAGATCCCGGTACTCCAATCATCTCACCACTGGACAATGAGGTCACTGTACTCCAATCATCTCACCACTGGACAATGAGGTCCCGGTACTCCAATCATCTCACCACTGGACAATGAGGTCCCGATACTCTAATCATTTCACCACTGGACAATGAGGTCCCGGTACTCCAATCATCTCACCACTGGACAATGAGGTCCCTGTACTCCAATCATCTCACCACTGCACAATGAGGTCACTGTACTCCAATCATCTCACCACTGGACAATGAGGTCCCTGTACTCCAATCATCTCACCACTGGACAATGAGGTCCCTGTACTCCAATAATCTCACCACTGGACAATGAGGTCACTGTACTCCAATCATCTCACCTCTGGACAATGAGGTCCCGGCATTCCAATCATCTCACCACTGGACAATGAGGTCACTGTACTCCAATCATCTCACCACTGGACAATGAGGTCCCAGTACTCCAATCATCTCACCACTGGACAATGAGGTCACTGTACTCCAATCATCTAACCACTGGACAATGAGGTCCCGGTGCTCCAATCATCTCACCACTGGACAATGAGGTCCCTGCTACTCCAATCATCTCACCACTGGACAATGAGGTCCCGGTACTCCAATCATCTCACCACTGGACAATGAGGTCCCGGTACTCCAATCATCTCACCACTGGACAATGAGGTCACTGTACTCCAATCATCTCACCACTGGACAATGAGGTCCCAGTACTCCAATCATCTCACCACTGGACAATGAGGTCACTGTACTCCAATCATCTAACCACTGGACAATGAGGTCCTGGTGCTCCAATCATCTCACCACTGGACAATGAGGTCCCTGGTACTCCAATCATCTCACCACTGGACAATGTGGTCACTGAACACCAATCATCTCACCACTGGACAATGAGGTCCCGGTACTCCAATCATCTCACCACTGGACAATGAGGTCCCGATACTACAATCATCTCACCACTGGACAATGAGGTCCCTGTACTCCAATCATCTCACCACTGCACAATGAGGTCCCTGTACTCCAATCATCTCACCACTGGACAATGAGGTCCCGGTACTCCAATCATCTCACCACTGGACAATGAGGTCCCTGTACTCCAATAATCTCACCACTGGACAATGAGGTCACTGTACTCCAATCATCTCACCTCTGGACAATGAGGTCCCGGCATTCCAATCATCTCACCACTGGACAATGAAGTCCCTGTACTCCAATCATCTCACCACTGGACAATGAGGTCCCTGTACTCCAATCATCTCACCTCTGGACAATGAGGTCACTTTACTCCAATCATCTCACCACTGGACAATGAGGTCACGGTACTCCAATCATCTCACCACTGGACAATGAGGTCACTGTACTCCACTCATCTCACCACTGGACAATGAGGTCCCGGTACTCCAATCATCTCACCACTGGACAATGAGGTCACTGCACTCCAATCATCTCACCACTGGACAATGAGGTCCCTGTACTCCAATCATCTCACCTCTGCACAATGAGGTCACTGTACTCCAATCATCTCACCACTGGACAATGTGGTCTCGGTACTCCAATCATCTCACCACTGGACAATGAGGTCCCGATACTCCAATCATCTCACCACTGGACAATGAGGTCACTGTACTCCAATCATCTCACCACTGGACAATGAGGTCCCGGTGCTCCAATCAACTCACCACTGGACAATGAGGTCCTGGTACTCCAATCATCTCACCACTGGACAATGAGGTCACTGCACTCCAATCATCTCACCACTGGACAATGAGGTCACTGTACTCCAATCATCTCACCACTGGATAATGAGGTCCCGGTACTCCAATCATCTCACCACTGGACAATGAGGTCCCGGTACTCCAACCACCTCACCACTGGACAATGAGGTCCCGTGACTCCAGTCATCTCACCACTGGACAATAAGGTCCCTGTACTCCAATCATCTCACCACTGGACAATGAGGTCCCGGTACTCCAATCATCTAACCCCTGGACAATGAGGTCACTGTACTCCAATCATCTCACCACTGGACAATGAGGTCCCTTTACTCCAATCATCTCACCACTGGACAATAAGGTCTCTGCATTCCAATCATCTCACCACTGGACAGTGAGGTCCCGGTACTCCAGTGATCTCACCACTGGACAATGAGGTCACTGCACTCCAATCATCTCAACACTGGACAATGAGGTCCCTGTACTCCAATCATCTCACCACTGGACAATGAGGTCACTGCACTCCAATCATCTCACCACTGGACAATGAGGTCCCTGTACTCCAATCATCTCACCTCTGGACAATGAGGTCATTGTACTCTAGTCATCTCACCACTGGAGAATGATTCCCGGTACTCCAATCATCTCACCACTGGACAATGAGGTCCTGGTACTCCAATCATCTCACCACTGGACAATGAGGTCCCGGTACTCCAAACATCTCACCACTGGACAATGAGGTCACTGTACTCCAATCATCTCACCACTGGACAATGAGGTCCGGGTACTCCAATCATCTCACCACTGGACAATGAGGTCCCGGTACTCCAATCATCTCACCACTGGACAATGAGGTCCCTGTACTCCAATCATCTCACCATTGGACAATGAGGTCACTGTACTCCAATCATCTCACCACTAGACAATGAGGTCCCTGTACTCCTATCATCTCACCACTGGACAATGAGATCACTTTACTCCAATCATCTCACCACTGGACAATGAGGTCACTGCACTCCAATCATCTCACCACTGGACAACGAGGTCCCTGTACTCCAATCATTTCACCTCTGGACAATGAGGTCACTGTACTCCAATCATCTCACCACTGGACAATGAGGTCACTGTACTCCAATCATCCCACCACTGGACAATGAGGTCCCGGTACTCCAATCATCTCACCACTGGACAATGAGGTGACTGTACTCCAATCATCTCACCACTGGACAATGAGGTCCCGGTACTCCAATCATCTCACCACTGGACAATGAGGTGACTCTACTCCAATCATCTCACCACTGGACAATGAGGTCACTGTACTCCAGTGATCTCACCACTGGACAATGAGGTCACTGTACTCCAATCATCTCACCTCTGGACAATGAGGTCACTGAACTCCAATGGCCTCCACACTCCCCCCATCTCATCCAATAGAGCACCTTTGGGATGTGGTGGAACACGAGATTTGCATCATGGATGCGCAGCTGACAAATCTGCAGCAACTGCGTGATGCTATCATGTCACTATGGACCAAAATCTCTGAGGAATGTTTCCAACACCTTGATGAAATTATGCCACAAAGAATGAAGGCAAAAGGGGGTCCAACCCGGTTGGCCAGTGAATGTGTATATATATATAGAGAGAGAGAGAGAGAGAGAGAGAGACAGAGAGAAAATCATCATACATCACCATTATCCTTTATAAAGCCATTAAACGCTCACATTGCACCGGTGCATACAGTGCACCCAACCATAACTGCATGTATGATAATTCCAACAGCCGGTATCAAATGGTACTTTTGGGTGATAATTACCGCGGTGCCTCGTTCTCTGAGCATTGTGATATCATCAAGCCCCTCCCGTACACGTTATGCCACTGGGTCACCTGCCTTCATCATTTGTTTATAAACATTGATCAGACTTGAGATAGAGAGATACAAAGTAACATTGTTTATAAACATTGATCAGACAGGAGATAGAGAGATACAAAGTAACATTGTTTATAAACATTGATCAGACAGGAGATAGAGAGATACAAAGTAACATTGTTTATAAACATTGATCAGACAGAGAGATACAAAGTAACATTGTTTATAAACATTGATCAGACGGGAGATAGAGAGATACAAAGAAACATTGTTTATGAACATTGATCAGACAGGAGATAGAGAGATACAAAGTAACATTGTTTATAAACATTGATCAGACAGGAGATAGAGAGATACAAAGTAACATTGTTTATAAACATTGAACAGACAGGAGATAGAGAGATACAAAGTAACATTGTTTATAAACATTGATCAGGGAGATAGAGATATACAAAGTAACATTGTTTATAAGCATTTATCAGAAGGGAGATAGAGAGATACAAAGTAGCATTGTTTATAAACATTGAACAGACAGGAGATAGAGAGATACAAAGTAACATTGATTATAAACATTGATCAGATGGGAGATAGAGAGATACAAAGTAACATTGTTTATAAACACTGAACAGACGGGAGATAGAGAGATACAAAGTAACATTGTTTATAAACATTGATCAGACGGGAGATAGAGAGATACAAAGTAACATTGTTTATAAACATTGATCAGCAGGAGATAGAGAGATACAAAGTAACGTTGTTTATAAACATTGAACAGACAGGAGATAGAGAGATACAAAGTAACATTGATTATAAACATTGATCAGATGGGAGATAGAGAGATACAAAGTAACATTGTTTATAAACATTGAACAGACAGGAGATAGAGAGATACAAAGTAACACTGTTTATAAACATTGATCAGACAGGAGATAGAGAGATACAAAGTAACATTGTTTATAAACATTGAACAGACAGGAGATAGAGAGATACAAAGTAACATTGTTTATAAACATTGAACAGACAGGAGAGAGAGATACAAAGTAACTCTGATTATAAACATTGATCAGACAGGAGATAGAGAGATACAAAGTAACATTGTTTATAAACATTGATCAGATGGGAGATAGAGAGATACAAAGTAACATTGTTTATAAACATTGAACAGACAGGAGATAGAGAGATACAAAGTAACACTGTTTATAAACATTGATCAGACAGGAGATAGAGAGATACAAAGTAACATTGTTTATAAACATTGATCAGATGGGAGATAGAGAGATACAAAGTAGCATTGTTTATAAACGTGGATCAGACAGGAGATAGAGAGATACAAAGTAACATTGTTTATAAACATTGATCAGACAGGAGATAGAGAGATACAAAGTAACATTGTTTATAAACATTGATCAGATAGGAGATAGAGAGATACAAAGTAACATTGTTTATAAACAAAATACATCCATTTTTTTTTAATCAAATTTCGTCATAAATTTAGACAAAGAATGTATTGCTACATGTCTTTGGTATAAAAACAAACAATAAGTGTATACTGGTTGGTTCATGTAAAAGCTATGGTGTCTACCCCCTCATGTATATATACTGTAGCCATGTATGTATGCTCAGGTATATATTCTGTAGCCATGTATGTAGTTGTTTGGCTGCAGTTTTATTTCAAATTTAATATCAAAGATTTGCAGGTAGCAGGACTCTGACCTCTGCAGGAATGTCGTGTGAAGCGAGATCTTTCCCTGGTGTGGCTGCTCATCAGTCGCAAACCAACGCTGAGGTCTTGCAACTGTGTGGAGCACACGCCGCCCATGCCAAGTCTTTGGTAAACACACAAAAAAATGGAGCTGCCAGCACAGCGCAGGCTGGTGGTGGCGCCCTGTGACTTACGCTGCGCAGTGCACGTACCTGCTTGGCAAGAGGGACACCTGGCCCCAAGTCAACAGGAACCTCTCACCCCAAGCTTGGCACCAAGACCTAATCCTCTAATTGCCTCTTTTATTATTTTTTTTTTCAAAACAAAAGAAACAATTTTTATTTTCTGTACATGGTTTTGATGGGCAGACATCTGGCGTGCAAAGCCTTGGGATGAAATCGCATCCTCTTACCTGTACAGATGATACATTTCTTGTAACACAGGTGCCAGGCTTTCTAGTCATATACTTGGAGAGATATCAACCAGCCTTCTAAAAAAGAATATTATTGAGCACCAATGATGCCACCTTAAAGCTGAAGTTTAATCTGCTTGCCTGGTTCCTTCCTTATCAATATGCTAATAACATTCCTAGCCCCACCCACCCCCTCACAGTGGCTCTTTAAGTAGGTGGACTACCTGATCAATTAATCAATGATGGTGGCGGTCCCATGAGGAGTCCATCCCATCAGAGGCCAGGAGCTGCCCATCACCACTCAGTCAAGATTCTCAGCATGGCCTCAGTGCAGAAACCTCAGCCACCATGGATGCCTATGGGCAGTGTGGGCATTAGGATCCACCCACCATCTGTGCCACCACCTTTATACTTTGCGTGGTCAGCAACAAAACAGCAACGAGCCTCAATTACTTGGACCTCTCTATCTCCTGTCTGATCAATGTTTATAAACAATGTTACTTTGTATCTCTCTATCTCCTGTCTGATCAATGTTTATAAACAATGTTACTTTGTATCTCTCTATCTCTCGTCTGATCAATGTTTATAAACAATGTTACTTTGTATCTCTCTATCTCCCGTCTGATCAATGTTTATAAACAATGTTACTTTGTATCTCTCTATCTCCCGTCTGATCAATGTTTATATACAATGTTACTTTGTGTCTCTCTATCTCCTGTCTGATCAATGTTTATAAACAATGTTACTTTGTATCTCTCTATCTCCTCTCTGATCAATGTTTATAAACAATGTCACTTTGTATCTCTCTATCTCCCTTCTGATCAATGTTTATAAACAATGTTACTTTGTATCTATCTCCTTTCTGATCAATGTTTATAAACAATGGTACTTTGTATCTCTCTATCTCTCATATGATCAATGTTTATAAACAATGTTACTTTGTATCTCTCTATCTCCTGTCTGATCAATGTTTATAAACAATGTTACTTTGTATCTCTCTATCTCTCATATGATCAATGTTTGTAAACAATGTTACTTTGTATCTCTCTATCTCCTGTCTGATCAATGTTTATAAACAATGTTACTTTGTATCTCTCTATTTCCCGTCTGATCAATGTTTATAAGCAATGTTACTTTGTATCTCTCTATTTCCCGTCTGATCAATGTTTATAAACAATGTTACTTTGTATCGCTCTATCTGTCATCTGATCAATGTTTATAAGCAATGTTACTTTGTATCTCTCTATCTCCTGTCTGATCAATGTTTATAAACAATGTTACTTTGTATCTCTCTATCTCCCATCTGATCAATGCTACTGTCTATCTCGCTATGTTTCATTGTAACAAATATTTGTAACTAGTCTGCCCTTTATCTCTCTATGTTTCATTGTAACGAATATTTGTAACTAGTCTGCCCTTTATCTCTCTATGTTTCATTGTAACAAATATTTGTAACTAGTCTGTCCTCTATCTCTCTATGTTTCATTGTA
>BLSH010531513.1:310621-324081 GCA_018402905.1 Glandirana rugosa
TTCGTCACGACCTCATACTTTATCTCCTCCTTCGGCATGACCTCATACATTATATCCTCCTTCGTTATGACCTCAGACATTATCTCCTCCATCGTCATGACCTCACACATTACCTCCTCCTTCGTCATGGCCTCATACATTATCTCCTCGGGTCAGCCTGACCCACGGCACCACCGATCGCCGCGATGCGCGCCCCCAGGGGCACGCGATCGCGGATTATCCTGAGGACGTCAATAGACGTCCAGTCAGGATAATGAACCACCCGCCCGGACGTCATTTGTCAATGCGCCAGGCGGGAAGTGGTTAAACACTCCAGTACTGCTTCCTCCTCTATTACATACTCCGGTACTGCTTCCTCCTCCATTACACACTCCAGTACTGCTACCTCCTCTATTACAGACTCCAGTATTGCTTCCTCCTATATTACATACTCCAGTACGGCTTCCTCCTCTATTTCATACTCCAGCACTGCTTCCTCCTCTATTACACAAACCAGTACTGCTTCCTCTTCTAATGCACACTCCAGTACTGCTTCCTCCTCTATTACATACTATAGTACTGCTTCCTCCTCTATTACACACTCCAGTACAGAACTGCTTCCTCGTCTGTTACATACTCCAGTACTGCTTCCTCCTCTTTTACACACTCCAGTACTGCTTACTCCTCTATTACACACTCCTGTACTGCTTTCTCCTCTATTATAGACTCCAGTACTTTTTCCTCCTCTATTACATAAACCAGCACTGCTTCCTCATCTATTACACACCCCAGTATTGCTTCCTCTTTTATTATACACTCCAGTACGACTTCCTCCTCTATTACACACTCAAGTACTGCTTTTTCCTCTATTACACAACCCAGTACTGCTTCCTCCTCTATTACACAGCCCAGTACTGCTTTTTCCTCTATTACACACTTCAGTACTGCATCTTCTTCTATTACACACTCCAATACTGCTTCCTCCTTTATTACATACTCCAGTACTGCTTCCTCCTCTATTACACACTCCAGTACTGCTTCCTCCTCTATTACACACTCCAGTACTGCTTCCTTCTCTATTAAATACTCCAGTACTGCTTCCTCCTCTATTACACACTCCAGTACTGCTTCCTCCTCTATTACATACTCCAGTACTGCTTACTCCTCTATTACACACAGTCCAGTACTGATTTCTCCTCTATTACACACCCAGTACTGCTTACTCCTCTGTTACATACTCTAGTACTGCTTTCTCCGCTATTACACACTCCAGTACTAATTACTCCTCTATTACACGCTCCAATACTGCTTCCTCCTCTATTACATACTCCAGTAATGCTTCCTCCTTTATTAGACACTCCGGTACTGCTTCCTCCTCTATTACATACTCCAGTACTGCTTACTCCTCTATTACACACTCCAGTACTGCTTCCTCCTCTATTACAGACTCCAGAACTGCTTGCGCCTCTATTACATACTCCAGTATGGCTTCCTCCTATATTACATACTCCAGCACTGCTTCCTCCTCTTTTACATACCCCAGTATTGCTTCCTCTTTTATTATACACTCCAGTACTGCTTCCTCCTCTATTACACACTCCAGTACTGCTTCTTTCTCTATTACATACTCCAGTACTGCTTCCTCCTCTATTACACAATCCAGTACTGCATCTTTCTGTATTACACACTTCAGTACTGCTTTCTCATTTTTTACATACTGCAGTTCTGCTTCCTCCTCTATTACACACTCCAGTACTGCTTCCTCCTCTACTGCACACTCCAGTAATGCTTCCTTCTCTATTAAATACTCCAGTACTGCTTCCTTCTCTATTACACTCTACAGTACTGCTTCCTCCTCTATTACATACTCCAGTACTGCTTACTCCTCTATTACACACTCCAGTACTGATTTCTCCTCTATTACACCTCAGTACTGCTTCCTCCTCTGTTACATACTCCAGTACTGCTTCCTCTGCTATTACACACTCCAGTACTGCTTACTCCTTCTTTACACACTCCGGTACTGCTTCCTCCTCTATTACATACTCCAGTACTGCTTCCTCCTCTATTAGACACTCCATTACTGCTTCCAACTCTATTACATACTCCAGTACTGCTTCCTCCTATATTACATACTTCAGCACTGCTTCCTCCTCTTTTATACCCTCCAGTACTTTTTCCTCCTCTATTACACACTCCAGTACTGCTTCCTCCTCTATTACACACTCCGGTACTGCTTCCTCATCTATTACAGACTCCTGTACCTTTTCCTCCTCTATTACACACTACAGTACTGCTTCCTCCTCTATTACACACTCCAGTACTGCTTCCTCCTTTATTACATACTCCAGTGCTTCTTCCTCTTCTATTACACACTCCAGTACTGCTTCCTCCTCTATTACATACTCCAGTACTGCTTCCTTCTGTATTACACCCTCCAGTACTGCTTCCTCCTCTATTGCACACTCCAGCACTGCTTCTTCCTCTTTTACACACTCCAGTATTGCTTCCTCCTTTATTACATACTCCAGTGCTTCCTCTTCTTCTATTACACACTCCAGTACTGCTACCTCCTCTATTACACACTCCAGTACTGCTTCTGCCTCGATTACACACTCCAGTACTGCTTCCTCATTTATTACATAGTCCAGTGCTTCTTCCTCTTCTATTACACACGCCAGTACTGCTTCCTCCTCTATTACATACTCCAGTACTGCTTCCTCCTCCATTACATACTCCAGTACTGCTCCCTCCTCTATTACACACTCCAGTACTGCTTCCCCCTCTATTACACACTCCAGTACTGCTTCCTTCGCTATTATACACTTCAGTACTGCTTCTTACTCTATTACAAATTCCAGTGCTGCTTCCTCTTTAGTTACATACTTCAGTACTGCTTCTTCCTCTATTACACCCTCCAGTTCTGCTTCCTCCTCTATTACATACTCCAGTACTGCTTCTTCCTCTATTGCATAGTCCACTACTGCTTCCTCCTCTATTATACACTCCAGTACTGCTTCTTCCTCTAATACATATTCCAGTCCTGCTTCCTCCTCTATTATACACTCCAGTACTGCTTTCTCCTCTATTACACACTCCAGTACTGCTTCCTCCTCTATTACATACTCCAGTACTGCTTCCTCCTCTATAACACCCTCCAGTACTGTTCCTTCTGTATTACATACGCCAGTACTGCTTCCTCCTCTATTACATACTCCAGTACTACTTCTTCCTCCATTACATACTCCAGTACTGCTCCCTCCTCTATTACACACTCCAGTACTGCTTCCTCCTCTATTACATACTCCAGTGCTGCTTCCCCCTCTATAATATAGTCCAGTACTGCTTCTTCCGCTATTACACACTCCAGTACTGCTTCTTCCTTAATTACATACTTCAGTACTGCTTCTTCCTCTATTACACCCTCCAGTCCTGCTTCCTCCTCTATTACATACTCCAGTACTGCTTCTTCCTCTATTGCATAGTCCAGTACTGCTTCCTCTTTTACACACTCCAGTTCTGCTTCCTCCTCTATTACACACTGCAGTACTGCTTCCTCTTCTATTACACACTCCAGTACTTCTTCCTCCTCTAATACATATTCCAGTACTACTTCCTCCTCTAATATACACTCCAGTACTGCTTCCTCCTCTGCAGTCACATACTACATTACTGCTTCCTACTCTGCTGCCACACACTCCAGTACTGCTTCTTCCTCTGCTGTTACACACTCCAGTACTGCTTCCCCGTCTATTACATACTCCAGTACTGCTTCCTCCTCTATTACATACTCCAGTACTGCTTCCTCCTCTATTGCGCACTCCAGTACTGCTTCCTCCTCTATTACATACCCCAGTACCACTTCACCCTCTTTTATATACTCCAGTACTGCTTCCCCCTCTATCACATACTCCTGTATTGCTTACTCCTCTATTACACACTCCAGTACTGCTTCCTCCTCGATTACACACTCCAGTACTGCTTCCTCCTCTATTACATTCTCCAGTACTGCTTCCTCCTCTATTACACACTCCAGTATAGCTTCCTCCTCTATTACACACTCCAGTACTGCCTCCTCCTCTTCTTCCACACACTCCAGTACTGTTTCCTCCTCTGCTGTCACACACTTCAGTACTGCTTCATCATCTGCTGTCATACCATACAGTACTGCTTCCTCCTCTGTTGTCACACTCCAGTTCTGCTTCCCCCTCTGCTGTCACAAACTCCAGTACTGCTTCCTTGTCTGCTGTGACACACTACAGTACTGCTTCCTCCTCTGCTGTTACACACTCCAGTACTGCTTTCTCCTCTGCTGTCAAACACTCCAATACTGCTTCAACCTCTGCTGTCACACATTCCAGCACTGCTTCCTCGTCTGCTGTCACACACTCCATTACTGCTTCCTCCTCTGCTGTCACACCTTAGAGTACTGCTTCCTCATCTGCTGTCACACACTACAGTACTGCTTCCTCCTCTGTTGTCACATACTCCAATACTGCTTCCTCCTCTGCTGTCACACACTCCAGTACTGCTTCCTCCTTTGCTGTCACACACTCCATTACTGCTTCTTCCTCTGCGTCACACACTCCAGGACTGCTTCCTCCTCTGCTGTAACACACTACAGTACTGCTCCCTCCTCTGCTGTCAAGAGACCAGAAAATTATTAAGCTATATCTAAAGCAATTTTGCAGTTTTGAAATAAGGGAAGAAGGGTTAAAACTCCGATCAATTTTTATTTTCTATATATGTCCTATTTGGCTATAACTTACACATTAGCCTTAAAACCTTAACAAACACTTTTGTAAAGTCCAACTGTATGACATCGGTCACCTCTTTGAGTTTTTGCTGAATTCCTAAAAAAAAAAAAAAACGTTTGACAACTCCTGTATTTTGTGTATCTATGCCAGCTGTCACTTCTGAATTTTCTTGCAGATACACGTGTACATGTTCCTTTATCAACCCCTTTAATATCTTACCTACAACAGAAATGAAACATGCAGGCAGTGGCGGCTGGTGAAATTTTAGGATGGGGGGCGCCTGACTCCGCCCTTCATTTTTGACCCCTCCCACTTCTCATAAGCCCCGCCGCTTATAGATTCCACTCATTGTGTCAGTACACAGGTATTGCTGCCAGCCAGTACACCGGTATTGCCAGTACACATGTATTTCCACCAGCCAGTACACAGGTATTGCCACCAGCCAGTACACAGGTATTGTCAGTAGACAGGTATTGCCGCCAGCCAGTACACAGGTATTGACAGTACACAGGTATTGCCGCCAGCCAGTGGACAGGTATTGCCAGTACACAGGTATTGTTGCCAGCCAGTACACAGGTATTGTCAGTACACAGGTATTGTTGCCAGCCAGTACACAGGTATTGTCAGTAGACAGGTATTGCCGCCAGCCAGTACACAGGTATTGCCAGTACACAGGTATTGTTGCCAGCCAGTACACAGGTATTGTCACTAGACAGGTATTGCCGCGAGCCAGTACACAGGTATTGTCACTAGACAGGTATTGCCGCAAGCCAGTACACAGGTATTGTCAGTAGACAGGTATTGCGGCCAGCCAGTACACAGGTATTGTCAGTAGACAGGTATGCAGAGCCCAGCAGCACAGCAGCACTTGCCTCAGAGGAGCTCCTCAGTCCGCTCTCTCTCCCTCGGTCGGCGGGATCACAGACATGCGCGCTTGCAGTCCAAGCACCAGCACATCTGCCAGTCCCGCCCCCCGCCCTGCTCCTGACCAATCAGTCACTGTCTGGAGGACAGTGACTGAGGCCAGAGCCAATCAGTGTATAGATGTGCGCCTGGCTGGCGCACATCTATACACTTTAATGGCTGACCAATGGGCTTTGGTAATTGCTGTCAGCTGACAGCAAATCTCCAAAAAAAGCCGGGACAGCCATATACCAGCGCACTATATATATATTTTTTTTGAGAAGGATCAGCGGGGGGAGGGTGGCGCACTAGCATCCTCTATGGAAGAGCCGCCACTGCATGAATCTATCCGTAGCATATAGGGAGGTGGTGAGGATGGGGGGGGGGGGGGTGGCACCCATGCACCTTTAATGGACGGGCCGCCCCTGCATACAGGTTTGTAGTTACTAGAAAAAGACCCTGGACTTTTATGTATACCATTTTTGCGCCAGTCCACTGACAGTTAGCCAGTCAGTGAGGAGTCTCTAAGGCTACGTTTCCACTAGTGCGACTTGTCATGTGACTTGGGACTGCAAAGTCGCATGACAAGTCATACCCCACGATTTACGAGTACCGTTTTTATCTGTGCGACTTAAAGTCGCAGCGACTTCAAAGTAGTCCCTGCACTACTTTGGTCCGACTTTGATGTGCCTTGAGGTTCATAGACTTCAAGAATACACAGGCATTGCTTCAAGTCACATCAAAATTGCGCGACTTTGGGGTTGCAATAGTGGAAACAGAGCCTTAATATTGGAAGCAATGGAATAGAAATAACTGATCTCAGCTCTGTGATGACTCATGGGTGTAAGCCATCTGATCAAGGTACTATATTCATCTTTATGGTTGTTGTGTTGTACATTAGCAATCCTGCTTTATATTTCTACATGAAATGTTCATTTTAACCATTTGAACTCTAAGTTATCACTTAGATTTCCAGGAGTGATTTCAGATTATCTCGTGTGAATACAGAGGAGCAGAGTAGATGTTCTCCACCGGAGTCATCAAGATGACTAATGTATACATATGTAAGCTATTTGCATTTGATCACAGACAGATCACATCAAGGTGACATGACCTGGGTAAACTGTCCAACACAACCTCATCTATGCCAGTCTCAGTACATGGTGTGATGATGAAACTTTCCAATTCATTTTGCATTCTAATAAAATTATTATTATTATTATTGTGTAATAATAACCCGAGCAATCATTTCCTAAATATGCTGAATGAAATTAGTAGCAGTGAGGGACCTTTAGTTCCCACAAATACTCTGAGCTTGTTCTTTATTGCCTGACTCATATGCTCGTGTGTGAGTTACATATCTCACAAAAGTAAGTACCTTTTCATGTGACAACACTGAAGAAATGACACTTTGCTACAATGTAAAGTAGTGAGTGTACAGCTTGTATAACAGTGTAAATTTGCTGTCCCTTCAAGCCATTAATATCTAAACCGCTGGCAACAAAAGTGAGTACACCCCTAAGTGAAAATGTCCAAATTGGGCCCAATTACCTATTTTCTCTCCCCGATGTCATGTGACTCGTTAGTGTTACAAGATCTCAGGTGTGAATGGGGAGCGGGTGTGTTAAATTTGGTGGTATTGCTCTCACTCTCTCATACTGGTCACTGGAAGTTCAACATGGCACCTCATGGCTAAGAACTCTCTGAGGATCTGAAAAAATAATTGTTGCTCTACATAAAGATGGCCTAGGATATAAGAAGATTGCCAAGACCCAGAAACTGAGCTCCTCCTGCACTAAGGACTGGGTAAATAGCTGGGGGTGGCCCGAACAGCTCTGTCCTGGGGGGGGCTCTGTACTGGGGGAGGATGGGGGTGAGCTTTGTATTGGGGGGGGGACTGTATTGTATTTAGGTTTTGTGCTGCCCTAGGCCTGACTAAACTCATGCACTTCCTAATTGAAATATGACCCACCCCTATAAAGGCTACACCCCTTCCTGCTATAGACGCTAACAATAATCACTGTGTTCTTTTAGCAGGGGGGAGGCTGTTTTTTTCATGTTGGGCGGGCAGCTTTTTTGCTGCCCCAATGCAAGGTGCTGCCCTAGGCCTGGGCCTTGTCAGCCAAGACCAACCCGACACGGCGTTGTGGTGGGGGGTCAGAGTTGTGGGAAGAGCTGTGTACTGGGCGTGGGAGGGGAGAGGGAGCTTTATAGTGATATTTCCTCTAGTGATACCACCAACACAGGGAAATGTTTTCCTTCTAATGACACTGGACACTGGATATGTGTTGGGGGGGCGCTTTGAGAGGTGAGAAGGCTTATGCTCTTGTGGGGGGTTGGATATCAAATCCAACCCCAACTATTAGCATAGGTCCTTTCCCCTCCCAAAGTGTCCCCCATCACATATCCTCTTAACCGCCCCACAATCACTCCTCCATCTTTTTATAACTTCCCCCCCCCCCCTTCTCGGTCACTCTGTCCCCCTCCTGCGTCCATCTACAATGCAATAAGCTTAGCACAGACCTTAGCTCAGCAAGGGTTTCCCTCCTTCGGTCTGTGTAGATGTAAACAGCTGAGGAGGAGGAGGCGGCTTTGGTCAGTCAGCGGGGACAGCCCACGAGGGATGCAGATCAGTCAGTGCCACTGGTGCGGTGGCAGCAGTTTCCAGGACAAGGCCATCTAGCACCCATGGCAAAGATCCCAAACTGTGCACCCCCTTCCCTTAGGGTTAGGGTCAGGGTGCCCACATCCCTGCAATAAACCATTGCGCCCAGGGCAACTGCCCCTCCTGCACGCCCCTTGTCCTGGCCCTGGGTGGTGGTGCCCCTGCCGACAGGTGTCACCCCTCTGGCGGGTGTCACCCAGGTGCAGTCCACACCTTGAAGATTCGGAAGCCACATGGAAAAAGGTGTTATGGTCAAAATTGAATTATTTGGTCTCAACACAAAATGATACAGTATGTCTAGTGGAAATCCAATACAGTTCACCATCCAAATAACACCATTCCTACAGTAAAGCATGGAGGTTGGTAGCGAAAAAAAAAAAACAGAGGTGATCAAATACCACCAAGAAAGCTCTATTTGTATGAAAAAAATGATATTAATTTCATTTGGGTACAGCCTTGCATGACCGAGGAAATTGTCAGTTAAAGTAGCGCAGTGTTAAATAGCAAAAAAATGGCCTGGTCATGAAGAGGGTAAAATCTTCTGAAGCTAAGGTGGTTAATACAGTTATAGGCTGTTTTGGTTTACTGCATTTTCCACTGCACCTTATAATAAATACAAGTTTGGAACAGTTGCTATGTTTTTGTTTTTTTTTTCCAAGCAGAGGAAAGATTGCGCCAGAAGCCATCATAGTAATTATGTCCATGTAAAACTAATAATAATAATTAATAATGATACATAATAAAATAATAATAAATAAATAATAATAAATCAATAAATAAAAGTTTGGAACAGTTGCTATTTTTTTATCTAAGCAGAGGAAAGATTGTGTTAGAAGAAACCATAGTAAATATGTCAATGTAAAATAATAATAATAATAAATATTATTATTATTATTAATAATAATAATAATAAATAAAAATTTGGAACAGTTGTAATGTTTTTTTTTTTTTTATCCATGCAGAGGAAAGATTGTGTCAGAAACCACCATAGTAAATATGTCAATGTAAAATAATAATCATAATTATTATTATTAGTATTAATAATGCTGATATAATAGTAAATAAATAAAAGTTTTGAGCAGTTGCTATGTTTTTCTAAGCAGATGAAAGATTGTGTCAGAAGCCACCATAGTAAATATGTCAGTGTTAAATAATAATAATAATGATAATAAATAAATAAAAGTTTGGAACAGTTGCTGTTTTTTTTTATCTAAGCAGAGGAAAGATTGTGTTAGAAGGTACCACAGTAAATATGTCGATGTAAAATAATAATAATAATAATAAATAAAAATTTGGAACAGTTGTAATTTTTTTTTTATCTAAGCAGAGGAAAGATTGTGTCAGAAACCACCATAGTAAATATGTCAATGTAAAATAATAATTATTATTATTATTAATAATGCTGATATAATAGTAAATAAATAAATGTTTTGAGCAGTTGCTGTGTTTTTCTAAGCAGAGGAAAGATTGGTTCAGAAGCCACCATAGTAAATATGTCAGTGTTAAATAATAATAGTAATAATAATAATAATAAATAAATAAATAAATAAAAGTTTGGAACAGTGTTGTTTTTTTTTATCTAAGCAGAGGAAAGATGGTGTCAAAAGCCACCATAGTAAATATGTCAGGGTAAAACATCTGTATGCTTGATGCTTCTGGCTAAATGAGAAGAATTTTCTGAGCAGTTTCTCACCTCTGCTTCCACCATTTGCTCTTTGACCTCTTGCTTTGTCACACTGTGCTGCCCTCATCCTCTGTCCCCGGGTGAACACCTCTCCAGGTTCACAGCTGCAGTCTTTGCACCTTGACCTGGCCACACCAATGCCCGAGATTCTTCCCCTAATCCTTTCAGTCTGAGCAACATCTAACCTGTTCTACACCTGCCTGTCCTTTCTGGACTGGAATTCCATTCATTCAGCCTTCATGGTTTATGGAATTCCAACTTTCATTCCCAGAAGCAGACTTCACACCTTCTGTCTGGAGAGAGCAGTTCTTCCACTTGAGATGCAAAGATTCTCTAGATAGTGAAGGAGAAAGAGAAGAAAAGGAGGATAAAATGCCACAATCTGAACAAGTTTTGTAGTTTATATCAGAAAGTTGAAGGTTTAGAAAATACATTTGAAATAGAATGAGTTGACTTGCATAATATATGTAAGGTTGTAGGATGGCTACCTAGGGGTCAAGCACTCTGGTTTCAATCCTTTGAAGATTATATCCGTCTCCATGCAGATGAAGGTGGTCAGGGGAGAACTGGCAGCTGTAGGCCTGGGGGGCAAGTCCAGTCAAGTGGCCCATTGAACCACCGAATCAGCTCACCATCCATGCCCACCCAATGGGCCTAGCGGGATCCATGGTAGGGCCGGCCCTGGGCGCCCCCCCTTTGCCTGCAGTTAGTTGGTGGCTGCGCCCCTGGGCCCTATTTCCTTCCTCCACAAGAAAAAAAAAAGTGTGAGCAGGCAGCAGCCATCGGCCATTTTAAATGTAAGTTAGGGTGGCCTGGGGGGCAATTGCCACCCTACCCCCTGGGCCAGCCCTCCCCTGAAGGTGGTGTCACTCAATGTTCTTAAGGGTATTCCAGATGACCAAATACTTGACATTGGTAGGACCTTGTGTGCAATGAAGTGAGAGCCTTCAACACCCATTACATGGTGGTGAGGTGAGGCATCCATGGTGAAAAATTATGGCCACTTTTTTTCAAGCCTGCAGTGTGGTGCAAAAAAATCAAAACACCAAAGTGAACCAAAAAAGTGCATGTGAACACAGAGAAAAAGAAGGTGCACTAAGATGTGTCTTTGGTCCCCTCCAAAAGAGAAAGGACCCCTTCCTGGCCCCCTGGGGACTCTTGATGGGGACAAGGCATACTTGGTTCACCTAGCCAAAAGGCCCGGCAGCAGACCCCTCTCCTCGTGATCAGCCGAAGCCAACCAACTAGTACTTGGTGGTGCTCTCCTGAAGAAAGACCCTTCCAGGCCAGGGGAGGAAGGAATGGCCATACAAACTTTCCCTAGACTTCAGGATAGACCCAAAGACCCACACCCTACCATGCATGAGTAAAAGAAAAAAAACACATTGATAAAGTTCCAGTGACAAACATAAGAGTGAATAAATAGAAAAGTGCAGATCAGACACCATCTTCATGACCCAAAGTACGGACATCTGTTTTCTAGGGGCCTCACCAAACTGGAGCCTCTCTGCACAGCCACTACCACACAATGCCACATTGTTTCTACTCTCTACTTAGGTATGTTTGAGTCTTGTGAAGCCAATGAGGGGGTGGCATGTGCTGCATGGGAATGGACCTAGAATGGAGTCTCTCGAAGGAGAATGTATTGGTTGCCAAGGGGCTCCCTGTCTGACACTCTCTAAAAGAGTGGGTATAAATTGAGATCCCAATGGTATAGGACACCTTCCTTCCTACATAAAATATTCCCACTGGCTTTCAAACAATGCTGGTGGTGTAAGCAACCTGAGGGATCATTGGTACATATATGGGGGACTGTCCAGCCATACAAAAATGATGGGAGCCAGTACTTGAAACTACAACCAGGGGCTACTTATGACTTAGACTTTGCACCTGCACTAAACCTGCTGCACCACACTTCCTTACTCAACAGAAAATATTTTAAATCACTAGCCATGCATGCGAATACCGGTACATAGTGAAGGAGAGGTCTCTCAAGCCACACATCGATGCAGTGGCAGTCTAAGCCTGGGCTCCAGCCAGGCCATGCCCCCAACACATTTTGCTTCGCCCCCGGAGCTTAATTATGACTAAGCTCCATGGGAGGGGTGAAACGCGTTGGAGACATGGCCTGGTCAGAGCCCAGGCTGAAACTGCCACATACTTTTTTATTAGTGGATTTGCAGCGATGTGGAGCTCTCCTTAACTACATGCTGATGTTTTGGAGCCAAGATAAGTTCTGTTCCAGCACTTGGCCATTGATTGGGATACTTTAGGAGCCTGAGCAGCCCCCGCATTTGTACATACGAATACCAGTACACTGGAAATCCACATGGACCCCAACAGATGTTGAATAGCTCACCGGCCTAAACAGGATTGCTGCCGTCATGGAGGAACTGATAAAAACGTTGCAGGATAGGCTGAACAAATACACTTCAACATGGGTTTGTTGGCTGCATTTTAAACCTACAACGGCCTAATTCGACCTGATTTGGATGCAATTGTATCACATCATGGGTTCTTTTGACACATTAGCTTTTAAGGAACATCTGACAGAGTGAAGGAGCATACCGGAGAGGATTCCCTGAGAATTCAAGCTCCTCCACCCCCCCCCCTTTTTTTTCTTCTTTTCCGCTGCATGGGACCCCATTATCTACTTTACTGCCAAATGGGTTCTGAAATGGGTTATCGGCTGAAAATGGTGAACGCGCTAGAGTTAGGAGGCTGAGAAGCATAAGTATGGTCCTCTTCTGGGTGCAACCTTAAGCAGTAGTATGTGCTAACGTGCACATCCATATTACCTTTGGCAGATTTGACCTCTAACACTGTGGCTGCAGAAACTACACTGGGGTCACCAGAACAGACATGATCATGTGTGATATTCCTATACGTTCTTCTGTTCTCCCCCGCCCCCTTTTCCCTCCTCTCTTCTAGAATTTTATGGTACAGTGTACCAAAAAAAATTACAGTCGGGTCCATAAATATTGGGACATCGACACAATTCTAAACTTTTTTGGCTCTATACACCACCACAATGGATTTGAAATGAAACAAACAAGATGGGCTTTAACTGCAGACTTTCAGCTTAAATTTGAGGGTATTTACATCCAAATCAGGTGAACGGTGTAGGAATTACAAGAGTTGTATATGTGCCTCCCACTTTTTAAGGGACCAAAAGTAATGGGACAGTTTAACAACCATAAATCAAACTTTCACTTTTTAATACTTGGTTGCAAACCCTTTGCAGTCAATTACAGCCTGAAGTCTGGAACGCATAGACATCACCAGACGCTGAGTTTCATCCCTGGTGATGCTCTGCCAGGCCTCTACTGCAACTGTCTTCTGTTCCTACTTGTTATTGGGGCATTTTCCCTTCAGTTTTGTCTTCAGCAAGTGAAATGCATGCTCAATCGGATTCAGGTCAGGTGATTGACTTGGCCATTGCATAACATTCCACTTCTTTCCCTTAAAAAAA
>BLSH010531513.1:335618-360716 GCA_018402905.1 Glandirana rugosa
CCCTGTATCTTCCACCTTCTCGACTGTTAGATAATCCCTTATTCCCCCTATGCCTTACAATCCTTTTCCTTGGTGAGGACCGATTTTTGACAGTAAAGGCGCCACCACGCGTGTAAACGCGCGCACGCGCGCGAGGGCACGCGCACACGCGCGAGGGCACGCGCGGGCGCACGCGCGCGCGAGGGCACGCGCGCGTGCACGGCCTTTTGCCGCGGTTTACCCGGATAAATTCGGACCCCTGAAGACTCTGGTTCACGACGAACGAGATGTCGCAAGGGCTGGACATTCGGAACCGAGACCTATGGACAAGGGCATAACGAGACGGAGGACAACTGGGCCGAACAGGACTGGACGACAGACGCGCGCACGGGAGCGCGCACACGCGCACGGGAGCGCGCGCACGCGCGCAAATGTGCGCACCACCGCGGAAATGACAGTTTTTAGCCAGGAGTGGTTCCTTTTCCTAACATTCCGTATCCCCCTTATTCCCTAATAGATTGTCAGCTCTTCCACCTTCTATGTCCCCCTTATTCCCTAATAGATTGTCAGCTCTTCCGCCTTCAACAGCCAGGTCCATAAATATTGGGTCATCAACACAATTCTAATCTTTTTGGCTCTATACACCACCACAATGGATTTGAAATGAAACAAACAAGATGTGCTTAAACTGCAGACCTTCAGGTTTAATTTGAGGGTATTTACATCCAAATCAGGTGAACGGTGTAGGAATTACAACAGTTTGTATATGTGCCTCCCACTTTTTAAGGGACCAAAAGTAATGGGACAATTGGCTGCTCAGCTGTTCCATGGCCAGGTATGTGTTATTCCCTCATTATTCCATTTACAAGGAGCAGATAAAAGGTCCAGAGTTCATTTCAAGTGTGCTATTTGCATTTGGAATCTGTTGCTGTCAACTCTCAATATGAGATCCAAAGAGCTGTCACTATCTGTGAAGCAAGCCATCATTAGGTTGAAAAAACAAAACAAACCCATCAGAGAGATAGCAAAAACATTAGGTGTGGCCAAATCAGCATCCTTAGAAAGATAGAACGCACCGGGGAGCTCAGCAACACCAAAAGACCCGGAAGACCACGGCAAACAACTGTGGTGGATGACCGAAGAATTCTTTCCCTGGTGAAGAAAACACCCTTCACAACAGTTGGCCAGATCAACAACACTCTCCAGGAGGTAGGTGTATGTGTGTCAAAGTCAACAATCAAGAGAAGACTTCACCAGAGTGAATACAGAGGGTTCACCACAAGATGTAAACAATTGGTGAGCCTCAAAACAGGAAGGCCAGATTAGAGTTTGACAAACTACATCTAAATAAGCCTTCACAGTTCTAGAACAACATCCTATGGACACAAATCCATTGTGGTGGTGTATAGAGCCAAAAAGATTAGAATTGTGTCGATGTCCCAATATTTATGGACCTGACTATATATCCCCCTTATTCCCTAATAGATTGTCAGCTCTTCCACCTTTTATATCCCCCTTATTCCCTAATAGATTGTCAGCTTTTCCACCTTCTGTATCCCCCTTATTCTCTAATAGATTGTCAGCTCTTCCACCTTCTATACCACCCTTATTCCCTAATAGATTGTCAGCTCTTCCACCTTCTATATCCTCCATTATACCCTAATAGATTGTAGGCCCTTCCACCTTCTATATCCCCCTTATTCCCTAATAGATTGTCAGCTCTTCCACCTTCTATATCCTCCATTATACCTTGTAAGCTCTTCCACCTTCTATATCCTCCATTATACCCTAATAGATTGTAAGCTCTTCCACCTTCTATATCCTCCATTACACCCTAATAGATTGTAAGCTCTTCCACCTTCTATATCCTCCATTATACCCAAATAGATTGTAAGCTCGTCCACCTTCTATAGCCTCCATTATACCTTAATAGATTGTAAGCTCTTTCACCTTCTAAATCTCCCCCCTTATTCCCTAATAAATTGTCAGCTCTTCCACCTTCTGCACCCTCCCTTGTATTCCAATAGATTGTAAGTTCTTCCACCTTCTATATCCTCCATTACACCCTAATAGATTGTAAGCTCTTCCACCTTCTATAGCCTCCATTATACCCTAATAGTTTGTAAGCTCTTCCACCATCTATATCCTCCATTATGCCCAAATAGATTGTAAGCTCTTCCACCTTCTATATCCTCCATTAAACCCTAATAGATTTTAAGATCTTCCACCATCTATATCCTCCATTATACCCAAATAGATTGTAAACTCTTCGAACCTTCTATATCCTTCATTACACCCTAAAGATTGTAAGCTCTTTCACCTTCTATAGCCTCCATTATACCCTAATAGTTTGTAAGCTCTTCTGCCTTCTATATCCTCCATTATACCCTAATAGATTGTCAGATCTTCCACTTTCTATATCCTCCATTATACCCAAATAGATTGTAAGCTCTTCCACCTTCTATATCCCCCATTATACCCAAATAAATTGTAAACTCTTCTACCTTCTATATCCTCCATTACACCCTAATAGATTGTAAGCTCTTCCACCTTCCATAACCTCCATTATACCCTAATAGTTTTGTAAGGTCTCCCACCTTCTATATACTCCATTATACCCTAATAGATTGTAAGCTCTTCCACCTTCTATGTCCTCCATTATACCCAAATAGATTGTAAGCTCTTCCACCTTCTATATCCCCCATTAAACCCTAATAGATTGTAAGCTCTTCCACCTTCTATATCTTCCATTATACCCAAATTGATTGTAAAGTCTTCTACCTTCTATAGCCTTGATTACACCCTTAATAGATTGTAAGCTCTTCCACCTTTTATAGCCTCCATTACACCCTAATAGATTGTAAGCTCTTCCACCTTGTTCCCTATCAGGATTTATCAGAACTGACTGGCATATGTTTCATGTCCTATACTGTATGTATCCTCAGTACTGTTAGGGTTGCTCATTGTACAGTGTGTCGGAGTCCTGTACCAGAGTGGCACAATGCCAAGGCCTCTGAAGATCTTCAGATGTCTCCCCAGTGTCAGAAGTATGTTTCTTCTTGAAAGCAATGATTTTTCCTTTCTCCAGAGGACAGTAAACATAATTGTGCTTCCTCCAAAACACCATGAGTCCAGATAAGCATCCTATACTATGGTATGATATATGCCTATGTGCGGGGGAGTACATACTGCTGCTCCTGAGTGTCCTCTCTGCTTCCCTTAGTAAACATCCTAGTGATGGAGGGCCTAGCACTCATCAGCAGGTTCCTCTGGTATAGTGGGGTGACCCCGCTGCCCTATGTACAGTTAATGTCATTATAAATATTGACATTAATAATATTTGTGTACATGTATCAGATCACCTTTTAACACCTTTTTCCTATTGCAAACACACAATTTGCTCGACCTCTGCTAATAGCTGAAGCCCTTCCTTTACTTGTTATTGTAAAGGATAAAAAAAATGTATTGATGTTATGATGCGATTCATTTCAAGGAAATGGATGAAAGCTTGGGGATCATTTTTTGACATTTTATAAACTGATATACTTATATATAAGATTAAAAGAATCCTTTTCTAAGAGTAGCATGGATGCTACCATTACTAAATTCCTATTCTAGAAATGCTAGCTGCTATTTCCCAGCCACCAAAACTGAGGAAGACTGGTCCCAGATATGGCTTAGTGTAGCTACAAGCTCCTCTCCGTTGATATCGGGTCCTATCCAGGGTAGCTGACCTACATCCTTCAACGTCTAACAAGAGCTACAGGTTGGTGTAATGAGGCTGGTGATGTTAAACATATTTGGCATAGCATAATCAACCTAGGGATAAAATGCAGCCCATGGATTGCCCCTCAGGAGATGTAATGAGGCTGGTTTGTTAAACACATTTGGAAGATGTGCCCCTTCCTTATCCCCTTCTGATCCAAGGTGTTTTTGCTTTTGCATACCTTACTCAACTTACAAATACAGTACATCTCAGGAATTGTCCTTAAGGAGATGTAATGAGGTTAGTGATGTTAAACAAATTTGGTGGATATGCCCCTTCTTATCTCCTTCTGGTCCAAGGTGTTTTGGCTTTTGCATATCTTACTCAACCTACTGATTTAGTGCAGTCCATGGATTTTCTTTCAGGAGATATAATGAGGTTGGTGAGGTTAAACACATTTGGAAGACATGCCCCTGCATTATCTCCTTCAGGTCCAAGGTGTTTTGGCTTTTGCATACCCTACTCAACTTACGGATACAGTGCAGCCTATGGATTGCCCTTCAGGAGATATAATGAGGTTGGTGATGTTAAACACTTTTGGTGGACATGCCACTTCATTATTCCCTTCTGGTCCAAGGTGTTTTGGCTTTTGCATACCTTACTCAACCTACTGATACAGTGCAGCCTTCATTATCCCCTTCTGGTCCAAGGTATTATCCATCCAAGTAGTTACTCAAGAGCATACAGTCCAGGGAGTCTCCATACCCTGGGCCTTAACGGCACGTTGTAATTGAATGTAATAAAACCGCATGTAAGAGGGGAGTAGAAATCTCTCCTTGAGAACTGAGAAAAGGGAGAAAATTCCCATTCTGAAAGATGTGAGCTAAATGGGCCTTCCATCTAGCGCCCTGAATTAATTTAAACAACTCTCCATAGGATCTATTATGCCAAATCGGACTATATGACGTAAACCCCTTCACCCGCTGTAGCTGCTTTGATTTCTCCAGATTTTATGGAGGAGGCTGTAGGTAGGGAAGTTCTTGTGTGATTTCGCAAACAACCCTGTTTCCAAACCTTTTGGGACAGAGTTTACCCCCACACTTGTTGCTGATGATCGCTGACTAGAGGAGCTAGGACAACCTTTCTCAACCTCTTCAACCCTGGGGAACCCATCAAATAACTCTCAGGTCTCAGGGAACCCCTGCTAAAAAATACTATATCTACAACTCATGATACATTAGTGTGATGGTCGGTGGAAAGAATGCGCCTTACACTTGTGGCCATTGGGAATTCGATTCCAGTTTTATATTACCTTCCCAAGGTACACAAGGATTCCATACACCCACCCGGGAGACCCATAGTAAGTGGGATTGATTCCATCACCTCCCGGGTGGGTAAGTATGTTGACTACTTTTTACAACCCCTTGTTAGACAAACACCATCGTACCTTAAAGACACCAAAGACGTCATTAACCTTCTCAATCGCACCGAAATCCCTGACCAAGCCTTAATAGCCACAGCGGACGTCGCATCCCTGTATACCAGTATTCCTCACGAAAAAGGAATTGAGGCAGTCACTCATTTTCTAATGGGGGAGACCACTCTCCCCGTCATACAGAAAAATTATATTATCGAATTATTGGAGTTTGCTGCCAAGCATAATTATTTTTGGTTCGACAATAAGTTTTATCACCAAGTGAAGGGAGTCGCCATGGGGGCGAAATTTGCCCCCAGTTTGGCGAATCTCTTCATGGCCAAGTGGGAGGAAGATGTTGTTTACGCCCTCAGACAGCCTCAGCTACTTCTATGGGCCAGGTATATTGATGATGTACTTCTCATTTGGAACGGTACACAGGATGAGCTTAATACATTTTTTTCGGTTCTCAATGCCAACGACATCGGCATATCTTTATCGTTTGAATGTAGCCAAACTAACATACATTTCCTTGATCTGGAAATTCTAATCAGAGACGGAAACATCATTACAAGAACATATTTCAAACCCACCGACCGTAATGGCTACATCCCTAAAGATAGTTGCCACCATGAATCATGGCTGAAATCAATTCCACGAAGTCAATTCCTGAGATTAAGGAGGAATTGTTCTGACACTCAAGACTTCATAGAACAAGCCGAAATACTACGACAGAGATTTTTGGAAAGAGGTTATGATGAGACTAACGTTGAAGGTGAAATCAATAGAGCCCTCAGTACTAACAGGTCATCACTTCTAGAGGAAAGATCAACATCTCAGCTGGATAATAACAGTGAACATAGATGGTCCTTCTTCACATCATACTCTTTACAACACAGACAGATTAACAATATCATTAGAAAACACTGGAAAATACTGCAAAGTGATCGAGTGTTGGCACCATTATTACCATCAAGTGCTAAGGTGGTCTATAGGGGTGCACCAGCCCTCAGACACAAGATCGCACCAAATATCCCAGAACCCCCCCGGAAACCAAGTTTCTTCCACGACCTCAAAGGATTCTTCCCATGCCGGAAATGTCGGGTATGTAAACTAAACCGATGCAAGAACAGGAGAATGTTAGACTTCACATCCAGCATCACCAATATCACTTACCCCATCAAAAGTTTTTGCACCTGTGAAACTAGGAATATTGTATACCTCATAACTTGCCCTTGCGGGAAACAATATGTTGGTAGAACTATAAGGACATTTTCCATTAGAGTTAGTGAGCATATCACTAATATCATCAAAGGGAAGACAAATCATAGTGTCCCAAAGCACTATTTGAAGACACATGATCGGAACCCGGATGGCACCACATTCAAGGTGATTGACAGATATACTGCACCATGGAGAGGTGGAGAACCTGTCAGAGGGGTGTCCCAACTTGAGGTCTACTGGATTTACCAGCTTAAGAGCTATTCCCCGTATGGGTTGAATATAGACTGGGACATCAATTCGTTTATCAACCGAGCATAGACCCGGTAATTCTTCTCCCCCCTTGTTGAGTATAACCTTCCCATCCCACTTAGATATGATTTATACTTAATACATACCACCAGTGACAGCCAGTCATAACATCCATCTTACCAATTACACCTGTTTAATATACATAGTCACCTTATGGTAACTACATTCATTTATTTTTCATTTTCATCATTAAGAAGACATGCTCTACCCACTATCTACTAGCTCTCTCATGTACCTGGTTATGGTTATTATGGATTGTCAGAAATATCAACCACCTGGTATACCCATACCATGAGCTACACTCCCCCATTCTCGGTCTTCTTAAACCCTCTCTCTGATCAAGTTAATGTATGAACACTTTGTGGTTTTATGTTTTATTATTTTTTATTTTTTATGTTTAACTATTACGAATTTAACTCCACTGATTTGATATATGCTTTAAGATTATGTACCCATGACTAGTTTTATAAAGAATTCATCTATCCCTTTAAAGTGATACGTGGGGAATATCACTTTAATCATGATCAACTGTATGTAAATATGCTTTTTTCGGTTTACACTGGGGACATTTACGTTCTAACTTTTGATCATGACAACTTCCTTTTAACCTGGACTTTCATCTTGATGGGTGAACCTTAGGTGTAAGCAGAGGATGTATTATTCCCGACTTCCTGTGAATCACTTCCGGGATCACCCAATCTAGGGCATGATGGCGGCGATTCACTTCCGCCCATCCATCCATAACCTCTAAGTCTTACTAATCATTTCTATGTCCCCTTCCCTACACCTTCATGTTACATCTATTGACAACATGAATATAACAATACGTTCTTTGAGGTAACATTCGTGACACGGCACATCCCGGAAGTACCCCGCGACCGGATGTGCGTCACCGGGACGCAGACAATCTGACCCGCCAGGTCTTATTAAACTTTGGGTCCTTTTTATACTTCCTCTCCATAGTAGCATTACCCCGTAACATCTGGACCCTAACATTGGTGGCACACACATATATTTTTTTGATTAAAACTGTGTAACTCATCAAACCGGAAATGCGTCATTGGAGCGCATTAGCCGCGACCGGAAGTAGCCCTTTGAAGCGCACGCCGACACGCCCACGGCCGAATGTGCGTCTTTTCTTAATGCAAACCCTACAGTATATATGAACAGCGATTCCTGATGGTCAGCAGCCCCAAGACGAAGTGTTTTTACACGAAACGCGTCGGGCTCTGCTGACCCTTGATCGCTGTTTTTTCCAATTGATGTTATTTTACCTACTGTCTATAAGCTTATAGAAATTTTATCGAATAAAAGCCATACCTCTTGACTGAGGCTTTTTTACGCGATGGGAGTCCCTTGTTATTTTATTTTTACACACATCTGAACACCACCCTGACTACTGGAAAAACCCTGAGGCAGAAGAACATCTCCACGAACAGGACGAACGAAGGAACGAGTGACGTCTCAGCCCCTCTTCACCTCCCACCTTGGAGGTCCACCTAGGTGCCCCCAGAGGAAGAGGAGAGTGTGACGCGCCCTGGACACCACCCGGACACAATATTTACATAAGGCGTGAATATTGCACCTTTCTGGTAAGCCTCCAATCCTGAGGGGATCATCCCAACCTCCAACGGATTTTTTTCTTTCACCACTCCCGGAGAAACACATTTATTGTTCATAGAACACGATTGCACTTTATTACAGACTGCAAAACGATGTTTTCCCTTTTGCACGGACATTGAACTGTTCCATGATTTTTTCTTTTTTAGCACTAAGGATATATTTATTGTCACAATTTCAGATCTAGCGATCTAATTTTGGTTTAACCTCACATTATTGTGATTTACCACATCATTGTGATCCACCACTGGCCACTGGAGGAAGATTTACATCCCTCCACTGGTCACCCACCCCTTTTCTTTTCTTTACTTTTTCATTACTTTTAATATTCACATTTGGATAACATACAGCTTTACCATACCTCTAGTGGACATTTAGGGGTATATTCATTTAGAGTCACTATATTTATATACTTCTTATTCATAATATATAAGTCCCCTTTATTGAGGAAGGTTAATTCTACACCCATAAGGTTGAGCGCTATAATCTCTATTTCTATTACCCTCTTATAGATGGCTAAAAAGATCAATAGTGTTAGTAGGAACTTAACTGAGAGGAAGAAATTGCTAATTGCACAAGTAACCCCTAGCAACCTCTGAAGGAACCCTTGGGTTCCATGGAACCCTGGTAGAGAAAGGCTGAGCTGGAGATGGGTTAGGAAACATACCCACAAGATGCTGCAACTGAGCCGCTACATAATAGAGCCAAGAATTGGGTAATGCCAATCCGCCCCTGTCTTTAGGGTTATGAAGTTGCTCTAATTTGATTTTAGGAGACCGGTTATTCCAAATCAGGGATCTACAAATGAAGTTAACTATTCTAAAGGGTTTCAGGGGAACCACCACTGGCGAATTGTACAGAATGTAGAGTAGTTGGGGCATCAAAATCATTGTAATTAAATGAGTTCTGCCTGCCAATGACAGCCGCAGTTTACTCCAAGTATTCACCTTCTCCCTAAATCTGGAAAATAATGGGTGTATTATAAGGTGACAGTAGTGAAAGCAAGCGAGAAGTAATGTGAACCCCCAAATCCTTGAAGGATGATATGGTGGGAATAAGGCAGGCCTCTGAACGTGACTGCCCTGATCCACCATCCAGTAATAATAGCGCGGATTTCGTCCAGTTGATAGTCAGGTTGGAGAAGTGCCCAAACCTGGATATCGTAACCACGGTGGCCTCCAGAGAGGAGGTGGTGTCACCCAAACAGAGCAACATGCCATCCGCATACAAACTAATTTAATTTAAATTAAATTGATATACAGTATTTTTTTATTTTTTTTTTTATTTTGAATTTAACAATGTATTATGTGAAGATTATTAATTTATTTTTTGGGTGCTGAAGCCAACGAACTTGTCATAACAAATACAATCATTTTATTTATTTTTTACATTTTATTTTGCATTTGAGAATGTATTTCTATTTGAAGGTTATTAATTTTATTTTTGGGTGCTGAGGCCAAAGAACTTGTCATAACAAATACACTGAAGATGTAGGAAGATGTACGAAGCAGCTCTGGTTACTTCCTCCTCTTCGCACCTCGGAGTCCTCAGGTGACATGGTAACACACCCTAGTGACAATCAAAATTACAGCCCTCGGTTTGCTCAGGGAAATTACTCGGCAAAGGGAAGTATGCGGAGAGGAGAAGAATGTAGTACACAGTGATGTCTAAGATTTACAATACATGGAAGAGAAACATGCTTAAAATTAAAGATATATTTCACCCAAAAATGTGGGTACAGGGTGCACATATGAGCACACTAGTGACAAAGAGCCCTATGGGTTTTCTAAGGAGAGCAGAAGGTGTTTACCTTCAGACTCTCACTCTCTAATTGAAAGTCTGTATGGAGCCATAGGAGGAGGAATCACTCCTCTGGCACATTTAACCATGTGAATTATTTCAGCTTCAGCTACTGAGCTCTGTAAACAACCTGCAGATTTCCAAATCTTCTTGCCAGAGATGTCCCTCTAGTGGCCACTCAAAGCTCTGTCACTCACTCCCATATAGAGTAAGGGCTAGCACTAAGCCCTACCCCCTTATCCTATGATGGGCATTCTCACTGGCCAATAGGTAAGTGTAAGAAACAGACATGCTCAGGTGCTATGAAGAAATTCCAAAACTTTCCTTTCAGGATGGCCTAAGAATCAGCCATGATGGAAGGGTTTAATAGGCTGTTGCATATATATTCACCTCTAGGATCCTGCACCTTATAGTAGTTTCCTCACTTCCCCCAAGTGACAGAGGGGTTGGGGAGTGCAAAATCTGGTGCAGCTGTGCATGGTAG
This sequence comes from Glandirana rugosa, assembly GCA_018402905.1. Taxonomy (NCBI): domain Eukaryota; kingdom Metazoa; phylum Chordata; class Amphibia; order Anura; family Ranidae; genus Glandirana; species Glandirana rugosa. Next base: position 346,155 of record BLSH010531513.1, read on the forward strand.
CCAATCAGCTTCTAACTTCAGCTTGTTCAATTAAGCTTTGACAAAAAAAACCAGGAAGCTGATTGGTTTCTATGTAGAGCTGCACTCTCCAGTTTTAGTAAATAACCCCATTGTGCTTAAGGTCAGGTAAACATGTGTAAAGCAACCTAAAGCTCCATCTGCTGGCTGAAAGAAACAATAATAAAAAATATGAAATGCATTCAGTTTTTTCAGATTTGCCTGACAAATATATTTTTGAAAATGTGATTTTACAGTCCTGAAAAGTAAATCTGTCTCAGACATGGGCATTTAACATTCATCCATACATGGGTATACTTCATACAACCCACTACTCCCCTCTTCCCCTTCTCCCTCAGCTTTGCCCCATTGGGGGGTGTAATAAATGTTAGACATGTGCAATTTGTTTCTTTCCAAATTCTTTTTAAACAAATTTTTAAAATAACGAATTTACGATTTTTTCCTTATTTTCGTAATTTCGATTTCTAAAATTTGGTAATTTGAAAATCTGAAATTTGGAATATTCTAAATTCAAAAAATCGGAAATCCAAAAATTCAAAAACCTGATAATTTGAAAATCTGAAATGATAACTAACTTAACTATTACTAACTATTAAATTATAGGTATTGGAATTCCCTTTAAAATTTGCTTAGTGATAAATTTGTATTTACGTTCACTAACAGCCAAATTTGAAAGAAAATTCCAATACCTATAATTTAATAGTTATTTATTAGTTAGTTATTATTTTGAATTTTTGGATTTATTTCTTATTTTAGAATTGTCAGATTTTCGAATTTCCGAATTTTCGAGTTTTCAAACTTTTTACTTTCGATTTTCCAAATTTCGTCATTTTCGAAATTTGAATTACCGAATTCAAAAATTTCCGAATTTCAAATTTGAACATTTTCAAATTTTGAATCCTGAATTGGAAAATTTCCAAATCCCAAAAATATTCAAATTCCCGAATTTTCAGGGTTTCAAATTTTTTACTTCTGTTTTTCCGAATTTTTGAACTTCGGCAATTTCAAATTTTGAATTACCGAATTCGAAAATTTCCAAATTTCGAATTTGAAAATTTCCATATTTCGAAAATTTTCAAATTTCGAATTCGAAAATTTTCAAATTTTGAATTCAAAAATTTTCAAATTTCGAATCCCGAATTGGAAAATTTCCAAAAATGTTCAAATTCCCGAATTTTCAGGGTGTCAAATTTTTTACTTCCGATTTTCCGAATTTTCAAATTTCGGCATTTTCAAATTTTGAATTACCGAATTCAAAAATTTCTGAATTTCGAATTCGAAAGTTTTCAAATTTCAAATCCCAAATTCGAAAATTTCCAATTTCCAAAAATTTTCAAATCCCTGAATTTTCAGGGTTTAAATTTATTACTTCTGATTTTCCGAATTTTGGCATTTTCGAATTTTGAATTACCGAATTCGAAAATTTCTGAATTTCGAATTCCGAATTTGAAAATGTCCTAATTTCGAATCCCGAATTTGAAAATTTCCAAATTTCCGATTTCCAACAATATTTGAATTCCCGAATAAAAACAAAACGAAGGAAACAAAAACGAACAAAAATTTCAGTCGTGCACAAGTCTAATAAATGTTTGGCTCTGAGTTGCAAGAGTGTTAACGGTGGCTTATGTGTGAATGAAGAGTGTACTGGGTATTAAAAAATGATCTTTATAATTGCTGTTATTTATTATACTCCACTACTGTCTTGTCATGTACACTGCTAATGGTATTACAGTTATAGACAGTTCCATTTCGTTCTTTTTCTTATAATCGTGTATCAGAAAGATGTATATAACACAACTTTTTAATATTGTCTATTTTTTTTTACTGTATTTTTAGCCCTGAGGAAGGGGGTGGAGGTACAGCCCCCGAAACGCGTTGGCTCTATAAACATTGTATCACTGGAATAAACTTTTATTTGGACTTGAATATTATGGTAAGGGGATTCACTCATCTCTACTACAACCCAAGACGATCGAGGAAACCCTTCTGTGTGCAGGAGCTAGGAGCCCAATTTTCACATCCTCTACAACTATACTACTGCCATTCTATTGGATGATAATTATTGTTTTTCTTTTTTCTTTTTTATATATATATTTTTTCCCCCTATTTTGGGTTTATTTATATAATATATCATTTACTTAATATGTGTTACTTTTCTCTTTTTTTGTAGTGTTGTTTTTATGAATGTTACTTACAACTTTCCTTTCATTGTATTGATCCTTAAGGGTCCCGAGGAAGCGGTTTGGCCGCGAAACACGTAGTCCCCCTTTTTCAAGGACATACATTAATAGTGTAATGAACCACCACATAATAAGCTTTTATCATTTCTATAAAATGTATTTTTTATTTATTTATTTATTTTTTTAGCAGAAAGTGATAAAAATTTATTTTAATTGATTATCAATAAAATGTGTTATTTTTATAGAATCAAAAATATATATAAAAAAATATAATATAAAATATATTTGATCGTCACCAGAGGTATATTCAAAATCCTACTTCACTGTGTCCTTTTACTATGTTATTAATGGGATGATACCCTGCTAGACCACACTTTCTTACAATACCCCATCCAAATCACTTTGTAAACAATACAAAATAAGCATAAAAAGAGCACGGGGATCCAGTGTCGCATATCCACGTTCCCTAATAAAAACCTGTCTAGGGTTCTAACCCCTTGTCAGAACCAAAATTAAAAAAAAAATTAACTGATTTTTAAATAAAAAATAAAATAAAATAAATTTAGCTTTAGATGCACTATAAAGGTAAAAGTATATATAAACCCTAATAATTAACTTTTCTTATTTGTTCCCTTTTGGCCTTTTAAAGATCCTGCCAGAAATCTAATGCTGCCCTGCATCCTCTGCAGTGTCGTCTCAATGAAAATTATCTACCCCTCCTAGTTCCCCTCTGTGAACTACAAAACAATAAGGACTGCTAAACTGCAATATGGTACATTGTTGTCCTTGGACTTAGCTACATTTTATTTCATGAATAGCAATGTTGTTACAATGCATCTTGTGCAAATCATTGTCCTTTTATCTGCCTATATGTTAGCTATACAAAATCACAATTTTTTTTCTTTTTTTAAAAACTCACAATTTAAAAAAAAAAAAAAATCTTTTTTATTTGTTTTCAACACAAAACTTATCAAATATACAAAACTGTAAGTTTGTAGCACCATACCATGAACACACGATGGAGTACAACCAACACAAGCACACTTCTTGCAATACTATTACAAGTAATAATACAAAAAAAAAAAGAAAAGATTAACACTTTTTTTTTTTTAAGCATAATGGATTTTTTTTTCATTAGTTGCATTAAAAACATGTGCAAAAATGCTTCAACTTTAATAACAAATAATAAAATAAAGAAAAAAAAGGAAAATACTACTGCTACTACTACTACTACTACTACTACTACTACTACTACTAATAATAATAATAATAATAATGTTGTCCTGTTTATTATGCCAAGGGTGTATGCAGAAAAATAACTGAATTTTATGATTGTATGTGGTATATTATTTCTTTTTAAGAGCATAATGATTTTTATTCCATTAGTTGCATTACAAACATCTGCAGAGATGCTTTAATAAAAAAAAATAAAAAAAGTCAAATATTATTGTTATTATTATTATTATTATTATTATTATTAATAATAATAATAATAATAATATTGTCCTGTTTATAATGTCAAGGGTATATGCACAAAAACAAAACAAGACAGAATTTTATGATTTTATGTGCTATATTTTTTCTTCTTAAGAGCATAATGAATATTTTTATTTCATTAGTTGCTTTAAAAATATGTGCAAAGAGGCTTTAAGTTTAATAAAAAAAATTTAATTAAAAAAAGTTAAATAAAAATAATAATAATAATGTTGTCCTGTTTATAATGCCAATGGTATATGCAAAAAAAACAAAGCAAAACAAAATGTTATGATTTTATGTGGAATATTTATAAGGTAGTGAATGAGACTTTCACCAAACACTTATTGTAGGTGAATTTTCTTGGAACCTGTTACAGTCACTGCTTTATAAATGTTATATATATATAAATTAATTGAGATACATGAGGGTAAAGGTAGATATATATGACCACTTTTGGACCTGATTTATTTGATGTAAGCACAATATAAATGCATGGTATTTATTGATGGTATCAGGCATACTACACCATATATAGTAGAAGGGAAACATCACAAAGAAGCTTCATCAGAGGGGACATCACTGGAGCTGCTTGGCCCATTTTGGACTTGGGAATTTTATAAATCCTTTGGTAGGACACTTTTTGAACTAGGACTTTAAGAGTATATTTTAGTTTGTTTTTAGTGAGCACTGTTTTTACTTATATGTTGTTTCCTTATTGGGTTTGTGGAGTTTTCTCAGCTGTCACCATAGCCTTAAGGTAGATAATACAAAAACACCTGGTGCGCTGATTTTTTTCTTTTTTTTTTTTAAACCTATACGTTTTTAAATATACCACATTCAATTTTTTTTTTTTTGTATTTTTACATGTAACCTCATGTCATTATCAACAGGGAAAAATATTCTTTTTTGTACCATATGAAATTTTGTTTTTAGTTTTTTTAAATTCAAATGTATGGTTCATTTTTTTTTTTTTACATATTTCCTTGTGTTATAAACAGGAAAAAAAAATCATAGAATAATACTTGTAAATTTAATCTACAGTGGATAATTTAAACTGCAAAGAAGTTTACTGAAATCTGAGCAGGACTGTAGAGGTGGAATCTCTGATCACCGGCGGTGATAATAACCAAAGTCAAGGACTACAATACAGAGCGTATGTCAACACAATTCAGTCTGGGTCCTTAGCTTGGAGAAACTTCTGGGGAAGTACATATATTTTATAAGTATTGCCTTTATGTTACAACTTGAAATTATAGGTTTCATTGTCCTGTAATCTGATGGTAAAAAAATATCTTCCGAATTGGGTAATGTAAGAAGGAGATCTAGTAATGTAAATAAAAATAAAATAAAAATGAGACACTTATTGGAGATTACTCTCATTATTTCATTTGGAAAACAGCTAGGTTTCAAGGAAAGCTATAAAGGTTTGGCTTCAAATATATTCTCAATAAAAAACGACTCACTGTATGTAGGAACGTAAGCACCCTGCCTTGGTCCCACTGTATGTAGGAACGTAGCCGCCCTGCCTTGATCCCACTGTATGTAGGAACATAGCCGCCCTGCCTTGGTCCTACTCTATGTAGGAACGTAGCCGCCCTGCCTTGATCCCACTGTATGTAGGAACATAGCCGCCCTGCCTTGGTCCCACTGTATGTAGGAACGTAGCCGCCCTGCCTTGATCCCACTGTATGTAGGAACGTAGCCGCCCTGCCTTGGTCCCACTGTATGTAGGAACGTAGCCGCCCTGCCTTGGTCCCACTGTATATAGGAACGTAGCCGCCCTGTCTTGGTCCCACTGTATGTAGGAACGTAGCCGCCCTGCCTTGGTCCCACTGTATGTAGGAACATAGCTAACCTGCCTTGGTCCTACTGTATGTAGGAACGTAGACACCCTGCCTTGGTCCCATTGTATGTAAGAATGTAGCCACCCTGCCTTGGTCCCATTGTATATAGAAACATAGCCACCCTGCATTGGTCTCACTGTATGTAGGAATGTAGCCAACCTGCCTTGGTCCTACTGTATGTAGAAACATAGGTACCCTGCCTTGGTCCCATTGTATGCAGGAACGTAGCCACCCTGCCTTGGTCCTACTGTATGTAGGAACGTAGGTACCCTGTCTTGGTCCCACTGTATGTAGGAACGTAAGCACCCTGCCTTGGTCCCACTGTATGTAGGAACGTAGCTGCCCTGCCATGGTCCTACCGTATGTAGGAACGTAGGCACCCTGCCTTGGTCACACTGTATGTAGGAACGTAGGCACCCTGCCTTGGTCCTACTCTATGTAGGAACGTAGGCACCCTGCCTTGGTCCCATTGTATGTAGGAATGTAGCCACCCTGCCTTGGTCCTACTGTATGTAGGAACGTAGCTGCCCTGCCTTGGTCACACTGTATGTAGGAACGTAGTCACTCTGCCTTGGTCCTACTATATGTAGGAACATAGCTGCCCTGCCTTGGTCACACTGTATGTAGGAACGTAGGTACCCTGCCTTGGCCCTACTGTATGTAGGAATGTAGGCACCCTGCCTTGGTCACACTGTATGTAGGAACGTAGGTACTCTGCCTTGGCCCTACTGTATGTAGGAATGTAGACACCCTGCCTTGGTCCTACTGTATGTAGGAATGTAGGCACCCTGCCTTGGTCCTACCGTATGTAGGAAAGTAGGCACCCTGCCTTGCTCACACAGTATGTAGGAATGTTGCCACCCTGCCTTGGTCCCATTGTATGCAGGAACGTAGCCACCCTGCCTTAGTCCTACTGTATGTAGGAACGTAGGTACCCTGGCTTGGTCACACTGTATGTAGGAACGTAGTCACCCTGCCTTGGTCCTACTATATGTAGGAACGTAGCTGCCCTGCCTTGGTCACACTGTATGTAGGAACGTAGGTACCCTGCCTTGGTCCTACTCTATGTAGGAATGTAGGCACCCTGCCTTGGTCCCACTGTATGTAGGAATGTAGCCACCCTGCCTTGGTCCCACTGTATGTAGGAATGTAGCCACCCTGCCTTGGTCACACTGTATGTAGGAACGTAGTTGGTCTCTCTTGCTCACTATGGACTACAGGAAGTGTGGTGTGCATAGAGCAGTGTACAGAACCGCATTTAAGCTGCACTGCTCGCTCCACACAAATGGAAGTGAGAGGGGGAAAAGGAAACATTTTGGGAGCTCATTTAGGATGATACAAGGAAACAGAAAAACACAGTAAGAATCGATTTCATGAAAACTAAATTATATATTTATATATATATATATATATATATAGGTATATATTTATACAGTATATATATATATAGGTATATATTTATACAGTATATATATATATATATATATATATATATTGTTATTTTTGTTATGATTTTGGCACCCTCAAAATCCCATTTTTTCCACTTTTTTGATAGTACTGTGCAAAGGTGTTAGGTAAGTGTGAAGAAACGCTGTAAAGTAAGAGTCATTTCAAAAATATATATTTTAAATGCTTATTTTTTTTATCAATTTACAATATGCAAAGTAAGCAAGGAAAAATTCCTTGTAGGTGCCGCCATGTCATCTTTGGGCTGTGACAGCTATGAAAAGGGTTCTAGGGACCATAAAGTTCATTTTATCATAAACTCATTGATGCAAAAGGGATTCAGCAGAGTTTCCTATTTATAGTAAATGATTATTTTATTTATTTATTTATTGTGTTTTAATAAAAGGAAATATTTCAACCTAAGAACCTGGCTGGTTCTAGAAGCATTGTTTCAGAAAGGTTACCTTTTCGTATCTTATCGTAATGTGGTAATAGGGGGCATCTGATATAAAAAGGAAATCTGATGAAATGGGGAGTCTCTGATGTGTATAGGTGACTTTGATGTAATGGGGGAACTCTGATGTGAGGAGATGGGGGTGGCATTGATGTGATGGGGGGGGACCTCTCATGTGAAGGGGGAATCCTCATCATCAAGGTGGTTGTGTGCATCATCGCAGCTCAGGTTTACCACTGATAACACTAACACTAACTGAAACATTTACGTTTCTACATTTTAGAATGGGGTGCCTTGAGATTTTGCGTACTTTTAAAGGATGCCATGGCTAACAAAACATTGAGTAGTGCTGTTCTAGGCTAATAGGTAAGTTATTGTCAAATTGGAAAAAACGGAGGGAGCAGCAATTATAGTAATGCTTAAAGAGGAAGTAAACCCAGATGGGGTTTACTTCCTCTGTATTCCCCTGTAATGTAGAAGCATAATGGGCTACTATGCATTGCATAGTAGCCCATTATGTGTCACTTACCTGCAAACGAAGCCTGCGACGTCCAGCGCTGTCCCCTGCCCTGGCGGCGTCCATCTTCTGCCTCTCTTCCTTGCGGGGCCGCGACTCCGTCGCTGTGACTGGCCAGAGTCGCGTGACGTCACTCCCGCGCATGCATGCGGGAGCCACCAGTCATGGCACAATCGTAGTGGAGGAATGGCACGGAGGCTGTTTCTTCGCTGCGCATGTGCCGACATGACGTTGGCACAGCAAGTACACGGCATATCTCCTGAATCGTACAGGTTTGGGAGATATGCAGGGCACCTACAGGTAAACCTTATCATAGGCTTGCCTGTAGGTTAAAGTGGTTGTCACAAGTTGACAACCACTTTAAAGGGCATTAATAAAAATGTAAAAATCCTTTAAAACATATGCCCCGTAGATGCCCTGACCCAACCTGTGTAGTGGCACATCTGTGCCATGTCTACAACCTACTAAAACAAAAAATGCCCTATAAATGGCAATTCTTGGATTCTTCTTTTGTTGTAATGCTTAAAGAGTAACAATAAAAATGCTAAATTCCTTTGAAAACCATGTCCGGTGGATGCCCTGACCCAACATAAGTGGCTCATCTGTGCCATGTATACAGCCTACTACAGCAAAAAAAAAATGTTCAAATGCCAGTAAATGACAGTTCCCAGTCTCTTACTTCTGTAGTAATGCTTAAAGGGCAACAATAAAAATGCAAAATTCCTTTAACCACTTGCCGACCGCCGATCGGCATTTGATGGCGGCAAAGTGGCTCTGTAACGCGGATCGCCGTCATACGACGGCGGCCGCGAGATCGCGCCTAGTGAGTGCGCGCGCACCGCCGGAGGCGCGCCCGCGCGCTCACTGTGACCGGGGAGGGCCAGGGAGCGGGTGCGGCGGAGTCGATCTCCGCCGGCCACCCGCGATGCCCCCCCGGAGTGAAAGAACGGAGGTCCGTGTAAGTAAACACGGACCTCCGTTCTGTGAGAGGGGGAAGGGAGTGATCACAGCCTTCCTGTACATGAAGGCTGTGACCACTTCCTTTCCCCAGCTAGGGCAGTCCCCATACAGTTAGAACACGCCCAGGGAACATAGTTAACCCTTAGAGCGCCCCCTGCAGGTTAACCCCTTCACTGCCAATGGCATTTACACAGTAATCAGTGCATTTTTATAGCACTGATCGCTGTATAAATGCCAATGGTCCCAAAAAAGTGTCAAAATGTTCCGACATATCCACTGAAATATCGCAGTACTGCTAAAAATCGCAGATCGCCGCCATTACAAGTAAAAAAAAAATAAAAACCCCAAAAATGAATTCTCATCATCCGTAAACACGACCACTTTTGCGCAAACCAATCAATAAACACAGATTGCGATTTTTTTTATCACAAATATGAGGAAGAATATAAATCGGCCAAAACCGATGAAAAAAATGTTTTTTTATATTTTTTTTTTTGGATTTGTATTTTAGGAAAAAGTAAGAAATTTGGGTTTTTTTGCAAAATTGCAAAAAATTTGCAAATTGTCGCTCTTCTTTTGTTTATAGCGGGCTCAGAAATGACGCAGCGGTGATCAAATACCACCAAAAGAAAGCTCTATTTGTGGGAAAAAAAGGACGCAAATTTCGTTTGGGTACAACGTCGCACGACCGTGCAATTTTCAGTTAAAGCGACGCAGTGCCGAATCGCAAAAAGGGCTCCGGTCCTAAAGCTGGAAATCCTTCCAGGGCTGAAGTGGTTAAATAACATAACTGGGTGGATACTCTAGCCATGCCTGTGAAGTGGCACATCTGTACGATGTATACAACCCACTACAGCAAAAAAATAAATAAATGTTCAAATGCCGGTAAATGACAATTCCCGGCCGCTTCTTCTGTAGCAATGGTTAAAAGGCAACAATAAAAAAGGCAAAATTCCTTTAACCGCTTCCCGACCACGTGCCGCATATTTACTGCTGCAGAGTGGCAGCGTCCCACGAATCACCGTATATAAGCAGCCATTCACGCATGCCCAGCTAGCGGGCGGAAGCGCGCCACCGCCGGTGTGCCCTCATGCCCGCCGCACTCTGCAGGAGTGTGCCCGCGGCTCGGGCGGACCCGATGTGTGCTGGCGAGCCATGATGACCTGCCAGAGAGAAAGAACGGCCAAAACCGATGAAAAAAAAATGTTTTTTTATATTTTTTTTTGGATTTGTATTCTAGCAAAAAGTAAGAAATTTGGGTTTTTTTGCAAAATTGTCGCTCTTCTTTTGTTTATAGCGGTGATCAGAAATGACGTAGAGGTGATCAAATACCACCAAAAGAAAGCTCTATTTGTGGGAAAAAAGGGACGCAAATTTTGTTTGGGTACCACGTCGCACGACCGCGCAATTGTCAAAGCAAAGCAGTGCCGAATGGCAAAAAGTGCTCTGGTCCTAACATGGGAAATCCTTCCGGGGCTGAATCGGTTACTACACCAAAAATAAAAAAAGTCTGTTCAAATGGCGGTAAGTGACAATTCCCTAACACTTTTTCTGTAGTATTACTTAAAGGGTAAGGGATATAAATGGAAAATTCCTTTAATAACATGCCTGGGGGATGCTCTGACCCTGCTTGTAAAGTGATGTATCTGTGCCATGTATACAACCTACTACAGCAAAAAAAAAATATAAAAGCTGTTCAAATACCAATAAATGACAATTCCTAGCTGCTTACTTCAGTTTGTAAACAAAGTGGCTGGGGATTTCTTTCATTTATACCAGACTCTTATCCTAGATAAGGATATAAATGTGAATGGAGAGCCTCACTAAAAAAAAGCATCCAATTCCATACCAAACCCTTCAGGTCAGGTATAAATCTGTAGGGGAAAGCCTAACTCCCAAAATTCAATATCAGGCTCTTATGGGAGCATTCAGCCTGGCTGAAATGTGTGTGTGTGGGGGGGCGGGGGGGGATTGTGCACCTCCCTTTCCAAACCATACCAGGCTACATTCCCTCAACATGTGGGGTACCTTGCCAGGGCCCCCCACAAAGCACCTTTTCCCCACAACCATAGCCAATAGGGGGGCCCCCAGATACCACCCCCTTTTGTGAATGAGCATGGGACGCATAAGACCCCTACTCATACACACAAAAAAGGTGAACAGAAAACTAAGACAGTTGTTTCCTGTATTAAAAAATGTATATCTATATACACAGCGGGTAAAATAAGTTTTGAACATTTTTCTAGGTAAAGAAATTTCTATATGCTATTGACATAAAATGTTCCCCACATGTCGGTAACAACCCATGCAATCCATACATACAAAGACACCAAAACAAATAAGTTCAGAAATGAAGTTATGTGTAATAGAATGGAATGACACAGGGAAAAAGCATTGAGCTCCCTAACTGAGATGTATTTAATACAATTTTAATACAAAATGTAAAATTCTTTGTTGGTAATGACAGCTTCAGGACACCTCCTGTATGGAAAAATTAGTCTCACTCATTGCTCAGGTGTGATTTTGGCCCATTCTTCCATACAGTCTTCAAATCTTGAAGGTTCCATGGGCCTCTTCTATGAACTCTGATCTTTAGTTCTTTCCTTAGATTTTCTATTGGATTCAAGTCAGGTGATTGGCTGGGCCATTCTAGCAGTTTTATTTTCTTTCTTTGAAACCAATTGAGAGTTTCCTTGGCTTTGTGTTTGGGATCATTGTCTTGCTGAAATGTCCACCCTCATTTCATCTTCATCATCCTGGTAGATAGATGGCAGCAGATTTTTATCAAGAATGTCTTGGTACATTTTTCCATTCAGCCTTCCTTCAATGATATGAAGTTTGCCAGTATCGTATGCTGAAAAACAGCCTTACACCATGATGTTCCCACCTCCAAACCTCACTGCTGGTATGGGGGTGTTTTTGGGGTGATGTGCAGTGCCATTTGACCTCCAAACAAGGTGTGTATTATGGCATCCAAAGAGTTCCCTGTTGGTCTCATCTGACCAGAGTATATTCTCCTCCCAGTATTTCAGGCTTGTCTAAATATTGTGCAGCAAACTTTAACCATTTCAGCCCCGGAAGGATTTCACATTTTAGGACCAGAGCACTTTTTGCGATTCGGCACTGCGTCGCTTTAACTAAAAATTGCGCGGTTGTGCGGCGTTGTACCCAAACGAAATTTGCATCCTTTTTTTCCCACAAATAGAGCTTCCTTTTGGTGGTATTTGATCATCGCTGCGTCATTTCTGATCGCCGCTATAAACAAAAGAAGAGCAACAATTTTGCAAAAAAAAAACAAATTTCTTACTTTTTGCTAAAATACAAATCCAAAAAAAAAAATACAAAAAAACATTTTTTTCATCGGTTTTGGCCGATTTATATTCTTCCTCATATTTGTGATAAAAAAAATTGCAATCCCCGTTTATTGATTGGTTTGCGCAAAAGTGGCTGCGTTTACGGATGATGAGAATTCATATCTGGGGTTTTTTTTTTTTATATTTTTTACTAGTAATGGCGGCGATCTACGATTTTTAGCGGTACTGCGATATTGGGGCGGACATGTCGGACCATTTTGGCACTTTTTTGGGACCATTGGCATTTATACAGCGATCAGTGCTATAAAAATGCACTGATTACTGTGTAAATGCCATTGGCAGTGAAGGGGTTAACCTGCAGGGGGCGCTCTAAGGGTTAACTGTGTTCCCTGGGCGTGTTCTAACTGTGTGTGGGCTGCCCTAGCTGGGGAAGGGAAGTGATCACAGCTTCCATGTAGAGGAAGGCTGTGATCACAGCCCTTCCCCCTCTCACAGAACGGAGGTCCTTGTGTACTTACACGGACCTCCGTTCTTTCAGTGCGGGGGGGCATCGCGGGTAGCCGGCGGCGATCGAGTCCGCCGCACCCGCTCCCTGGCCCCCCCTGGCCTCCGGCGGAGTGTGCGCGCTCACAGTGCTCGATCTCACAGCCGCCGTCGTATGGTGGCGGTTTGCGATATCGAGCCACTTTGTCGCCGTCAACCTGCGGTTGACGGTCGGCAAGTAGTTAAACAAGCTTCAACGTGCTTTTTCTTCAGCAATGGAGTCTTGCGCGGTGAGCGTGCATACAGGCCATGGTGGTTGAGTGCATTACTTATTGTTTTCTTTGAAACAATTGTACCTGCTAACTCCAGGTCTTTCTGAAGCTCTCCACAAGTGGTCCTTGGCTCTTGGACAACTCTTCTGATAATTCTTTTCACTCCTCAGTCAGAAATCTTGTGAGGAGCACCTGGTCTTGGCCAGTTTATGGTGAAATGATGTTCTTTCCTCTTCCGGTTTATGGCCCCAACAGAGCTCACTGGAACATTCAGGAGTTTAGAAATCCTTCTGTAACCAATGCCATCAGTATGTTTTGCAACAATAAGATTGCAAAGGTCTTTAGAGAGCTCTTTGCTTTTACCCATCATGAGATGTTTCTTGTGTGACACTTTGGTAATGAGACACCTTTTTATTGGCCATCATTTGAGACTGATCCAGCTGATATTAATTTGCACGGACAAGGCGCAGGATTGCTTTCTAATTACTGATAGATTTCAGCTGGTGTCTTGGCTTGCCATACCTTTTTGCACCTCCCTTTCTTCCCTGTGTCATTCCATTTTATTACACATAACTACATTTCTGAACTTATTTGTTTTGGTGTCTTTGTATGTATGGATTGTTACCAGCATGTGGTGAAAATTTCATATAACTGATTGTTTTATAATTTAACACAGAATTATTGGTACAGAAAGTACCAGAACCCCTCCCCCCTCCCCCGCTCATGTTATGTCATGTGTGATATGGAATGTCATTATACTGAAATATGTTTGTATGAGGTTTCCTCTTCCTAGATATGTTATTGTTCTTCAAAGTTCCCCCAGAAATTTCCAGCAACAGAAAATTGCTACTGCTGTCATCTATCCATCCATCAAATCTTATCATCTTCATCATCATCAAATGCGTGGTTTGTGCGTTTATGAGCATTTTTGCACATTTTTGCGCAAATTTAGGTGCATTTTTCTGCTCAAATGCAATAAATAAATAAAACTACACACTACTAATACTAATAATTAAATAATAAACAAATAATAAATAAATAAATAGATAAATAATACATAAAATAATAATAAATAAAAGAAAATACATTGCCTAAAACAAATTAATTAATTAACCCCTAACTCTAGTGTTTATTTAGGTATTTTTTTTATTATTTTATATTATTATTGTTATTATTATTTATTCATCTTTTATTTCTTAGGGTTAGGGTTCAGGGTTAGAGTTAACACTTGGGATCCTTCTATAAGACAGAAGGGGCTATGGGGACTCTTATGTAAGGGGAGGGGGAAACTTTGGAGGACCTTGATTAAAGGGATGAAACTGGTGACCCTGATGTAAGGGGGGACTCTGGCAGCCCTGCAGTAAAGGGAGGGGGGTCTGGGGACCCTTATGTGGGGGGGGGCTTTGGGGACCCAAATGATAGGGGGGATCCTGAGGACCCTGATATAAGGAGGAGGGAAATCTGGGGACCTTGATGTAAGGAGGCTGACTCTGGAGACTCTAAATTAAGGAGGGGGGACTCTGGAGACCCTGATATAAGAGAGGACTCTGGGGATCCTGATATAAATGAGGACTCTGGGTACCTTGATGTAAGGGGGA
>BLSH010531513.1:360726-378226 GCA_018402905.1 Glandirana rugosa
CTAGTGTTTATTTAGGTATTTTTTTATTATTTTATATTATTATTGTTATTATTATTTATTCATCTTTTATTTCTTAGGGTTAGGGTTCAGGGTTAGAGTTAACACTTGGGATCCTTCTATAAGACAGAAGGGGCTATGGGGACTCTTATGTAAGGGGAGGGGGAAACTTTGGAGGACCTTGATTAAAGGGATGAAACTGGTGACCCTGATGTAAGGGGGGACTCTGGCAGCCCTGCAGTAAAGGGAGGGGGGTCTGGGGACCCTTATGTGGGGGGGGGCTTTGGGGACCCAAATGATAGGGGGGATCCTGAGGACCCTGATATAAGGAGGAGGGAAATCTGGGGACCTTGATGTAAGGAGGCTGACTCTGGAGACTCTAAATTAAGGAGGGGGGACTCTGGAGACCCTGATATAAGAGAGGACTCTGGGGATCCTGATATAAATGAGGACTCTGGGTACCTTGATGTAAGGGGGAATCTAGAAACCCTGAGGTAAGGGGAGAGGGAAATTCTGGGGACCTCCTGATGTAAGAGCGAACTCTGGGGGCCATAATGTAAGGGGAGGGGAAACTTTGGAGGACCTTGATTTAAGGGGATGAAACTGGTGACCCTGATGTAAGGGGGGCTCTGGCAACCCTGCAGTAAATGAAGGGGGGGTCTGGGGACCCTAATATATGGTGGGGCGCTTTGGGGACCCTAATGATAGAGGGGATTTCTGATGTAAGGGGCAGACTCTGGGGACCCTGCTATAAGGAGGGGGGAAATTTGGGGACCTTGATGTAAGGAGGGTGACTCTGGGGACCCTGATTTAAGAGGGGGGAATCTGGGGACCCTGATATAAGAGATGACTCTGGGGACCCTGATATACAGTATCTCACAAAAGTGAGTACACCCCTCACATTTTTGTAAATATTTTATTCTATCTTTTCATGTGACAACACTGAAGAAATGACACTTTGCTACAATGTAAAGTAGTGAGTGCACAGCTTGTATAACAGTGTAAATTTGCTCTCCCTTCAAAATAACTCAACACACAGCCATTAATGTCTAAACCGCTGGCAACAAAAATGAGTACACCCCTAAGTGTACGCTGTCCTGGCTTTTTTTGGGAAACTTGCTGTCTTTTAGGCCTCATACACATGGACTTTTTTGACGCCACGTTTTTTGGCATTTTTTGCAGTTCTTAGTGTTAGTCAATGACCCCATAACAACGCCAGCATTTTTGAGCTGTAGAAGGCATAGGCGTTAGTGAGCTGAAAGTAGAACCCACGGCCACCGCGTTCCAAGGCTGTAATGTTTTGGCGTTTTTGACGCTGACGCCGCAAAACGCTCACTAACGCCCACTAACGCCGTGCCGACGTTAACCGGCGTTTTTAGGTTGAAAAATAGCAGAGGATTTAAAAAAAAAAAAAAAAACGCTCACTAACGCCGATGCATAACGCTGAAAAAAAACGCTGATTTTTGCTTATTTTTAACATACGCCAGTGTGTATGAGGCCTTAAAAGCAAGTCCCAAAGCCCATTGGTCGGCCTTTAAAGTGAATCTATATGTGCCGCCGAAGCGCACATAGATACACTGATTGGCTGGTGGCCAGTGACTGGTTGGTCAGGTCGCGGGGGCAGGACTGGCAGATGTGCTGGTGCTTGGACTGGAAGTGTCCAGCACCACACACCTGTTATGTTATTCCCGTCGGCCGGCAATGTGAGAGAGAGTGGCCAGAGGTATGTACTGCTGTATACTGACTGCAATACCTGTGATACTGGCTGCAATATCTGTGTACTGGCTGCAAAACCTGTGTACTGGCTGCATACTGTTATACTGGCTGCAATACCTGTGTACTGGCTGCAATACCTGTGTACTGACTGCAATACCTGTGTACTGGCTGCATACTGTTATACTGCCTGCAATACCTGTGTACTGGCTGCAATACCTGTGATACTGGCTGCAATACCTGTGTACTGACTGCAATACCTGTGTACTGACTGCAAACTGTTATACTGGCTGCAATACCTGTGTGCCGGCTGCAATACCTGTGTACTGGCTGCAAAACCTGTGATACTGCTGCAATACCTGTGTACTGGCTGCAATACCTGTGTACAGGCTGCATACTGTGATACTGGTTGCAATACCTATGTACTGTCTGTATACTGTGATACTGGCTGCAATACCTGTGTACTGGCTGCAATACCTGTGTACTGGCTGCATAATGTGATACTGGCTGCAATACCTGTGTACTGACTGTATACTGTTATACTGACTGCTATACCTGTGTACTGGCTGCAACACCTGTGTACTGGCTGTAATACTTTGTACTGGCTGCAATACCTGTGTACTGGCTGCATACTGTGTTACTGGCTGCAATATACCCCACCTGTGATGCTGAGCTGTATGCTGTGTCCTATGATGCTGAGCTGTATGCTCCTGACACAATATGTGGAATACAGGGGACAAAGTGGGTGGATTCTATAAGGGAAGGGGCTTGTGAGAAGTAGGAGGGGCCAAAAAGGAAGGGCAGGGCCTGGCATCCCCCCTTCCTAAAACATCACCAGCCGCGACTGGTGAGGACTCTGGGTACCCTGATGTAAGGGGGTAATCTGGAACCTCTGATGTAAGGGGAGAGGGAAAATCTGGTAACCTCCTTGATTTAAGGGGGTGTGGTGACTCTGGAGACCATGATATGGGGGGAATTCTGGGGTTCCTGATGTGAGGGGGGAGACACTTGAGACCCTTATGTAAGATAGAGGCGTGTATTTGAGACTGTCACTGGGGGGATTTACTAAAACTGGTGCACTCAAAATCTAGTGCAGGTGTGCATGGCTTCTAACTTCAACTTCTTCAATTGAGCTTTGACAATAAAACCTGGAAGCTAATCAGTTGCTCTGCAGAGCTGCATCAGATTTTGCACAATACAGTTTTAGTAAATAACTTCTATTATATACTCTGTTTACTGATTCCTGGGGCTGGGATTGACAGTTGTGTGTGGATATCTGTGGCCACCAAGCCTGGACAATGCAATGACAGGCTGTCTGTGGCTACAGCTATTCCTGGTTATTTACCTGCACTTTGTATGCATCCAGCCCATAAAAAAGAAGCTGACACTTCACCCTAGATTGCTACAATAACCAAGAACCCTTACCCTAGAATGCTTCAATGATCAAGAACCCAACCTCTTAACCTAAAATAACAATTAGGTAGAAACAGGATATAGAGCAGGGCATACAGAAATACAAATCTTCTTCTTTTGTAGAGAAGGGAAGGCTAGACCCCCTGTTCTAATCCCCTTGGCTCCATACAAAAGTAAAACTAAAAAACCAAGGTTGGCTGGACATACAGTGGCCCGCAACATGCATGCTGATCAGGAAAGTCAGAAGTCCTTATTGGCATATTTGTGGTCACAGACTCAAAGAGGGTGGATTAATGAAGACTGCATTCTGTACTGAGCCGGGTGGCTCTGAACATACAATCATGCAGAAGAATTTCAAGCTGGACTCCAGGCTAATTGTTCCAAATGCCCCTCAAAGGGTTTTAAAAAAACAAAAAATATAAACATGTCAGGCTGCAATACTAACTTTTAAATCACAGTACCTCTTCTTCACCACAAGATGACTTAAATGACACCCAGACAGTCTTCTCTTTCTCCCCAGGACTCTATTGGTGAGATCTCTAGACTCAATTTCCAGCTGTACACCTGCTGTGCCCAGTTTGAGGGGTTTCCACCATCCCTGGACTAAGTTCCCAGGTCTTCACACCTACTGTACCCATTATAAGGGGTTTCCACCAACCCTGGACACTGAGTTCTTGGGTCTCCACACCTGCTGTGCCCATTAGAGGGGTTTCCATCATTCCTGTACTGTGTTCCCGGGTCTCTACACCTGTGGTACCCGTTATGTGGGGTTCCCACCATCCCCGTGCTGCGTTCCTGGGTCTGTACATCTGCTGTGCTCATTATGAGGGATTCCCACCATCCCTGTGCTGAGTTCCTGGGTTTGTACACCTGCTGTGTCCGTTATTAGGGGTTCCCACCATCCCTGTGCTGCGTTCCTGGGTCTGTACACCTGCTGTGTCCGTTATGAGGGGTTCCCACCCGCTCTGTGCTGAGTTCCTGGGTCTGTACACCTGCTGTGTCCGTTATGAGGGGTTCCCACCCGCTCTGTGCTGAGTTCCTGGGTCTGTACACCTGCTGTGCCCATTATGAGGGGTTTCCATCATTCCTGTACTGAGTTCCCGGGTCTCTACACCTGTGGTGCCCGTTATGTGGGGTTCCCACCATCCCCGTGCTGCCTTCCTGGGTCTGTACATCTGCTGTGCTCATTATGAGGGATTCCCACCATCCCTGTGCTGAGTTCCTGGGTCTGTACACCTGATGTGCTCATTATGAGGGGTTTCCACCATCCCTGTGCTGAGTTCCTGGGTCTGTACACCTGCTGTGTCTGTTATTAGGGGTTCCCACCATCCCTGTGCTGCGTTCCTGGGTCTGTACACCTGCTGTGTCCGTTATGAGAGGTTCCCACCATCCCTGTGTGGAGTTCTCTGGTCTGTACACCTGCTGTGCCCATTATGAGTGGTTCCCACCATCCCTGTGCTGAGTTCCTTGTCTGTACACTTGCTGTGCCCATTATGAGGGGTTCCCACCATCCCTTTTCTGAGTCACTGGGTCTGCACACCTGCTGCACCCATTATGAGGGGTTCCCACCATCCCTGTGTGGAGTTCTCTGGTCTGTACACCTGCTGTGTCCATTATGAAGGGCTCCCACCATCCTTGTGCTGAGTTCCCAGGTCTGCACACCTGATTTGCCATTATAAGGGGTTCCTACCATCTCTGCTCCAAGTTCCTGAGTTTGCACAGCTGTTATGTCCATTAGGAGGGGTTCCCACCATCCCTGTGCTGAGTTCCTGGGCCTGCACACCTGCTGTGCCTATCATGAGGGGTTCCTACCATCCTAATGCTGGGTTTCTGGGTCTGCACATCTGCTGTGCCTATTATGAGGGGTTCCCACCATCCCTGTGCTGAGTTCCCGGGTCTGTACACCTGCTTTGCCATTATAAGGGTTTCCTACCGTCTCTGCTCCAAGTTCCTTGGTCTGAACAGCTGTTATGCCCATCATGATGGGCCCCCACCATCGCTCTGTTTATTTTCCAGGTCTGCACATCTCCCTGTGCCCATTATGAGGGGTTTACATTATCCCTGCACTGAGTTTCAAGGTCTACAACCTTGCTATGCCCATTAAATGAAGCTTCTGCTATCCCTGCACCAAATTCCTGGGTCTGCACACCTGGTGATCCCGCTATTAAAAGGGTTCCCACCATCCCTGCACTGAGTTCTTAAGTCTGCACACCTGTGGCACCCATTATGAGGCTCCCACCATTCCTGATGGATTTCATACTTATTGTATATTACAGAGAATGTAACAAGAGGACATGGCTGGGACACACAAAGCTGGGTGGGGACATCCAAAACTCCCAAGTGATCAGAAACCTGAGAGCAAAGAGTTATGCCAAGGAGATCTCATTATTGGAATATCCAAGACATATAAAAAGCCAGGGGCTGAACCATTGCACCAGCTCTCTCCTATGGCTAAAACTTCAGTTTTTGGTGGGCTGACACTTTAAAATAAATTGGTCACCTAATCTTAATAATATGATGACAAAATCCAATTATCAAAAGAGAAAAGAAAGGAAACCCATGGCAACAGACCTTGGTGTATATGAGACCCTTGGTGTATATGAGACCCTTGGTGTATATGAGATCCTTGGTGTATATGAGATCCTTGGTTTATATGAGATCCTTGGTGTATATGAGATCCTTGGTGTATATGAGATCCTTGGTTTATATGAGATCCTTGCTGTATATGAGATCCTTGCTGTATATGAGATCCTTAGTGTATATGAGATCCTTGGTTTATATGAGATCCTTGGTATATATGAAATCCTTGGTGTATATGAGATCCTTGCTGTATATGAGATCCTTGGTGTATATGAGATCCTTGGTGTATATGAGATCCTTGCTGTATATGAGATCCTTGGTGTATATGAGATCCTTGGTGTATATGAGATCCTTGGTGTATATGAGATCCTTGCTGTATATGAGACCCTTGGTGTATATGAGATCCTTGCTGTATATGAGACCCTTGGTGTATATGAGATCCTTGCTGTATATGAGATCCTTGGTGTATATGAGATCCTTGCTGTATATGAGATCCTTGCTGTATATGAGATCCTTGGTGTATATGAGATCCTTGCTGTATATGAGATCCTTGCTGTATATGAGACCCTTGGTGTATATGAGATCCTTGCTGTATATGAGACCCTTGGTGTATATGAGATCCTTGCTGTATATGAGATCCTTGGTGTATATGAGATCCTTGCTGTATATGAGATCCTTGCTGTATATGAGATCCTTGGTGTATATGAGATCCTTGCTGTATATGAGATCCTTGGTGTATATGAGATCCTTGGTTTATATGAGATCCTTGCTGTATATGAGATCCTTGGTGTATATGAGATCCTTGGTGTACATGAGACGCTTAGGGGTTGATTTACTGAAGGCAAATAGACTGTTCACTTTGCAAGTGCAGTTGCTCCAGAGCTTAGTAAATTTACTTTGTAAAGAATACCCAATAACATGCAATGAAAATAATGGAAATGAGCAGAGTTTCAGTCCATTTACTAATCTCTGAAGCAACTGCACTTTGCCAAGTACACAGGAGTTGATTTACTAAAGGAAAATAGACTGTGCACTTTGCAAAGTGCAGTTGCGCTCTGCAAGAGCAGTTACTCCACAACTTAGTAAATGAGCAGAAGCTCTGCTGAATTCCATCATCCAATCATGCAGTGGCGGCCCGTCCTTAAGGGGTGCAGGGGCCCCGCCCCCTAATCCATGCGCCGGGCCCTAATCTCCATGCAGGTCGCTGAATGCATGGATTCCAATGTGTTTTTATTTTTGAAGCCTGAGGCTTTAATTGGCTTCAAGAAAAGGATGGTCTCAGGGCACAGAGTACTGCACCCTGAGCCCATCCAGTTGTGTGACAATAGCGAATTAATATTCGCTACTGTCATCCTGATTCTCCTCCCGGCCAATCAGGAAGTGGGTCCTGAGACCCGATTGGCCAGGGAGTCTACCACCGCCTTCCCGTTCCATCTCCAGCATGGGGGGGAATCACAGCCTCTCCGTCCGTCTACCACCGCCTTCCCGTCCATCTCACGCATGGGGGGGATCGCCACCTCCCCGTCGGTCTACCGCGCGCGGGGGGGGGGGTCAATCAGTGCGTTCCTGTTCGTCTCTCTTGGGGGGGATTGCTGCCTTTCTGTCTGTCTCCCGCGGTGCCCCAATATTGAACACCGGCCGCCACTGCAATCTTGTGCAAGCAAAAATGTATTTTTTTTTTTTTCATTTTATGTGATTGGGTAACCTTTGCAAAGTGAAGCTTTAGCTCTGGAGCAACTGCACTTTGCAATGTGCACAGTCTATTTGCCTTTAGTAAATCAACCCCTAACTGTATATGGGACTCTATGTATGTATTGGACCCTAGGGTATATGAGACCTTTGGTTATGGAACCCTTAGTATTTAGAAGGTCCCAGGTGTATATGGGACCCTTGGTGTATATAGGACCCTTGCTGCACATGAGTGTATATAAGACCCTTGATATGAGTTCCTTGGTGTATAAGATGGTGTAAGACCCCTAGGTGTTTATACGATCTTTGTTGTACATTGGACCCTTGGTGATGATGCATATGGACCCTTGATGTATATAGGACAGGTTGTAGGAAGTAAAGCATGCCAGTGTATAGTAGAGTGTGTTGGCTGAAGCAGGTTTTCTTGGTGTTGGAGGAGCAGTTACAGCCTGGGGCTGGAGGTAAGGTTGTGTCATATTTTTTTTTTCACAGCTCTTGGGAGGAGCTGACTTTTACTCATTGGAGGAAATGTGTTCTCAAGAGCTGATAAATGACCCGGGCTGCCAGGAACTGTCTGCACACTCTTTAAGGAGTGCCTGGGAGAGTCAGGAGCGACCAGGAAGGAGAAGCTCACATCACCCTACCAGACCTGACACTCAGCAAGGAGCTATGACTGCACTCATGGCTTCTTACTCATGGTCGGAAGGCTTGGACTGCTCTACCATGGATGGAGACCTCTCAGATGGACTGTCCCCCCATAGGTCCCCCCGGGAGAAAGGCTCAGAGACCCGGATCAGGAGACCCATGAATGCCTTCATGGTTTGGGCAAAGGACGAGAGGAGGAGGCTGGCGGTGCAGAACCCCGACCTCCACAATGCGGAGCTCAGCAAGATGCTGGGTAAGATATGGGGGGCACTGACTGGTGGACCTCATCTGCTGGAGGTTCCACTATGATACCAGTCCACTGATTATCATTTCATACATCTACCTACCTCTACCTCTTCTTCTAAGTATTAATAATGGATGATAGAGCATTCTATCTATCTATCTATCTATCTATCTATCTATCTATCTATCTATCTATCTCTGTCTATCTATCTATCTATCTATCTATCTATCTATCTATCTATCTATCTATTTATCTATCTATCTATCTATATTCTACCTCTCTAATCTATCTATCTATCTATCTATCTATCTATCTATCTATCTATCTATCACAGTCTATCTATATATTTTAATTTAATTTCTGTTACTTCTTCTAAAAATAATAACAGTAATAATAATAATAAGAAGAAGATCATTCTAACAATCAGTCTGTTATTTCTATCTATCATCTATCTACCTACCTATCACAAAATCTATCTATCTATCTATCTATCTATCTATCTATCTATCTGCAATTAATATCTGCATATATCTACCATTATCTCTTCTTCTAAGTATTAATAATTATAGATAATTCTCTTGGTTTATCTACTATCTATCTATCTATCTATCTATCTATCTATCTATCTATCTATCTATCTATCTGTCTGCCTGCCTGCCTGCCTGCCTGCCTGCCTGCCTGCCTGCCTGTCTGTCTGTCTGTCTGTCTGTCTGTCTGCCTGCCTGCCTGCCTATCTATCTATTTATTTATTATACTATCTATCTATATATTTTTATTTTTTCTCTGTATTCACCTACCCCTCTCTCTTCTTTTAAGTATTGGTAATTATAGATAACCCTCTCAGCCAATCTATCTATCTATCATTATATCCATTTTCTGTCTGTTGTCTCTTTCTTCATATATATATTCAGAAATGTACACATTAATCATTGACTATTTCTTGAGCAAATCTATGAATATCAAAACTATAATAGTTTGCTAAAATGTGACCAAATCAAGCAACAAAGAACAGAACTGAATTAGGAAAGATTCTATCTTATATGTATTTATCTATCTATCTAGGGACAACAAAGCAAATAGACTGGGAGCTGCGTTTTTTATTAGTAGTATTATTAATAATAATGATAATAATAATAATATTATATCTATCTATCTATCTATCTATCTATCTATCTATCTATCTATCTATCTATCTAGGGACAACAGGGCAAATAAACTGGGAGCTTCTATATTATTATTAATATTATTATTATATAATTAATAATGATAATAATAATAATTTTATATCTATCTATCTAGGGGCAACAGGGAAAATAAACTAGGAGCTGCTGTTATTTTTAATAATCTATCTATCTCTATCTATTTATCTACCTTTCTCTGATTTTCTTTGTAGATATATCAGAGGAGTGATTTCAGCAAAACTGTTATTATTGGCAATTATTAATATTCTATCTATCTATCTATCTATCTATCTATCTATCTATCTATCTATATTCTATCTATCTATCTATCTATCTATCTATCTATCTATCTATCTATATTCTAACTATCTATCTATCTATCTATCTATATTCTATCTATCTATCTATCTTTACATCTTTCTACTTATCGTGCTATCAATATGTCTATTTAAATATATTAATTTTCTCTCCGCATATACCCACATCTTTCTTCTCCTATGAATAATTATTGATAACAATAGATAATTGTCTCTTTATAGATATATCCATATTTAATTCTTGATCATGGTTGCATTCACTAAATTAAAATCTATCCATATAGAATTACTAGAGTTTGTCAAGTTGTGACAGGCGGAATAAATAAAAAATTGAACTCACCTGAAATAGGAAATGAGAAAAAGCAGATAGATAGTTTTGCTTCCTATGTCACCTTAAGGGTTAATTCTCTAGAATGTTGATTGGTTGCTTCTATAGATCACTAACTGACAATCCTGCAGGAAGCTGATTTTTTTGCAGTTTCTTTGTTGTTAGCATGTGATCATACAGAAGGATCATGGAGTGCAGTGCAGAAAGGGTGCCTATAGAAATAGTGGGCTTCATGAGAACTACAAGTCCCAGCATGCTGTGGCAGCCCTGTAGTTCCCCTATAACAGAAGGGGCAAAGTTATAAACTTTTCTGTAACATGCTGGCTGGATCCCATTCCCTGACTCTGTTCCTTCTCTGGATTTATTAGTCCTGTATTTATTGGGATCTGTTAATTATTACAGTATGAATAAAACTGCACCCACAGGGGGGATTTACTTAGGGGGCACCTCTACAGATTGTAAATTAAATGAACAATGACAGATATGGCAAACACTAAACAATGGGGATGGGGGGGGGGTGTTCTTTACTACATTGACACCCCTTGTGTATAAGAAGTGAGAAGTGGGGGCATTCTGCACACATAGGGATACAAGACATAAATAGGTGAGGGGGGGGGGGGGCAACTGTCTGCAATAAAGAGCACATAGAGGGAGGTGGAGAATGAAGAAAAAGCTGTATGGGAGATTATAGAGATGAATGGTATGAGGGAAGATGGAGCCTGGGACTGTCTGCTCTCCCTGTTGGCTCTGCTTGTCTTTGCAGGGATTAGTAGGGATCATGGAGGGCGCAGTCAGGGATTGCACTCTTGTTTGTGAAGTTCAAACTGAAGAAGAGAGAGAGAGAGGAAGGTGACTGATTGCAGACACCAGGGCCAACAGTGAATAAAATCTATGAGCTACATGGCCACTCCACAGAAGCTACAGAGCAAAAACAACATCAAAAATCATAGCAATAGAGCAACAACAGTGAATAAAATCTATGAGCTACATGGCCACTCCACAGAAGCTACAGAGCAAAAACAACATAAAAAATCATAGCAATAGAGAAACAACAGTGAATAAAATCTATGAGCTACAGGGCCACTCCACAAAAGCTACAGAGCAAAAACAACATAAAAAATCATAGCAATAGAGCAACAACAGTGAATAAAATCTATGCGCTACAGGGCCACTCCACAGAAGCTACAGAGCAAAAACAACATCAAAAATCATAGCAATAGAGCAACAACAATGAATAAAATCTATGAGCTTAGATTGTAAGCTCTAACAAGCAGGGCCCTCTGATTCCATCTGTATTTAAGTGTATTGTATTTGTACTGTCTACCCTCAAGTTGTAAAGCGCTGCGTAAACTGTTGGCGCTATATAAATCCTATATAATAATAATAATAATAATAATAATAATGAGCTACAGGGCCACTCCACAGAAGTTACAGAGCAAAAACAACAACAAAAATCATAGCAATAGAGCAACAACAGTGAATAAAATGAAATAACAATAGCTTCAACAGTGAAAAAAATAATTTCACAAAAGTAGTTGTAAAAGTAAAATAATAAGTAAATAATAATAGTAATATAGCAACAACAGTGAATAAAAACAGCTCCATAGAAAAAACAATAATAATCAAAATAGCCAAAACAGTAAAAAAAATAACTCCAGAAAAGTAGAAGTAAAAAAAATAGAAGAAATTATAACATTAATAATAATATTAATAAGAAGGATATCCTCAACAGTGAAAAAAATAACCTTTTAAGTAGTAGTAGTAATAGTAATAATAAATATAGCCTCAACAGTGAAGGAAATAATGGTAATATAGCAACAACAGTGTATAAAAAAAGTCCATAGAAGAAATAATAATAGCAATAGCCACACCAGTTAAACAAATAACTCCAGAAAAGTAAAAGTAAAAAAAAAAAAAAAATTAGAAGGAATTATAACACTAATCATAATAATAATAATAATGGTGATGATAGCCTTAACAGTGAAAAAATAACTTTATAAGTAGTAGTAGAAGTAATAATAATAATAATAATAATAATAATAGCCTCAACAGTGAATAAAATAACTCCAGAAAAGTAGTAGTAAAAACAAAATAAAACATTAATGGTACTATAATAACTTAAAAAACTCCATAGAATAAATGATAATAACATTACTGATAATAATCATCAAGAATGAAAAAATATTCCACAAAATTAATATTAAGATTAAATAATACTAGTAATACTACTACTAATAATAATAGAAAGAACCAATAAATATAGAATAAGGAACTTCACTGCAGAAATAATAATAATAACAACAATATAATAGTCACTACAGTGAATAAAGAACTTCAGTGCAGAAATAATAATAATAATGACAACAATAATATTAGCAATAACTTATAAAAAAAGAAGTTCAATCCAGAAATAATAATAATAAAAATAATAATAATATAGCAGCCGCAGTGGAATCAGGGAGTACTCATTCTATTTATTATATAACATGAGGCTGATTTACCAAATAAGTTGTGTAAATATTAAATTCAATGATCCAATCAGGTGAAAGGTAAGTTCCTGTTTACTATGAACACCCAATCAGGTGCAGATAAAATTCGCTTCCTAGTCAACAACTGCTGAGATACTGAGGCCGATTTACTAAAGGAGCTAGTAAACTGCACTACTAGATTGTGTGAATTTTTATTTCCATTATCCAATCTTGTAAAAAGCAAATTATTATATACGTTGAAAACCCAATCATGTGTCATCTCTATTTGTCAATCTATGTGTTTATATATCTAGCTATGCCTATTTAGTATTTTATATGGTTATTTAATAAAATCTAGGTTTTTAAATAGAACATCTTAGCTGTATCATTAATTGGATCAATGAACTCATGCGTTTGTATTTTTCTAATTATTTAAATAATAAAAAAAAAAACCATATAAACGTCATGTATAGGTATGTATATATATATGTATGTGTGTTTCTTTGTTTTTATATGTATTTTTTTTTACTGTTTTTGTATGTTTTGTTGTAGCAAGATTTTAAATAGAAAACCTTTTTGTCTAATCTCTAAAATATTGTAGACGGGTATAAGTCTATCTATCTGTCTATCTATCCATCCATCCATCCATCCATCCATCCATCTCTCTCTCTCTCTCTCTCTCTCTCTCTCTCTCTCTCTCTCTCTCTCTCTCTCTCTCTCTCTCTCTCTCTCTCTATCTATCTATAAACTAAAGATTAAAAAACAGCTAAAATGTCCCCCCTGAAGTCGATTTTCTTGCTCATATATAAATAAATAAATATGTTAAAAATAAAAATAGAAAAAAATAGTTTCGGAAATCAACTTAATTCTTGAACTGCACCTAATTAAAATTATTTTATTGCATTGTTAGATACATTGAAGTTAGTCATATGTGCAACTGCACTGTTTGAAACGATGTAAACAATATATAACAAAATACAATGTGAAAAACAATTGGAGGATACAACAGGCTCCAATAGTAATTGGTTTGATCTGCAGAAAGCTACATCTTAATTTATTGCTCGATGGCAACAGTAATGTGCAAAAGGTTGTTTTCTTTGTAGTGTCACAATTTGACAATTTGGGAGATATTACTTGCAACCCATCAGCTACCAAATGTTTTTTTAATATTATTATTATTATTAGTGGTAGTAGTAATAGTAGTAGGAGGAGTATTTTTATAATAATAATTATTAATAGTAGTAATAGTATGAGTATTAATATTATTATTATTAGTAGTAATAGTAGTAGGAGGAGTATTTTTACAATAATAATTATTAATAGTAGTAGTAGTAGGAGTATTAATATTATTTTTAGTAGTAGTAGGAGGAGGAGGAGTATTTTATAATAATAATTATTAATAGTAGTAGTAGTATGAGTATTAATATTATTATTATTATTAGTAGTAGTAGTAGTAGTAGTAGTAGGAGGAGGAGTGTTTTTATAATAATAATTATTAATAGTAGTAGTAGTATGAGTATTAATATTATTATTATTAGTAGTAGTAGGAGGAGGAGGAGGAGTGTTTTTATAATAATAATTATTAATAGTAGTAGTATGAGTATTAATATTATTATTAGTAGTAGTAGTAGTAGTAGGAGGAGTGTTTTTATAATAATAATTATTAAGAGTAGTAGTAGTATGAGTATTAATATTATTATTGTTATTAGTAGTAGTAGTAGGAGGAGGAATGTTTTTATAATAATAATTATTAAGAGTAGTAGTAGTATGAGTATTAATATTATTATTGTTATTAGTAGTAGTAGTAGGAGGAGGAATGTTTTTATAATAATAATTATTAAGAGTAGTAGTAGTATGAGTATTAATATTATTATTATTATTATTATTATTATTAGTAGTAGTAGTAGTAGGAGGAGTATTTTTACAATAATAATTATTAATAGTAGTAGTAGTAGTAGGAGTATTATTATTATTATTGCTATTACCATCAGTGTCATCATGATTATTAAAAATACACCTATTTTTAAAATATTTTGTCATGGGGGGGTTTCAGGAAAGCTCTGTATCTCTGTGGTCGTTTGTTAAAAATACATGTTTCCTATGACCTGACACCTGGGCTGTTGATCTGTGCATCCTCCATGCCACATCCTGCATTTTAATGACTGTTTTTTGTGTCCTGTTTGATGTGCAGGAAAATCCTGGAAGGCCTTGTCTGCATCCCAGAAGAAGCCCTATGTGGAGGAAGCTGAGAGGCTGAGAGTCCAGCACATGCAGGACTACCCCAACTACAAGTACAGACCCAGAAGGAAGAAGCAGATCAAGAGAATCTGTAAGAGGGTGGACACTGGCTTTCTGCTCAGCAGCCTCTCCAGGGACCAGAACTCTATGCCAGACAGCAGAAGCTGCAGGACAACCGGAGATAAGGAGGACAGTGGGGTCTACTCTTCTGGGTCAGCTCTGCAGGATATCAGAAGTTACAGGGAGCCCCAGAGTGGAGTCAGCAAACATGAACAGACCTACCCTTATGGCCTCCCAACCCCACCAGAGATGTCCCCTTTGGAGGTCATTGACCAAGAGCAGAGCTTCTACCCATCTTCTTGCCCTGAGGACCACCACCCTCACCTAAATGCCGCCAGCTACCCACCTGAGTACTCAAGAAGTCCCATCCTGTGTAGTCACCTGAGCCAAATGCCTGGACCACCAATGATCCCCCCCAACTGTCCCCCAGGCTACTTCAGCTCCAGCTACCCTTCTATGCACCATCATAGCTTCCAGATTCATGGTCACCTTGGCCAGCTGTCCCCCCCACCTGATCACCCCCACTATGACAGCATTGAGCACATCAGTCAGGCTGAACTTCTGGAGGACATGGACAGGAATGAGTTTGACCAGTACCTAAACACGTCCATAGTGGAGCCCAGTGAAATGACAGTGAGTGCCCATGTCCAGGTGTCCCAGTCTGTGGACCTACAGCCACCACAAGAGACCAGCCTTATATCTGTGCTGGCAGATGCCACTGCGACCTATTACAACAGCTATAGCGTCTCCTAGAAGCACTAGGAGAAGGACTTTGCATGGACTGGACAGTATTAATGGCTGTAGACTAAGCTAAGGACACTTACTGTATATCTCTCAGGGTTGTCACACCAAGATGAGACCTTCACACCAAGATGAGACCTTCTCAATGCAGCTAAGTGACTCTCCTCACTACTGACACACTGGGGTCCTATGGTTTGGTGGGACCTATATGTGAAGGGAAATCGTGTACATAAAGATTATTGTATGCTTATTATATCTGGACATAAAAAACAATATCTAGTGCTGAGCAGTAAGAGACCCCCAGTAAGAGACCCCTGAGGAGGCAATATCTAGTGCTGAGCAGTAAGAGACCCCTAGTAAGAGATCCCTGAGGAGGCAATATCTAGTGCTGAGCAGTAAGAGACCTCCATCTCTGGCTAGCTATGGTATCTGAGGAGGCTTTTGTAGGCACCTAGATAGAATGTCTTCCCATACTGTACAGGAAGGAGGCATTTATTGTCCTTATAAAATTGTGTTTTATGTCTCATTGAACAGGAAAAAATATGTTTTTTTCTCCAGTTCAAGGAATTAATTGTGATATAAAATGTATCCGCACTCTTTTTTTTTTGTATGTTACTTTTTGTTGTCATTGAATAAAGAATGAACTTTCTTTCTGAACGATGTAGCCTAATTAACAATTATGGGAACTCTGCACTTCTGATGGTAGTGGAGATGGTCTGCGATCCATGGGGGGATGCATTTTAGTAAATCGATACAAAGATAAAAACACACGCTTGGTATAGTTTGACTTGTATTTTGACTGATGTACATAGGAGTTTACTTAAATATTTAATTTAATTTCGAATGCTTTTTTTTTTTGTATAATAAAATACACAGAGAACGTTCAATCCAACATGGCTGTGTTTGTGAATTAAACGGTATGATGTCATTGGGTGGTAAAATCGTTTGTAATATATTTAGGTTAAAATTTACATAGAGAGAAATAATTACATTGCCATTATGTCTATGCGATATAAGGCATTTATGTATTTATACTGTACAATTATATATATACACCTTTATTCAGATACACACACACACACACACACATATATATATATATATATATTTGTTACATATATATGCATCCTATATCTCTGTAGTATACAAAATAGAAGACGGCAGAAACATAGAACAAATGTTAATTTCTTTTCTTTTAAATTTATATTTTAAATCTGCCCACCACACACATATTTATCCGACATATATTATTTATCTGATATATATACAGTATATATCTCACCTCTATTCTCCTATACAGACACAGATATTTTTATTCCCCATGTTATTTTCCATATTTATGTTTCATACATTATATACAAACACACAAACACACAACAGTGTAATATATGTATAATATATGTATATATATAACATCCAAAGTAATGTGGTGAACCGCACAGCAGATGTCCACAGTGCTCCAACGACCTGGTCGTCCCACCGACCATATATAGAAGAATTCCAAAGATGGGATCGTTGCACTTGATAATCAGATAGCTATCTGAAATGACACACATTTTACATGTGATTTGGCATGCAAGTATATCTTGTTATGTTTTTTGATGGTCCTATTGAGGACTTCTGAAAATAAATATCTTCAAGTGCAATGATCCCGTCTTTGGAATTCTTATATATACTGTATATATCTGTTTATACAAACACCCAACGATCAAATATACAAAAAACAATAATATATATATATATGTGTGTGAATAAATAAATAAATATATATATATATATATATATATATATATATATTGTATATCTGATCTCTATTCCCCTATATAGACACACAGATATTTATTTTCCATGTCTATGTATCATATACTATATACAAACAGTGTAAT
>BLSH010531513.1:385110-417974 GCA_018402905.1 Glandirana rugosa
AGATAGATAGGATAGATAGATAGATAGATAGATAGATAGATAGATAGATAGATAGATAGATAGATAGATAGATTCATTGATAGATAGATAGATAGATAGATAGATAGATAGATAGATAGATTCATTGATAGATAGATAGATAGATAGATAGATAGATAGATAGATAGATAGATAGATAGATAGAATATAGATAGATAGATAGATAGATAGATAGATAGATAGATAGATTCATTGATAGATAGATAGATAGATAGATAGATAGATAGATAGATAGATAGATTGATACATAGATACATAGAATATAGACAAATAGATAGATATATAGATAGATAGATAGATAGATGCATAGATAGATACATAGATAGATAGATAGATAGATAGATAGATAGATAGATAGATAGATAGATAGATAGATAGATAGATGCATAGATAGATACATAGATAGATACATAGATAGATACATAGATAGATAGATAGATAGATAGATAGATAGATAGATAGATAGATAGATAGATAGATAGATATAGAGATAGATAGATAGACAGATAGATAGATAGATAGATAGATAGATAGATAGATAGATAGATAGATAGATAGATAGATAGATAGATAGATAGATAGATAGATATAGAGATAGATAGATAGACAGATAGATAGATAGATAGATAGATATAGAGATAGATAGATAGACAGATAGATAGATAGATAGATAGATAGATAGATAGATAGATAGATAGATAGAAAGAATATATATAGATAGATAGATAGATAGATAGATAGATAGATAGATAGAATATAGACAAATAGATAGATAGATAGATAGATAGATAGAATATAGACAAATAGATAGATAGATAGATAGATAGATATATAGATAGATAGATATAGAGATAGATAGATATATAGATAGATAGATAGATAGATAGATAGATAGATAGATAGATAGATAGATAGATAGATAGATAGATAGATATAGAGATAGATAGATAGATAGATAGATAGATAGATAGATAGATAGATAGATAGATGGATAGATAGATAGAATATAGACAGATAGATAGATAGATAGATAGATAGATAGATAGATAGATAGATAGATATAGAGATAGATAGATAGATAGATAGATAGATAGATAGATAGATAGATAGATAGATGGATAGATAGATGGATAGATATAGAGATAGATAGAGAGATAGATAGATAGATAGATAATAGATAGATAGATAGATAGATAGATAGATAGATATAGAGATAGATAGATAGATAGATAGATAGATAGATAGATAGATAGATAGATAGAATATAGAGATAGATAGATAGATAGATAGATAGATAGATAGATAGATAGATAGATAGATATAGAGATAGATAGATAGATAGATAGATAGATAGATAGATAGATATAGAGATAGATAGATAGATAGATAGATATAGATAGATCTGCATACACAGGTATTCTTTCATTAGGGGTAATGCTGTAGAATACACATGTGTAGAGATCCATGGACACCTACATGCTATTGCACTGTGTTGATGTCACTGTATGATTTCTCTGCTGCTCTCAGAAGAGTCCTGTGACCTGGACATCCCATCAGATAGGAGTGAAATCCAGTTACTGTAAATCCCCCCTCCAGACTTCCCCCCCCCCCAGCTGAGTGCAGCAGCTGCTCCCCTCCAGCACAAGATTAGCACAGCAGTGTCAGAGCCCAGGGGTGGGCTGATGATGATGATGATGATGATGATGATGAGGCCAGTTGTTATTGTCATCCCTCCTCTTCCTGCTCTCTCTGTGATTGAGCTCACACAGGACCTGTCTGCCTGTAGCCCAGGACAGGAGGAATGAGGAGAGCTGCTGAGTATTTTCCTGCAGGGAGCTGCTTGTAGAAGGGGGAGAGGATGTGTCCCCAGATTGCTGTTTCCTGCCTGATAAGAGCAGCAGGATGTCATAGGGTCAGCCTTAGCTATTAGAGAAATGTAAAGCTGCAAAATGTTATTGTTTATGCTAAGAAAGCTCACTCTGCAAGTTAACATCTTCCAAAACCCAAACAGTCCTTGTAGTGGGGCTGGGCTCCCTGGACTCAGGAAAGAGGTCCCCCCAGGGACCGGCTTTGAAGTCAGGGGGCTACAGATGCAAACATGCAGTTTAAGCAGAGGTTATTTGTTCCAGGTTCCCTGTATTTGGGAATCTTTCTCAGGAGTTGAAAGCCTGGCTGGTCTGTAAATCAGAATGTTCCCTCCTTGGATAAATCAAATCTTGACTATGTGACAGGATACTCACACAGAGAGTGTCTCCAGAGCTGGGCTCCCATGTCACTGCATTATCACAGCTCAGGAAATGTATACCCATGTGCTACTATTCTACTAATGCACAAGAGTCACCCCTATAGAAATATCTAATCCAGGTCTAAGAAATGTATACCCATGTGCTACCATTCTACAAATGCATAAGAGTCACCCCTATAGAAATATCTAATCCAGGTCTAAGAAATGTATACCCATGTGCTACTATTCTACAAATGCATAAGAGTCACCCCTATAGAAATATCTAATCCAGGTCTAAGAAATGTATACCCATGTGCTACTATTCTACAAATGCTTAAGAGTCACCCCAATAGAAATATCTAATCCAGGTCTAAGAAATGTATACCCATGTGCTACCATTCTACAAATACAAACAGCCAAAGCCCATGGAGATATGGAATCCAGGTCTAGGAAATGTATACCCATTTAGTACTATTCTACAAATACACAAGAGTCAATGCCTATGTAATCCGGGTCTAGGAAAGGTATACCCATTTAGTATTATTCTACAAATGCATAAGGGTCAACCCCTATATAAGAATATAATTTAAGATAAGGAAATGTATGCCCATGTGGTACCATTCTACAAATAGATAATGGTCCATGCCTATAGAGATATATAATCCAGGTCTAGGAAATGTATACCCATTTAGTACTATTCTACAAATACACAAGAGTCAATGCCTATGTAATCCGGGTCTAGGAAAGGTATACCCATTTAGTACTATTCTACAAATGCATAAGGGTCAACCCCTATATAAGAATATACTTTAAGATAAGGAAATGTATGCCCATGTGGTACTATTCTACAAACGGATAATAGTCAATGCCTATAGAGATATTGAATCCAGGTCTAGGAAATGTATTCCCATTTGATACCATTTTACAAATGCATTAAAGTCAATGCTTGTAAAGTTATCTCATCCAGGTCAAGTAAATATATACCCTTGGGACCATTAAAAATGATTCTGTTAGCTTGTAATTTTAACATAAAAATGTTATCATTTTCAACAAATAAATAAATGTTAATTAATTTACTTTGATATTTTAAGTTCCATTACTTAATTTTAATTAGTTCTTAAAACACACCTTCTACATTTACAAAAATAATGTATAATAATTGGTAATCTAGACAAAACTTTTAAGGTATGTGCATTTCTATATTCTGATTGACTTACATTTACTTAAAAAAATTATCTTTTCATTTGACTGAAATTGGGGGGAAGCATAAAAACTTTGGTTCCAGACAGGTACTAGGGCAGCACAGTGGTGTAGTGGTTAGCACTTTCGCCTAGCAGCAAAAGTGTTGCTGGTTCGAATCCCGACCATGACACTACCTGTATGGAATTTGCATGTGGGGCAATGCTTGTAGAGGTATCTCATCCAGGTCAAGTGAATGTATACCCTTGGAACCATTCTACAAATGGATAAGGATCAATGCTTATAGAGATATATCATCAAGGTTGAGAAAATGTATGCCCACGTGGTACCATTCTACAAATGGATAATTGTCAACGCCTATAGAGATATAAAATGCAGGTAGTGGAAATGTATGCCCATGTGGTACCATTCTACACATGGGTAATGGTCAATGTCTATAGAGATACCTAATTCAGGTCAAGGAAATGTATACCCATTTGGTAGCATTGTAAAAAGAAAAGTCATTGCCTGTAGAGATATCAAATAAATGTATACAATGTTGGTGCTTTTCTACAAATGCCTATAGAGAAATCCAATCCAGGTCTTGGAAATGTATACCCTTTTGGCGCCATTCTATAAGTGCATAAGGGTCAATTCTCATTGAAAATATTTAATCCAAGTCAAAGAAATGTATACCCATTTAGTTCCATTCTACAAATGAATATGGGACAATGCTTGTAGAGGTATCTCATCCAGGTCAGGTAAATATATACCCTTGGAACCATTCTACAAATAAATGAGGATCAACATTAGTATAGAGATATATAATCCAGGTCTAGGGAATGTATACCCATGTGGTACCATTCTACAAATGCATAACGTGTCAATGCCTATGAAGATATGTAATCCACATCAAAGAAATGTATACACATTTGGTGCCGTTCTACAAATGCATATGGGGCAGTGCTTGTAGAGGTATCTCATACAGTACAAGTAAATGTATACCCTTGGAACCATTCTACAAATGGATACAGATCAATGCCTATAGGGATATATCATCCAGATTGAGGAAATGTATGCCCATGTGGTACTATTCTACAAATGGATAATGGTCAATGCCTGTAGAGATATCTAATCAAATAAATGTGTACCATTTTGGTGCCATTCCGCAAATGTATAAGGGGCAATGCCAATGAAGATAACTAATTCAGGTCAAGGAAATGCACACACAGGTGGTACTGTTCTACAAATGCAAAAGGAGAAATGCCCATAGAGATATCTAATTCAGGACAAGGAAATGTATACCCATTTGATACCATTCTACAAATGTATATGGAGCAACACCTATTCAGATAATTAATCCAGGCCAAGGAAATATATATACCATTACCATTCTACAAATACATATGGATCAATGCCTATAGAGATATCTTAACCAGGTCAATGAAATACCCAATGCCTAAAACAATATAAAAGTCAATGCGTGTAGAGATATGAAATCAAATAAATGTGTACCATTTTGGCGCCATTCTAGAAATGTATAAGGGTCAATGCCAATGAAGATATCTAATTCAGGTCAAGGAAGTGTATACCCATGTGGTACCATTCTACAAATGCATAACGATCAATGCCTATAGAGATATCTAATCTAGGACAAGGAGAACAAGGAAGTGTATACCCCTTTGCTCCAATTCTACAAATGCAGAAGGGTCAATGCTTAT
Organism: Glandirana rugosa; assembly: GCA_018402905.1. Classification (NCBI taxonomy): domain Eukaryota; kingdom Metazoa; phylum Chordata; class Amphibia; order Anura; family Ranidae; genus Glandirana; species Glandirana rugosa. The sequence continues at coordinate 390,274 of BLSH010531513.1, forward strand.
AGAAATATAGAATTCAGGGCAAGGGAATGTATACCCATTTGCTACCATTCTACAAACTCATGTGGATCAATGCTTATAGAGATAGCTAATCCAGGTCAATAAAATACTCAACGCCTAGAGAAATATCTTTTTTCGCTTTCATCACCACCCACCAGAGGAAGAAGAGGGAACTTAGTGGTCACCTAAATACCAATGACATCTCAAACATCAGGTATTCAGATAGTTTTTTTTTTCTTTTTTCAAATATAAAGCATGTTGTAAGAAGGTCTACAGTTTACAATTGTGCATTTATACATCTTTTGACTTAACATATACTGTACTTTAAGAGTATCTAAACCCAAAAATGTAATATATTTTAGCTTGCCAGATCTGGGATGTGGTGGCTGCATTTTTTTTTTTTTGCAGGCTTAGAAAACTTTCTACAAGTACAGAGAAAAAAATACGTATTGATCCTGCCAGAAATCCAATGTCCTGGTCATTTCATGTGAGCTGAACTGAAAGCTCAAGCAATGTTATCAGCCCTGTTCAGTTCTCTTCTGTAAACTACAAAACATCTCATCTCTATGTACATTCAGAGTTAAAAGAGCTTATAAAGATAACATTTCCAAGTCCTATCAGGATCCAGCTGTTGGTAATCTAACCCCTTGTAATGCCCACCATGTTATGACTTCTCATGCATGTTGGTGGGCAGGCAGCTCAGAGAAGAGCTTCTTCTGCATTCACCTTGCACTTTAGTAGCAGAAAAGTCGCTGATCACAAATTTGTATCTCATGCATTAGCATTTCTACATTGCTAGTGATTTTGTTTTTGAAATTTTAGGATGGTCCATGCTGAGAGATGGCCATAGGTAAAAGGATTGAAGGAAAAAAATCCCCTAAAAAAAAATAAAAAAGGACTTTGTGGGCACAACAAGAGGCATATATATATATAAATATATATATATATATATATATATATATTCTTTATTAAAAATACTATTAAAAACTTTACATGTATGACAAAAACAGACACTCTCTACTGGACAAGGTCAACCGATACCGAAATAACCAGACATGGAGGCATAGGTCCTTAGAAGTATAACAAGAGGTCCATAGGTAAAAGGAGAAGTCCTGTATGTATCAAAGGTTAGGGACCATATTTTCCTACATGCTCGTTTTTCAACGTGTTTCGCATCAAATAGCTTCCTCAGGACAAGTATGAATAGGTGCTGATTGGCATTGAACCTCAGATAATGAGGATTAGAATGTAAAATAGAAAACACATGAACATAAATTCTTTCAAAGAAGAAGGAGGTTCCAAAGCATATTGTGAGACTTTTGTAAAAAAAAAAACGCATCCCATGTGGATCATATAGATAGTTAGAATGGAATATATGTTATATCCACATGGGTAGACACCATGATATGAAGATTATTTAGGGAACCAAGGGAGACTCCGAAAGCAGGAAAGGTAGGTATCAATGTATTTCTTAATTAATGCACTGGCTATACCGGTGGGGTTAGAAATCCCTCCTTAAGGTGTTATACATGATTTGGTGCAGAAGTATGCGGGGACATGATCAAGCCTTTTATCAATATGCGCAGGATCTGCCCAAAGTGGGCTTAAGTGTAAAGCTAAGAAGGTGTGTTAAATAAAGTGTAGCACCCTCTAGGTAGTGTGTTAGTGTACATAGTTTAGCTGTTAGTGTAGGTAAATTGGTTTGGCTGGGAGCCAGGCATAGGCTGAATCTGGGTAAGGGTTGAGTGACTCAGGGAGGCTGGATGACTCATCTGATGGCCCTTCTGGTGCCTCATCCTGTTTTTGGAACCTTGAAGAAGCTTCCAGATGTAGTGGGTGGAAGCTAGGAGGGGCTGCCATGCATATTTATGAGGACCTAGGGTAATCCCCAGCAAATGGGCTGGCAGGGGGCAGACTCATCTCATAAATAGACATGAGTCATGCCAGCAGGGGCAGTCGGGTGGAAGATGGAGTGATGAGGAGGCTGTCGGAGGTCCTCGCAGGGCGCCCCCTAGTTTGGGGGGGTGACCTCGGGTTTTGGGCTCGTGGATGGAAGGATCCTCCACAACACATGGAGGAAATTCTTTCTAAGGGCACAGGAGCAAGTGAGAGGACAGCAGGAGCAGGTCAGCACGTCCGGGAGATCTCCTGAGAAGTCAGCCGGGTGGATTGGGACTCTGGGATGACTGTGGCAGAAATAGCCAGGAGGGCTGGTGAAAGGGACAGCTGCAGTCAAGTGGGTTGCCTGAAGAGGTAGTGCTGGGATCAGTGACCACAGGGAGTAAGTTGTGGGAGCAGCTGGGAAAGTGTGAGCTGTGTCACCCTATCTCCAAGTATAGGGGCTACAAATGCCTGCCTGTAAGGGGCCTTTGCTACCAAATTGCAACAACGTGATACTACAGGAGTTCTGCAAGCAAGTGAGTGCTGGAGGAAGCTGCTTCCCCTTTAGCTGGGGGTGTACAAGACATGTGCAATTTGTTTCGTTCCACATTCATTTTTCGTCAAAATTCTGAATTTTCGTTAATTCGGAACTGTTCTGAATAATGAAAAACCGTTTCACAAATTTTTCCGAAAACAAATTTTTGAAAAAAAAGAAAATCAAAAATTTGAGAATCCGAATGAACAAAAATCCGAAAATTCAAAAGAACAAAAATAAGAAGGAAAATCTGAAAATTTAAAAGAACAAAAATCTGAAAGTAAAGTATGGGAAAAATTCCGCGCTACGGATATTCTTTGTTACTTAGTGCAAATAAATGGGAAGCTGCCCTGCCTGGTGTCCCCTTAGGGAAGAGTGTATATAAAGTATGAACGGCAGATGGCGCTACCCTGGAAGGTTATATATTAAAAAAGGTACATGTGAGAATAAATTAAATAAATTTGTGTGTGTATCAAATATATATATATAGAGATAATGTGTAAAATCAATTTAGAAAATGTGCACGTGTAAATAAAGTGACTGTGCTCTCTGCATATGCTAGGAAGGCATATAAATAAAATGATAATGTTATGCAATCACAGTAAAATAATGTTATGCAATCACAAATCTTCTAAAAAGACTTATTATAGGTTTAGATCTTAAAACAGACCCAGATGTAAAACCAGTAGAAAAGAAGGTGACTTTAGTGGCAGTGCTTATTAAAAAAGCAATAAGTATAAACTCAAAACTAAAAAGGCAGAATCTGCAAAAAGTAGAGGTAAAACCAAATCTGAAAACTGGAAAAACAACAAGATGGCGTTTTCAAAGCGACTTCATATATCATATGTTAAGCGACTAAAAAGATGCTAATATTTATATTTCATATATTTCAAAGGCAAGTGCCCTGTCAGTAAATGTCCAAAACAGGGTTCAAAAAAGTGGCTCAAAACAGTCTGGTGCTCAACACGGACGTGACAGTTCAAAATTGGTGACTCCACACGGTGCTCCCCTCCTGAGTCCCTACTTACCAGAAACCTGCACCCCTGCAGGGGTAGAACGCGTGTAGGGACCTTTATCCTGGGTGGGGGTAAAGAGATGGCTCCACAGTGCCCGTGACCAATGCTGGCTCCCTTTCCTGTTCTGTCGGTGCTCCTGGATCAATCCGGTACGTCCGGGGTCCCGGGAACTCCCTCCGGTCAGAAAAAATATTTCTTATACTTTATAAAAAATCTGAAAGTAAAAACAAAAATTCAAAAGAACGAAAATCCGAAAATAAGAAAGAAAATCCGAAAATTCAGACGAATGAAAATCCGAAAATAAGAAGAAAAATTCGAAAATTCAAAAAAAAAACCAAAAATCCAAAAATAAGAGCGAAAATCAGAAAATTTGAAAAAGAGCAAAAATCCGAAAATAAGAACGGAAATCCGAAAATACTAAAGAACAAAAAACATTTGGATAATTTCTACTATAATTAAATTATTACGTTTATTATTTTTATTAACCATGACCATTATTATTGTTTTTTAAAATTATGATGATTATTTATTAATAATAATAATAATAATATTAATAATAAAACTATAATAATAATTATAAGCTATTAAATTATAGGTAGGAACTTAATGTATTATTAACCATTATTATAGTTTTTTAATTATTATTATTTATTAATAATAATAATAATAACAATAAAAACTATAATAATAGTTATAAACTATTACAGTTTTGAATTTTTTCGAAATTCCCGATAATAACGAATACCGCATCTATTTGAATGGAACATACCGAATTCAAATTTTTCCGAATTCCCACTAATAACAAATACCGCATCTATTTGAATGGAACAAACCAAATTATAATGTTTCAGAATTACAGAAAATAACAAATACTGCATCTATACGAATAGAACAAGCTGAATTCTAATTTTTCAGAATTCCCAAATTACCAATAATAACGAATACTGCATCTATACTAATGGTACAAACAGAATTCTAAACAAATTCGAATGGTTCCAAATTTTACGAATTTTTTGGAAAAACAAATTTCTAACATAATGAATGAACCAAAAAAAAAAAAAAACCAGAATAAAACCAAAAGAAAACAATTTTTCGGCCGTGCACATGTCTAGGGTGTGGTGTGATGCTTTGCTGCACAGGATGGATTGCAATAGAATTCGGTGAAGGCAATATGGCCTCTGCGCATCTCTATGGCCTTGGAGGACTGGAGCGACGTCATGACTTCACTTCTGGTTCCTCCAGCATCTAAACAAGGCTTTTTTTTTAAAGCAAAAGATCAAAAAAAAAGTTTTTTTTGATCTTTTGCTTTTAGAGGTTTGGGGTCTTAAAGATGCCAGATCTCTCCATAAGGAGGACCTGTTATGCTGTATTGTTATCGTAAAGGATATTTACATTTCTTGTGATAGCAATAAAAATGATAAAAAAAAACAAATTAAAGGGACAGTGTAAAAAAAAATGGAATAAAATAAATAATAAAAATAAAATTGTAAAGCCCCCATCTCCCGTGCTCACGTGCAGTGGTGAACGCATACGTAGGTCATGCCCACATATGTAAACAGTGTTCAAACTACACATGTGAAGCAGTGGCGTTGCTAGGCAGTGGCTACAGCCCAAATCTGGGGCCCATAGCCCCGAGTCTCTTACCTAGCGTTGGATCTGCTCAGCTGGGGGCCGGAGGGGAACATGACTAGTTATTATTACCAGGCACAAGTTCTTATCTATATTCAGCAGTTCCAACAATTCAATCATTGTCCCAATTTCTGCTTCTATACCAATCTGCCAGGCAGTGTCTGATAACATTAACTAGTCATGTTCCTCCACCGGCCACCAGCTGAGCAGACGGAGCCCAGAGCCCAGAGCCCAGTCTGGTCTGGATCACCACAAGAGGTAAGCACTTGAGCTGAGTGGTTAAACAGTCCTTGTATTACATACATGTGTATGCCCGCCCAAGCGTATGACTATACTTCTCTGCTATGGGCTCTAGCCCCAGATATTTTGTAGACCAAGCAACGCCCCTGATGTGAAGCATTGCCATGAACGCCAGAGCAAGTGCAATAATTCTACCACTAGATCTCCTCAAAAACTCAAAAGTGGTAGATTTTAAAGCATCAACTATGGAGATTTTGAGGTATCGTAGTTTGGCATCATTCTACGAGCGTACGCAATTTTAAAGCATGATACGTTGGGTATCTATTTACTCGGTGTAACATTATGTTTCATATTTTACAAAAAAAAAAAAAAAAATGGGATATATATTGTATTTTTTTTTCTATTCATTAAAGTGTATTTAAAAAAAAAAAATTACTGTGTAAAAACTGCGTGACATAAAAAATTGCAACGGCTGCTATTTTATTCTCTAAGGCTTCTGCTAATATATATATATATATATATATATATTTTATATATATATATATATATATAATATTTATTTTTTATTTTTTTTATTTCTTGGGGGGGGGGGGGTTCTAAGTATTTTTTTTTAGCAAACAAAAACACTGATTCCTACATATATGAGAGAAGTGCCAGAGCAGGCCTGGTATACTAGTGGTTAAAAAAGGTTCAGGCACCTTTTTCCTGCAATAAACGCAGGTGCAGTAGCCCATTCAAATGAATGGGTTGCTGTGCCCCCCCTTCCAAAATGGCACATATATCCAAGAAGATGTGAACCTGGGCTTAGACTAGAGCATGCTGAAAGACAACATTTATGTTTGAACTTGTACAGGAACCAGCATATTAGCCCAGGTTCACACAAACGCGGTACTGGAAACGCAGTGATCCCTGCCAGTTTCCTGCACCACATTGCAATTGAACTGTATTTGCGATCTGCTGCGGGTGTCAATACAAAGTTAAGGTCATCCCAAAAAGGCAGTTTGCCAGCACCAGATTGCATGGTACAAAATAACAATGCGATCCAATTGCAGCACGGCTCCAAAAAAAGGTGACGTTTCTTGTAGTTGGCCACCAGGTTTGCACACATCTCAGGAGGGATTTTGTTCCACTCCTCTTTGCAGATCCTCTCCAAGTCTTTAAGGTTTTGAGGCTGACGTTTGGTAACTCAGACCTTCAGCTCCCTCCAAATATTTTCTATGGGATTATGGTCTGGAGACTGGCTAGGCCACTCCATGACCTTAATGTGCTTCCTCTTTAGCCACTCCTTTGTTGCCTTGGCCGTGTATTTTGGGTCATTGTCATCATGCTGGAATACCCACCCACGATCCGTTTTCAATGCCCTAGTTGAGGAAGGAGGTTCTCACCCAAGATTTGATGGTACATGGCCCCATCCATCGTTTGATGCAGTGAAGTTGTCCTGTCCCCTTAGCAGAAAAACATCCCCAAAGCATAATGTTTCCACCTCCATGGTTGATGATGAGGATGGTGTTCTTGGTGTCATAGGCAGCACTCCTCCTCTTCCAAACAAGTTGAGTTGATGCCAATCTTGATTTTGGTCTCATCTGACCACAACACTTTCACCCAGTTCTCCTCTGAATCATTCAGATGTTCATTAGCAAACTTCCGACGGGCCTGTAGATGTGCTTTCTTGAGCAGGGGGACCTTGCGGGCGCTGCAGGATTTCAGTCCTTCATGGCGCAGTATGTTACCAATTGTTTTCTTGGTGACTATGGTCCCAGCTGCCTTGAGATCACTGACAAGATTCTCCCGTGTAGTTCTGGGCTGATTCCTCACTGTTCTCATGATCATTGAAACTTCAGGAGGTGAGACCTTGCATGGAGCCCCAGACCGAGGGAGATTGACAATTATTTTGTATTTCTTCCATTTGCGAATAATTGCACCAACTGTTGTCACCCTCTCACCAAGCTGCTTGGCGATGGTCTTGTAGACCATTCCAGCCTTGTGTAGCTCTACAATCTTGTCCCTGACATCCTTGGACAGCTCTTTGGTCTTGGCCATGGAATTTGATTGATTGATTGCTTCTGTGGACAGGTGTCCTTTATACAGGTAACAAGCTGAGATTAGGAGCACTCCCTTTAAGAGCTTGTTACCTATATAGAAGACACCTGGCAAATCTTGCTGATTGATAGGGGATCAAATACGTATTTCACTCATTAAAATGCTAATTCATTTATAACTTTTTTGGAAATGTGTTTTTCTGGATATTTTTGTTGTTATTCTGTCTCTCGCTGTTAAAATAAACCGACCATTAAAATTATAAACTGATAATTTCTTTATCAGTGGGCAAATGTACAAAACCAACAGGGGATCAAATACTCTTTTCCCTCGTAGTGTGAACCAGGGCTTAATGAAGCTTTATTACACAACTTGGGCCACAGAGCTTGACGGATGCCATTGAGATCAATAGGGCTAAACCAAAATTTCAGGCCAAGGGCTTGGGTGGTACTTGTGGCATGGTCCTGCAACATAAATTGACTTTCAGCAATTAAAAAAAATAAGTTCACAGATGTCATTCTTCGGCTACTGTGGTTGAGGATGCAGTTAATAAGCACAATCTGCACTTGATTAACTGCACTGGGGGACAAGGGAGACCCCAAATGTCTCCCCTGCCCACCAACGCAGCTAATCAAGCACAGATCGTGCTTGATTAGCTAGATCCTCGGCTAGAGTAGCCGAGGAATGACATCTGTGAACCTGGAAGTGATGTAATGCACACTCCTTCTGGGTTCATTTGTCTCCATAAAGAGGACCTGTCATCTACCAAAAGATATCAAATAGGGGATTTGTTAGCCGGTTACAGCACAGATTTTTTCTTTGGGGAAAAAGGTTTAAAACTGAATAAAAGCTGACCATTGTAAGCATACCCTCCTCCCCCCAGCAGTGGTAAATGTTTTTTCCTAACCCCTGTAGCTGGCATCTTTGATGGACAGCCTGGGCTGTTACATGAAGTGAGGAAGTGGAAAGATCACAGAACTACTGGCAGGATCAAAAGGTAATAAATCTATGTCTGAGAGAACATGGAAACAGGATCTTCTGAAAGTAATAGTTTTATGATTGCATTAATATTATTATTTTATTATTGTGAAATACAGATAATACATAGACTTACGCGTTTCGGCCTATAGCTTTAGTCAAAGCCATGCATCTCTGTGTTAGAGAGAGGACTCGGAAAAACTAAAACCTAGTGAGATAGCATCATATATGTCATTCCACTTTAAGGTGTACTTGGACCATGCAAAAAAAAAAAAAAACCTGCAGCGTTCACTTAAACATTGGCACATATGAGAATTACTTTTTTCAGAGCTAATATTCAATTTTTTAAATCTTTTTGCAGACATTCTGTTATATACATGAGTTTGGACAGGAAAAAAACATTCTTTTTGCTTGATTTAATGGGATCAAACAGATTTTTGCTTATATAAGTAATGCAGGAAAATACTGCTCTGAGAGCCGCACCCAGAGGTAACAAGTGCACGGCATTTCCTGGTAAACGACCCGTCAGGGAGATTTCTTTCCCGCTGCTCAAGGAGTTGATTTAGCCTACTGTGGAAAGTGGAAAAGATAAGGCCAGGGGTCATACTTTCTGCTCCATGTATTTTGTATCCTTTAGACTTTCTTCAGGAAGCTGTATTTATAGATGCAATTCTGCCAAGTAATTCATCTATGCTATAATGAGAAATATAGCAAAATCAATCTAGACGTTCCCATGTGATCCTGTTTTATTTTAAGCTGCTTATATTTTTCTTATTTTTTTACTTTTTCCTCATCAGCATGCTAATGACATTGTTAAATAAAAACTTTCAATTGTCATATCTTATTTTAGACCCAGTGATGCAATGAGCTTCTCTATGCAATGCAGTCAGATCACGACTTGTGGGAGGGTCCTCAGACCTGATAAAAAAAGGCAACTTGCTCTTTGGAAGAATTATGCAAAAATCAAAATGCATTGATTGGCGAAAGTTAAGTCAGTAAATTTTATTGAAGGTTAAGATCAATAAAAAGCCAACACTTTTCATGGGTCCTAAAGCTCCTCTTCATCAGGGCTTTACTTCAGGAAACAAAAGCTGGACTTTGCAATAGTGGCATGATCCCAAAGGGGGAGTTTCATAGGATTGTGGCCAGAAGGATCTACTCCAGATCCCCAAGGTGGGGGGTGGGGGGGGCTTATAGGATTGTGGCTAGAAGGATCTGCTCCAGAGAGGTTCATAGGATTGTGGTCAGAAGGATCTTCTCCAGATCCCTAAGAAAGGTTAAAATGAGTTGGCCAGAAGGATCTGCTCCAGATCCAAAAAGGGGTTTCATGGAATTGTAGGAAGAAGGATTGGCTCCAGATCCCAATAGGGGAGTTCCAAAATTTTGGGGCCAGAAGGATCTGCTCCAGATCACAAAGAGGTATTTCATAGAATTGTTGCCAGAATGATTTGCTCTGAATCCCAAAGGGGAGTTTTATAGGATTGTGGCCAGAAGCATCTGCACCAGATCCCAAAGCGTAGGGAGTGGGGGTTCATAAAATTATAGCCAGAAGGATCTGCTCCAAATCTCAAAGTAGGTTTCATAAGATTGTGACCAGAAGCATCTGCCCCAGATTCTCCCTGGAGGGGAGGGGGGGTCATAAAATTGTGGCTAGAAGGATCTGCTTCAGACCCAAAAGGGGAATTTCATAGTATTGCAACTAGAAGCATCTGCCCTAGTTCCCAAAGGGGGATTTATAGGATTGGGGTGTAAAAAATCAATTACATTATGAGCCGCTTTACCAATATAGGTTCCCATCAAAGGGCCAGTTTTATCTGGGGTGCGCTAAGTACAGGTGCAGGATTCTGTGTGCTCTGTATAAAGTGCAGGGTTCAGGAGTGTTCTACAAATAGAATGCAGAGTCCAGGAGTGTGGTTCCAGGGTTGCCCTATGCACAAAGTGCAGAGTTCAGGGGTGCGATATGTACAGAGTGCAGGGTTTAGGGGTGCGCTGTGTACAGAGTGCAGGGTTTAGTACTGCGCTATGTACAGAGTTCGGGGTTCAAGAGTGCACTACAAACAGAATGCAGGAATCAAGAGTGGGGTTCCAGGGGTGCCATATGTACAGAGTGCAGTGTTCAGGAGTGTGCTATGTACAGAGTGCAGAGTTCAGTAGTGCGCTAGGTACAGAGTGCAGAGTTCAGGAATGTGTTATGTATAGAGTGCAGAGTTCAGGAGTGCTCTGCAAACAGAATGCAGAGTTCAGGAGTGTGGTTCCAGGGTTGTCCTATGCACAATGTGCAGAGTTCAGGGGTGCGATATGTACAGAGTGCAGGGTTTAGGGGTGCACTACGTACAGAGTGCCTAGTTCAGTACTACGCTATGTACAGAGTGCAGGGTTCAGGAGTGTGCTACAAACAGAATGCAGGGTTCAGGAGTGTGGTTCCAGAGTTGCCTTATGCACAAAGTGCAGAGTTCAGGGGTGCAATATGTACAGAGTGCAGGGTTTAGGGGTGCACTGTGTAGAGTGCAGAGTTCAGTACTGCGCTATGTAGAGAGTGCAGGGTTCAGGAGTGCTCTACAAACAGAATGCAGAGTTCATGAGTAGGGTTCCAGGGGTGCCCTATGTACAGAGTGCAGCGTTCAGGGGTGCGATATGTACAGAGTGCAGAGTTTAGGGGTGTGCTGCATACAGAGTGCAGAGTTCAGTATTACACTATGTACAGAGTGCAGGATTCAGGAGTGCGCTCCAAACAGAATGCAGGGTTCAGGAGTGGGGATCCAGGGGAGCCCTATGTACAGAGTGCAGAGTTCAGTAGTACGCCATGTACAGAGTGCAGAGTTCAGGAGTGTGCTATGTATAGAGTGCAGGTCTCAGGAGTGCTCTACAAACAGAATGCAGAGTTCAGGAGTGTGGTTCCAGGGTTGCCCTATGCACAGAGTGTAGAGTTCAGGGGTGCAATATGTACAGAGTGCAGGGTTTAGGGGTGCGCTGAGTACAGAGTGCAGAGTTCAGTACTGCGCTATGTACAGAATGCAGGGTTCAGGAGTGGGGTTCCGGGGTGCCCTATGTACAGAGTGCAGTGTTAAAGAGTGTGCTATGTACAGAGTACAGGGTCTAGGTTTGCGTTACGTACAGATGGTAGAGTTCACGGGTTTGCTATGCATAGTGTGCAACAGCAGCCCCCCGCCCCACCCCCCAAGCTTCCTCGCATCTCTCTATATCTTTCCAATGTGACCTTGCAGTGCGACATTCATGTAACTTATTGCACTCTATTGCATTCAAGTCACAAGAAAGTTGCATCATAGTGCAGGAACCTTTTTTTAAAGATGCTACGACTTTAGTCGCTTACATTCAAACTGCTGTTATTGTAAAATAAATGGGTTTCAACTTGTCATGCAACTTTATGTGTCACAACTCACATGACAAGTTGCACTAGTGTGAACCGAGCTTTATACCTATAGCAAAAGCAATTTCTTTTGGACTGCAGTTTTTTCTTTATATAGTCTGTAGCTCAGAGAGGGAAAGAGGCCATCGCAAACAATCTTGACTTTGCGTTTCTGCATTTCAGGACCCTATATATTAGGAGTCCTATATAACCACATGGATGTGAATACCTGTGGAACTCCTATATACATTATATGGATAATTTATTGTCCAGATATGAAGCTCCTCTAGTCCCCTTTAGGGAGGGCCAGCACAAAGAGCCAATCAGGTTCTGCAGCAGGCACATATGCTTTCAAGGAACAGGCTGACAAGAGAACAGAATGATCACCTTATATGTCTTCTGCTGCTTCTTCTTCCACCTAACCAATTCATAACTCTTAAAGCTGAACCTTCCCTTTAGTCTTGCATAGTTGTAAAAAGCTCAACTCCTGTACTGAAATTGCTTGCTGTGATTTCACTGCACAGTGCGAGCTTCTCACCATGTGCATTAGAAGCTGCAGCAAGTTCCATAGATCCTGCTTCATTTTCTGGCTGGCGTCTAGACCGGTGTAGTCTACTTTCTCCACTGCAGGTGTCGCTCTTCCACAAAGGCACTGCAGTTGCAGAGGAAGTCAAGAGGAACATGGTTCCTTTATGATTTCCTGGGTCACAGGAGAAGTGATCCATGTGATTCTAGCAGCCATCTTGGGTCAAGCAGAGCCTATTTAAGGCCCTGGCTCCCAGGTTTGGAACACACGTGTGACTGGGTAGAGTAGGGACAGGTACCCTGTCTGGTAGGGACAGAACTAATGGCAGGGAAAGGTTGTTAATGAGGAAGGAAAGTGTAGGGCTTGCAACTTCTCTGGACATCTTCCTGAAGTCTAACCCTCTCAAAAGGCGCTGTCAGTTCGGCTGCATCCTGCTCTATATACGCTGTTGCAACTGTGAGTGTTCCAGGGTCGGTTGCCTCCTCAGCGGGTTATTTGTGAATTGTCTTTGCATAATTTCAATACAGGTTCTTTTATCGCATTTGGACTGTGTGTGTTATTGCCGCTGTACCCCACCTACAGGGGGACATCCAGCATTAACTACCCCTTTCCTCTCCAATCTATCTGTACTCAGCTCATTGCTTTAATTCAATGTATTTCAGTTCTCAGCATCACATATGGGCATGCAAATGTGGTCTGCCTGGGAACACCCACTTTTCTAGACTGACACCCACCCATGAGGGCTTCTACTAGTTGCATAACTCCTCCTAAGAACCAGCTCACTTCTTGCATCAGGGCTGGGGGCTCTTGAGAGGAGTACTTATGCAGGGTGCTCATTTCTTTCATTCAATGTATTTCAGTTCTCAGCATCACATATGGGCATGCAAATGTGGTCTGCCTGGGAATACCCACTTTTCTAGACTGACACCCACCCATGAGGGCTTCTACTAGCTGCATAACTCCTCCTAAGAAACAGCTCACTCCTTGCTTCAGGGCTGGGGGCTCTTGAGAGGAGTACTTATGCAGGGTGCTCATTTCTTTCATTCAATGTATTTCAGTTCTCAGCATCACATATGGGCATGCAAATGTGGTCTGCCTGGGAACCCCCACTTTTCTAGACTGACACCCACCCATGAGGGCTTCTACTAGTTGCATAACTCCTCCTGAGAACCAGCTCACTTCTGGCATCAGGGCTGGGGGCTCTTGAGAGGAGTACTTATGCAGGGTGCTCATTTCTTTCATTCAATGTATTTCAGTTCTCAGCATCACATATGGGCATGGAAATGTGGTCTGTCTGGGAACACCCACTTTTCTAGACTGACACCCACCCATGAGGGCTTCTACTAGTTGCATAACTCCTCCTAAGAACCAGCTCACTTCTTGCTTCAGGGCTGGGAGCTCTAGAGAGGACTACTTATGCAGGGTGCTCATTTCTTTCATTCAATGTATTTCAGTTCTCAGCATCACATATGGGCATGCAAATGTGGTCTGCCTGGGAACACCCACTTTTCTAGACTGACCCCCACCCATGAGGGCTTCTACTAGTTGCATAACTCCTCCTAAGAACCAGCTCACTTCTTGCTTCAGGGCTGGGGGCTCTAGAGAGGACTACTTATGCAGGGTGCTGAGATGTTTTCAGGAAGCCATGTACAGCCCCAATGGCGGCCCCAGAGACACAGTGATGACATCACTAGGACTAAAATAAGACATGTATTGTAAACAGAAAGGATTTATTTAAAAATGTCTTCAGAATGTTGATGTGGGTAAGGGAGGAACCACTGAAGGTAAAATATAAGCAGATTAAACTTCAGCGTTAACATTCTCAGATGGGATATTGGAACACCATTAACACACCTCCAGCCATGGATACCATGAAAAGTTCACGAGCAGAAAATGGCCAAGTAAACCCATTGCTGTATTTTTTTTTCTTTACAACTAATTTTCTCAACGCCAATGCAATATTTTACTGGTTGGATGAAGTTTATTGCAATGTAAATTATTATTTTTTAGTTGGTTAGTACATTTACTGTATTTTTATAGTCGAAACACAACACATGAATGCCATTGTCTACCACCACCTGCTTCCCCTCTGGCCACCCCAGCCCCCCCCCCCGGTATTATTTTTCTATTAAAAAAAGAAATATTCACCCCCTTTTTTTTTTTTGCATAATTCTTTTTTTTTTGCATAATTTTTGCAGAAGCATAAACATCAAAACAAAAACAGAATATCTTGTACTAATATTAGTCTCCATGTAAGCAAACACATTACAAAGCAGGGGCGTAACGATAGGGGTTGAAAGAACAGAGTCAGTGATTGGTACCAATTGGTTCATTCATAACTGAAGCATAGTAAACTGTTTTTACTATACTTCCGTTTCTGAATGAATGGGGGGCTCGGTACACAGCTATTCCTGTCCATTCATTCTGTGCAGCTGAGGCCACACAGATGGAGATTGAGAAGTGAGTTTTGTTTAGACCCCTGATATCTCATCAAAGCCCCTCAGCAGAGCTCCTAAAAAAATTGTAAAAATGAAATTGTAAAAGAAATTAAATGAAATGGTAAAAAAATAACTAAAATTAAAATAAAAACTAAAAACTACTGACACCAGTGAGGTAAGTATCAGGATTGCAAAGGTTGCAATTGTGACCGGGCCCTGGCATTTCACCACCACGGGAAGGCCTGAAGATGGCAGAAAGGGGGCCTACTGCAGAATTTGTGAAAGGGCCTTGCTGCGGGACCGTAATAAAGGGACCCGTGATAGGAGTAAAGGGCTCCAGGATCAGTGGGAAGAGGGAAGGGCCCTGGCCAGGGGTCAGGGGGGGCCTTCATAATTTCTTACATCAGGGCCCTGAAGGTTCTAGTTACGCCTCTGTTACAAAGCATATAGTAACGATCTTCTGGAAGACATACATGAGGGTACATAATGAGAAAAAAAAAAACAAAGGCGAGAAAAACACACATATCACAAGGAGAAACAGTCAAAGCCAATATACCCTGCAACACTGCAGAACCCAATCTATGTGAGATCCAAACATCAGCAGTGTCCAGGATGACCGTATGGATCAGAGGCCAGCCGGGCAGAGAGTGGGGACCATACTGACCACAACAAGGTCTGGAACACAATCAATGTGCCGCATTGCATTGACACCACAGGGGGGTTTGCCCTGCTACACAACACGCGGCCCATCGGGCACCCGGGATCATCAAAGTGAATATATTGGATGCTCTATCATATGTTCAGTTGAAGTACCCAAGCACCTAATATCCGCCAGATGCAACATAAACAATATTGACCAAAGAGATGGGAAAAAGAGAAGAGGGGGAGGGAAGAGGGATAAGACGAAAGGGAAGTGGGGTTGGACACATTGTATACCTTTAGAATCCACAAAACCACTGACACGGGCATATACCACTGCATAATTGAAAATCAGGTAGGCATCTCAAAGTTGGGGCCAGCTAGCTTTAACAATGCAACATCTAAGCTAGATGGGACGAATTCAGTAGGTGCAGTGTGTTCTCGCAATGCCACCCAGGCTGTGTTGAAGCACTCCAGTGCGCCCTTACAAGTAGATATCCATTCCTCTACCTCCATGATCTCATTAACCTTCTTGGTCCATTCCTCAAAGCCAGGAACCTGAGTTTGCTTCTAGTGTATTGGTATTACGCTTTTAGCAGCTTTCAAGAGATGGGATAAAGGGCCTCTTTTGTATTGGCTGAATTGATATATACCTCTTCTAATCAGTGGTGGTGGGGGAGCCAGCATTCTTTGTAATGATGATGTACTGTGAGCACAGCCTGCGTGATGACGTGTCCTCTGGAGGTGGGTTGTAAATGACCTGGGCTCACAGGAAATGAGCAGAACGGCACAAGTGTTGTTATGACCAAAGAGGACCACTGGCACTGGATCAAGGAGGGAGCTGGAGACAGCGCTGGAGCATGAAGAGGGTATGTAGACATTGGTGATATAATAGATATAATATATACTTAGAGTTATACTTTAGGTGGAAAAGAAAAACAGAAAGATTTTGTTCCAAAGAGGTCCAATGTCTCCAAAAGTGACAGTTGTGCGCTATGCCAATGGCACTGTTCACCATCATCCCTTCACCAGTCACTACACAAAGCAAGGCTGTACCCAGGACATAGGAATCCAGGAGTTGGGTTAACAAATTCCCATTGGCCTGTAATCCATATTAATGGTTATATAAAAATCATAATGAATAATAGTCTGTAATACAGAACTTTGGCAAGAAGGTTTAGATCATAATAACCTGCATACTTTGCTGCCCTTCCTCTTAAGAACCTCCACCCAAATACTTTTCTATTAGCCTGCCTATTATCTACTCAAACTGTCTGAGAATTGACTCTGAGGTATTTTCATAATTGATACTGTGGTGCTATTTGACAAAGATAAGCATGACTTGACAGCTAAAGATCACCATGTAGAATAAATAGCACTGAAATAAATTGCAGAAGTAATTAAATAAAGATGCTATTAGCTGGTATTTTAGGGTAGAGGTGTATGGTGGCCTCTTTGAGGAAGGGCTCATCTTGCAGTTGCCTTTGCATTCTATACAGAGCCTTAAACTCCCAACTTAGGATGGGCTTGGGTAATCTGTCATTGCTGGGCCAATGAGCTGTGGCCAGAACTTTCACCGATCCACAACTGTATGCATACTAAGGGGGCGGGGATGCTTCTGACATCATTGACCTAATGTGGACCCTTGACAGGTGACCATATTAGGTCAATGACATTGACCCAGTGAGGACAGGTGACCATATTAGGTCAATCGCATTTACCCAGTGTAGCCAGGTGACCATATTAGGTCAATCACATTGACCCAGTGTCGCCAGGTGACCATATTACGTCAATCACATTGACCCAGTGCGGCCAGATGATCATATTAGGTCAACGACATTGACCTAATATGGACAGGTGACCATATTAGGCTAGTGACATTGACCCCGTGTGGCCAGGTGACCATATTAGGTCAATGAAATTGACCTAGTATGGTCAGGAGACCATATTAGGTCAATGACATTGACTTAGTATGGCCAGGAGACTAGGTCAATGATGTCACAAGCATCCGTGCCCCTTTATGTTAGTAAGATGTAGGATGGGGAATCTCCTCGCCACAACTCATTGTCCCAGCAATGGCAGCTTATTTTCAGGTTCAGCCGAACATAGGTTCAGTCAGAACCCAAGCCCAATTCCTTGCTTATCCCTACCCCCAATGACTAGACAGGGGATAGTGCAGAAGAGACTGATTACAAGCATTGTATATCAACTACTGAATTCTCTACTAAAAATCAATGGGTTGGTCTGGGACCATGCTTAGGTAACCCATAAAAACTGTGTAGTCTGTAAAGTGTTAGTGGAGGACCCATCAAACATGAGAACCCTTGACATGGATCGTGAACTTACTGCACATATTTTGGCCAAAAACACCCTTTCCCTTATACCTCTAAATTAGGCCTTTTACCACTAGATAGTTTTCAAAACGTATATCTTTTTCCTGAATTTTAAGCTCTGGTCACATGAAATGGATCCTATAGGTATTATTTTGAAGAATTAGACTAAAAAATGAACACCGATTATACGTAGGGCACTCTCTTCATTTTGCCAAAACGTACATTTAGGCATATTTGGCACATTTAATACAGGACTTCTGAGTAGTACTGCATTCTCCGATAGCATGATACTATGCTGTACAACTTCCTTTATTGTGGTCCAGAGTATGTTGGCAAGGCTGGAGGGGATTTAGGAAATGGAAGATTACTGGCAGCAAACTCTCAGCTGCCATGTATATTTAGCATTATTAAGCTAATGGGAAAGATTAGTGTAGAGCATGGGTCTCCAAAGTTTACTGTCCTTTAAACTTTAAGGGGGAGAAGAAAATGTCCTGGCGTCAGTGGGAGAAAACAATGCCTCATCATTGGTATGAGGGGGAGTAATAGCGCCCCATAGTTCATATCAATGGGAGGAATAGTGCCCCATCATTGGTGTCAGTGGGAGGAATAGTGCCCCATCATTGGTATCAGTGGGAGGAAAAGTGCCCAATCATTGATATCAATGGGAGGAATAGTGTACCATCACTGGTGTCTGTGGGAGGAATAGTGCCCAATCATTTGTATCAGTGGGAGGAAAAGTGCCCCACCATTGGTATCAGTTGGAGGAATAGTACCCAATCATTGGTATCAGTGGGAGGAACAGTGCCCCATTGTCAGCGTCATTGTCAGGAACTATGCCCCACTGACAGTGGGGGATTACTGCCTCAGAGGCTGGCTAAGGTTGCATGCAGCCCCTGGCTTGCAGTTTGAAGACCACTGGCTTAGGATGAATGGCCAGATAAAAAAAAGCCAAGAAGGTATTAAGGAGATGCCTGGAACACTGATGATCAGTGGCAAAATATTGCAAAACGTCAAACCAATTTCTAAGGCTTGATGGCCCTGGTTAGGCCATGAAAACCCTCTAGAATATAGTAAGTGACATACCCTGATATAGTCTAAAAAAGATCACTCCTGGACACACTATATTCTTGTGGCCCTGAAGAAGAGGGCTGTCTAAACCCCTGAAAGGTGTTAGACTTTTATTTTTTTTTATTTTTTAATGAACAATTTGGACTCATTTGTGGTCTGGTATCCTTTATGCTATCCTTCTCTTTCAAGGTGAAAAAGGAGAGTGACAGGATGTGGCCCCTGAGTCTTTTTTAATGCAGACTCTGTGAGAAACAGGGAGCCTGATATTAATGAACCACCTAAAAATGTTAATTCCCTGGCAGTCTCTGGCTTTGTTACTGAGACACTGACCTGTAACACGTATTCAGCTAGCCAGCTCTGACTTGCATATCCTTTTCTGGGCAATTAGCTCAAAGGCCATTGTTGAGCCCTGGAAGCCCACATATTTTTCCTTTATGAAGGTATGCTGGGTCAAACAAAGGGTGCTCTCTAATGACGTCCACAACCGCAGCATATACTCACTTTCTCTTTGTTCATCTCAGTTTAGTTGCTGAGAGTGTTAAAAAACTGGCACTTCTACATATGGGGGAGCATGAGACTCACTTCATCTGCTGCAAGCTGGAAGAAAAGCTCTATAAAATCCCAAAAATCTGGACACTGACTCTAGTCCCCATGCCCCCCTCCCCATAACTTTAACAACAGTATAAGCCCTGAAGAAGGAGGTGCCAATGCTTTTTGGCCATTGTTCTGGCTCACAGAAGTGCAGACTCAACAGTGGGCTAAAGGCAGCTATTGGCTGGCATAACAGAGCCCGACGTTGAGAGCCTGAGCCAGATGCTCCCGTTCCCTCCTCAACCCAGCACTACAGTGAGCCCTGGAGGGACAGAGCAAAGAGTGGTGACTGACAGTCACCGCTCTCTGTTTAGTAAAGACTGAGAACTGAGTGATCAGCAGTCATCGCTCAGTTCTCAATCTTAAAGCCAGCTGGGGACAGCTGCAGCATCGGACTGAAGCTGGAGCCATATAGGTGAGTATGTGTGTTTATTTTTTTTCCCACACTTCTCCCTTAATGAGCTTTCAAACACCAATAAATATACTATGGTTCCTTAAGCAAAAGTCCTCAAATCCCAGCACTCCTCACGTACCTTAACTCTTTCCTGTTTAAAGGGACCCACTCTGAGGGCCCTCTACAAGTCAAGCAGGCATAGAAAACGTACCTTCCTCCTATGTTACAGTGCTGGTTGGAGATTTGCTCAGACACACCGTAATGTCACAGAGGGGATTGGAAAATGATGCTCAGTCGTTGAGCGAATCCCGAACTGTAAAGTTCGGGTCCGTACCGAACTTTTGGGTGTCCGGGACCCGGACCAGAACCCGGACTTTTCAAAAAAAGTCCAGGTTCGGGTTCGGGGTTCTAATAATTTTACTAAAAGTTCTGAAAATTGCTCTAAAAAAGTCCTGGAAAGTCCTAGAGGTCTGCAAAAGGAAGGAAAATGGGGGTAAGGGTCGGACAAGTGCCCTACAAAGAAACGGGGACATGGAAATAACTTAAAAGCATTTTTAAACAAAAATCACATAAAAAAATAAAAAATGGAGGTGGATGTGGACCATCTTCAAACTGTGTGTGAAAAGTATTAATTAGCGGGAGAAGCCATATCACTGTTCTAAAATCATCTTCAAACTGTGTGAAAAAAGTATAAATTAGCCGGGAGAACCCATATCACTGTTCTAAAATCATCTGAAAACTGTGTGTGAAACTTAAACAATATCCTGCAGAAGCCATATCCCTGTTCTAAAATCATCTGAAAACTGTGTGTGAAACTTAAACAATAGCCGGGAGAAGCCATATCCCTGTTCTAAAATCATCTGAAAACTGTGTGTGAAACTTAAACAATATCCTGCAGAAGCCATATCCCTGTTCTAAAATCATCTGCAAACTGTGTGTGAAACTTAAACAATAGCCAGGAGAAGCCATATCCCTGTTCTAAAATCATCTGAAAACTGTGTGTGAAACTTAAACAATAGAAGGTAGAAGCCATATCCCTGTTCTAAAAACAGGGAACAGGGATATGGCTTCTACCTTAGTTTGACGTTCTTCCAAGATCCTTCAGAATTCATTGACAGATGCATTTAATGAATAATAATTTAATTGAAATTGCAGTTGACCTCCTTGATCTGGGGACTGGGGTTGATCTTATTCTGACCTGCATTTGACCCCCTTTGTGCTTCCACTTACTTTTTTGGGGAAAAGAAACAGTTCTGAGGCAAGCAAAAAAACTTCAACAAAAGCCCTTAACCGGTTCCACACCACCTACCGCATATTTACGGCGGCAGTGTGGACGCTCAGCGCGAATCGCCGTAAAAAAGCGGCGACCTGCGGGTGGCCACTCCTGAGGAGCATGCCCGTGACTCGGGCAGACCCTGAGTCCGCCGGCGAGCCGTGATGAGCGGCCACAGCCAAAGAACGGGGAACCGCCGATGTAAACACGCCGGTTCCCCGCTCTGTTAGTGGGGGCATGGGTGATCTACTGATCCCTGTCACTGGGATCAGTTAGATCTCTTATGCCCATGGTAGCCCAGTCCCCCCACAGTTAGAACACGCCCAGGGTACACAGTTAACCCCTTCTCTGCCCCCTGCAGGTTAACCCCTTCACTGCCACTGACATTTATACAGTAATCAGTGGACATTTAAATTTCTGATCGCCGAATAAATGTCATTGGTCCCAAAAAAGTGTAAAAATGTCCGACATGTCCGCCCCAATATCGCAGTACCGCTAAAAATCGCAGATCGCTGCCATTACTAGTAAAAAAAATAAAAACCCCAGAAATGAATTCTCATCATCCGTAAACACAGCCACTTTTGCGCAAACCAATCAATAAACGCCGATTGCAAATTTTTTACCAAAAATATGAGGAAGAATATAAATCGGCCAAAACTGATGAAAAAAATGTTTTTTTTTATATTTTTTTTTTGGATTTGTATTTTAGCAAAAAGTAAGAAATTTGGGGTTTTTTTGCAAAATTGTCGCTCTTCTGTTGTTTATAGCGGTGATCAAAAATGACACAGAGGGGATCAAATACCACCAAAAGAAAGCTCTATTTGTGGGAAAAAAAGACACAATTTTCGGTTGGGTACACGTCGCACGACCGCGCACTTGTCAGTTAAAGCGACGCAGTGCTGAATTGCAAAAAGTGCTCTGGTCAGGAAGGGGGTAAAACTTTCCGGGGGTGAAGTGGTTAAAGTAACCCTGTTGTTTAGCCCCTGTATGTGCAAATCCAGTGTTCACACAACGAATACCAATCCAGTCAAAGATGAATTTGAAAGAGGTTCAAAAAAGCCCAGCTATGTGAAGTGACTGATGACTCTAAACATTTGCTGGAGTATTATTTTTATCCACTTGTCAAGGCTTCTCAGTTTTTGTGAAAGCTTGGTTGAATCATCCTTTTTACAAGCTGCGTGTGTCAGAATAAGTAATGAATACTTATCATAAGTTGCATATAATTTAGCACACGGGTTCCACAATAAAAAAATATTGAAGGATCATTGAAGTGACAGGGAGAGGGTCAGTTTCAGCAACAAAAGGGTCCCTGAAGGATCAGAAAAGGCATCCCAAAGGAGACTGATTGGAGACAGATGGCCCCTACCTACAAATGGGAATATTTCCACAAAGTCAGGGATCTTTGTGAATGGTAGGAATTCTCCAAAAACATTGAACAAAATCATTAAGATCTGAACACATGTAAATGTTGAGAGTTCTGAAAGGGATCTGATTGAGCATGCTTACATCTGAAAGGTTGCAGGAAGCCCAGTTAGGAGTCAAGCTACCCAATTTAGTGCTTGTGGAGAATATGCTCCATGCAAATTAAGGTGCACGCTCTCAAAGGCCTTTGGGGTGTTTTGGATGATGGTATACCAGATCCTAAAAAATGGGGTGAAGTCAGCAGAGGCGCCCATGGTAAAGGAAGAAGTTTTCAGTATAAAAGGCATATAACAATTTATGACATCATCAGTGTGTTTCCTGGCTATAATGGCCACCTCATTAGGATCGGTATAAAACACTTCCACTTCAGCCCCGGGAGGATTTACCCCCTTCCTGACCAGAGCACTTTTTGCATTTCGGCACTGCGTCGCTTTAACTGACAATTACGCGGTCGTGCTGCGTTGTACCCAAATAAAATTGACGCCCTTTTTTCCCACAAATAGAGCTTTCTTTTGGTGGTATTTGATCACCTCTGCGTTTTTTTTTTGCGCTACAAACAAACAAGAGCGACAATTTTGAAAAAAGAACAATATTTTTTACTTTTTACTATAATACATATCCAAATATATATATATATATATATATATATATATATATATATATATATTCATCAGTTTTGGCCGATATATATTCTACTACATATTTTTGGTAAAAAAAAATCGCAATCGACATATATTATTATTATAATACAGGATTTATATAGCGCCATCAGTTTGTGCAGCGCTTTACATTGTAAAGAGAGACAATACAGCAACAGTACAATTCAAAACCAGAGGGTTAGAGGGGCCCTGCTCCTGCAAGCTTACAATCTAAGAGGGAGGGGCTGGTGAAACAAAAGGTAGGGACTGTGAGGGATGAACTGATGAGGGGAGTAGAAGATTCCGTTGTTAGCTTGAGGCAGGATAGGCCTCCCTGAAGAGATGAGTTTTGCACAAAAGTTATCCCGTCTACAAACTATGGGAATTGATTTATGGCATTTTTATTATTATTATTTTTTTTTTTTACTAGTAATGGCGGTGATCTGCAATTTTTATCAGGACTGTGACATTGCAGCGGACATGTCGGACATTTTTGACACTTTTTTGGGACCACTGACACTTATACAGCGATGAGAAATTTAAATAGCCACTGATTTCTGTATAAATGTCACAGGTAGGGAAGGGGTTTACTCTAAAGGGGTTATCTGTGTTCCCTGTATCTGTTCTAACTGTGTGGGGGCTGGGCTGGCAGGGACATAACAGATCTCCCTGATCCCGATCACAGGGATCAGTAGATCTGTCATGTCCCCCATCACAGGACGGAGAACCGCCGTGTTTACATTGGCAGTTCCCCGTTCTGCCTCTCTATTAGGCGATCGCGGGTCTCCAGCGGACATAGAATCTGACTGACCCGCGGGCACGCCCACGCAGCCCCCCCCCCCCCCCGGCAATTCAGGTCCGCGCTGTAGCCGTCTTATAGCTATAGCGTGGACCTGTAGTGGTTAAGGAGCTGGGACTGTACTCACTGCAACTGCCTTTTGGTGATCAAACTCTCGACAGCAAATATATCCCACTCTCCTCAGTGTGTCCTTTGCTGAAAATAATAAGGTATAAAATAATCTGGAACACCCTGATGAGCACTGACTACCCACCAAATCTAAATTTAGACAGGCATATTCTCTACAGGTGCTAAATCATGTTGCTTCACCCCTACTTGGGCTTCTTGTAGCAGGGTGTCATTATATTCAATCATTCTCATACTGATCCTAAAAGTGTGCCATATACCCAACCTGATAAAGTGGCCATTCTAGCAAGGAATCTGTTGATTATTATTATTATTATTATACAGGATTTATATAGCGCCGACAGTTTGCGCAGAGCTTTACAATATTAAGGCAGACAGTACAATACAATACACTTCAATACAGGAGGAATGAGAGGGCCCTGCTCGGTAGAGCTTACAATCTAGGAATGGAGTTAAACATTGTTGCATGCCTAATTAATACTTAATTTATGATGAAAACACCTTGAAGCTTATTCAATCACCTTGGGTGATACTGCTGACTTCACGTCCATTTTTTGGGGACTTAAATCTCGCACCTCAGAGCTCTGAAGTGATGGCAGGGTGAGTGTGGCCAAGGAGAATTGGGTTTAGTGATGCAGCAAATACATCGCTTGTGATGGGGCTATGTTGAGTAGTACCTTTGTATTGAGGAAGACTTACTCTATGGCAGGACCAGGATCTGAACCCACAACCTCTGCTGTGTCCGTGGTTCTTCTTGCTGAGGCACCTGAGATGCTGGATAGCTCCCAGTCTGATCCCGGGGACTTTCTTGTCTCTTGTTTCTGGTGAACTCTTTGCTCCTCCCATAAACTGCCTGATTTAAGCCATGTTTCTGCACTTCCTGATTGCCAGATTATTGTGCTCTCTTCAGCTGATATCTTGCTCCTTTGCATACCTGCAGCTGTCCTTATCTCCACTACCACTCGTTATTGACCTTTGGCTTTTTCCTCCGCTAAGCTTCTGCTTGATCCCAAACTGCAACCACTTGTTACCGACTTTTGTGTCAGGGAAGAATTCAGAGAAGACTAGGCAAATATGCCAATTCCCAGCATGGCAGCATTAATTTGTGCAAAAATGTGTACATGTGCTCATCCATGCACACCAGTACGCGGCATGCATTGGCGAATCTGCGTGCACAATGGCTCATACAAAGGGCAATAGTTGCTGGCATCCAGTGGCCTTCATAAGGACTGCAGTTCTGCCCATCAGTTGCTGGATTATCATCAGCCTTTGTATCCTGTGTTCCTGTATTTGCTACTCTGCTTAGATTACCCGTTACGGACCTGGCTTGCCCCTGACCTGTTCTGACTTTTCTCCTGGTTCTGATCCTGGCTTGCTTCCACAAACTTGCTACTGTCTGTTGTCCTGTGTTTGACCCTGGCTTTATCCTGACCCAACTCCTGATTCTGTTCCTAAATGACATCCTGTGTTGGACCCTGGCTTTGGCTTTTTACTTTGCTTTTTACTTTGCTTCCTGCTCAGCCCTGCTGTCAAGATTTACCTGCTCTTCCAGAGACCCATCTGCCTTGTTTGACTTCCTTGCTCTCGGGTGTCTTCTCTTCTGGAACCACCAGGCAGCTACATCACTGGCAACCTATGCTTCTTTGGGCTCAGCACCCTCAGGGGAAGGGGAGCCCTCTCGCCTCTATTTAGGTACATGACACTTTGCTGGTTTATTGACTGCATTAACAAAAGTATTAGGACACCTGCCTTTAAATGCACATGAACTTTAATGGCATCCCAGTCTTAGTCCGTAGCGTTCGATATTGAGTTGATCCACCCTTTACAGATCTAAGAGCTTCAACTCTTCTGGAAAGGCTGTCCACAAGGTTTAGGAGTGTAACTAGTTCCTCCACCTCAAACTCGCTCATCCATGTCTTTTGGACTTTGTGCACTGGTCCAAATTATTTGGTGGAGGGGGGATTATGATGTGGGGTTGTTTCAGGTGTTGGTCTTGTCCCCTTAGTTCCATTGAAGGGAACTCTCAAGGCGTCAGCATACCAAGACATTTTGGACAATTTCATGCTCCCAACTTTGTGGGAAAAGTTTGGGGGTGGTCCCTTATTGTTCCAACATGACTGCTCACCAGTGCACAAAGCAAGGTTCATAAAGACACGGACAAAGGAGTTTGGGGTGAAGGAACTTGACTGGCCTGCACAGAATCCTGACCTCAATCCAAAAGCTCTGATTAAGAGAGTGGTTTCAAGCCCCCGAAATGCGTTAACTTTGTGATAAAGTCTTTCATCTAATCTCTCATTGAAATAAATGTATATCTTTTTTTCCAAAAACAATTTATTAACACTGGAGTTATTTCCATACAGAAATCAGCCATGCATCGGTTACAGAATAAAGAGTCTTATCTGTAAGTATAATAGTGGTACAAGGTATTCAGCGTGCAGTTTACAGCCAAAGTCTAAGGCTTATTGATAGAGGTAATTATCATTACAAACATAGTAGAACAAGTAACATTGAATGAGTAATCCAGCATCTAACGTATCATGCATTATAAGGCAACATAACATTAGAAGGGAAATGGGGGATGGCCGTAAAGAACGCAAAGGAGGAGGGAATCAAGGGGAGAGAGGGCATCATGTTTTAGGCTCCTGGATAATAGGGGTGATGCGTATTGAGAGATTGGGGAAAGCGCGTTAAAAGTCTAGTGAAGGGTAGAAGATTAACACAGCGTCCAATGTAATTTTCCTTAATATGGTACTCCAGGAGGAGTGCTTCTGCTATGTATGGTGGAAGGGGGAGAGGGAGAGCAAGGCGGGGGGGGGGGGGGGAGAGGAGGGATTGAGGGGAAGAAAAATAAAATGAGGGAGGGTGTGATGGGAGTAGTCGGAGGGGTGGGTGGAGTAGAGGATGGAGGGTGTGGTAGGAGCAGGGAAGGGGGGACTCACCGTGTTGTTTTGTCAAGGTGTTCAATCCTTGTATTCCTGTCAGATTGTGTATAGAAAGGGATTCAGAAGAGGTGGCCTATGGCGCAGAGGGGTCTACTAGGCGACAGGAAGGTTTCCATGGTTCCAAAATGTATCCAACATGCCCAAGTGGAAGGGAATTTGGATGGGCGGTCGTTCACAATTCATATGAGCTCTTTCTATAATTTTGGTTATATGGGTAAACCACTCAGATAGGGAGGGGGTATGGTTTGAACCCCAGTAAACTGGTATGCATAGTTTAGCAGTGTTGGTCATGTGCATTGCAGGGGTGGGCTGGTCTTTTGGGCACTCGACACTGCCCGAGGGCCCGGGGTCAGTAGGGGGCCCCATGAGAGCCTCCACACGTCATACAGGGGCATATCTAAGGGGCATGTTTGCACATCTAAACAATGTGTCCGCATGTGGCTCGGAGCAGGCCTGGCGGGAAGGTGAGGGGAGCCCGAGATGGGAGTGAACGAGGAGGAAGAATGAGTGGGGGACTGCCAGAG
This sequence comes from Glandirana rugosa, assembly GCA_018402905.1. NCBI lineage: Eukaryota > Metazoa > Chordata > Amphibia > Anura > Ranidae > Glandirana > Glandirana rugosa. Next base: position 417,667 of record BLSH010531513.1, read on the forward strand.
ATGGTGAGGGGAGCAGAGGAAAAGGCGGCGGCGGTGGCACCCGTACTACTGCTGGAAGAAGGTCAAGTAGTGTGAAGTAGTGGTGGAGTGGGTCGGGTCCCGGACTGACATGCCTTGCCACTGCATCTGGTGATGGAGCTGGAGGGTAGCAGGAAGTTAAGAGGAATCAGTGATATTAGATGATATAGCAAGACACTGACTCCTTCACCAGGTTAATGTAGTGAATAGGAAACCCTGCTAAAAGGATCTGTGTACATTACAGGTATCTGAAAGCTGTAGAACATTATACATGTGTGATTTTTTTTTTG
>BLSH010531513.1:419116-431948 GCA_018402905.1 Glandirana rugosa
TCCCCCCTCTGTCCCCCTCTCTCCATGCCACACTTTTTCCTCTGATATTAGGGCCCAATACACGATCTCACACACAGGCCCACTGCTTTGGGGCCCTCCCAGACACCCATTCAACAGCCCGTTCCCATCACCGGACACCCAAACAACACAATTCACACACTAGATGTACGCCCAGCACCGATCTTTGCCCAGACCACACTGGACCCCAAGAGGATGCCCAGTGGAGACCAGATGAATTCCAAAACTCCAGCAGGCAAGCAGAATTCCAAGTGATAAATCTATCTTCATACTCCTTATCTCCAATACAAATAGAAGTTTTGAGCTTAGGCCTTACATTCTGCCCTACCCAACGTGTAGATCAGTTTGAATTAATTAAAGATCTCAATCTCTTTTCACGTAAACTGATGTTCAAGGTTCTCTAAGACAAAAATACCTCCCCTAATGACCACCCACCTCAGCAGAACCCTCTTTGAAAGGGATATTACCATTAATGATGTAAAAGCTCTGAATGATCTAATGGAGTTGTGGGAGGAGGGTCATGGCGAAGGGGGATTCTCTGACTCATTGGGTGACCCTTCTGGTACCCCGGAGTCCGGGATGCCCCATTTGTCTGACCCTCCGAGACCATCTATATTTCCAGATCTTAAGAAGTACAGACCAAAATCACAAAAATTCCCTGCGTTGCAAAGCAACCCAAATATTTGGGCCTTTTGTAAACAAGTTACTGCAGAAATACAGAAAACAAACTGGAAGAGGGGTTTTCCATCAAACATATCCCGGGCCCAACAGGAGGCTATTCAATCTCTGGAATGGATGAGCAATATTGTAATTAAACCCTCAGACAAAGGGGGCAATCTGGTGGTGATGAATCAATCACTTTATGTCAAAATGGTCTTAGACATTCTTCAAAATAAGGAATGGTATAAAAAAGTGTCAGCTATTCATAATCAAATCATTCAATCCAGATATAGTAAACTGATAGGCACCGCTTACTATACCAACTTAATTGATAAAAAAAACTTGGGAGTTCCTAAGCATTAAACATCCCAGAATTCCAACACTTTATGCACTACCAAAAATTCATAAAAATTTAGTTAGTCCCCCTGGACGACCTATTGTATCTGGAAATGGATGCCTTACAGAAACTGCTAGTCAATTAATAGATGATTACCTCCGCCCCCATGTTTTGTCCTTGCCCTCCCATCTACAAGACACAGGTGATTTATTAAGAACATTAGAGGGCTTACAGATTCCTCATAATTCCTGGCTTGTAGCCATAGATGTGGAGGCGCTATATAATTCCATTCCCCATGATCATGGTATTGAGGTTGTTGGATCATTTCTCTCAGAGAGGCAGGACACCTCATGGCCTTATAACTCCTATATTTTAGATCTATTGTCATTTATTTTGAAAAACAATATTTTTATGTTTGATGGCTCCCATTACCTCCAGGTACAGGGTGTAGCTATGGGGACCAAGTGTGCCCCATCATACGCCAATCTGTACCTTGGGGGGTGGGAGCGTAACCTTTTTTTCAGAGAAGACCTTCAAGACCTATTTGAAAAAGTTCTCATATGGCGCAGATATATAGATGACAGTTTTGTCATCTGGACAGGCCCCTTCATGGAGCTATCCAGATTCATGGAAAACTTGAAGGCCAACACTTTCAACCTGAAATTTACCATGGAGTGTCACCAGTTGTCCCTAAATGTCCTGGACATAAACATTTATGTACAGGATTATGGGACATTGGGTTCCACTCTCTATCGGAAACCATCAAGTGGCAATACCATCTTACATGCCACCAGTTCCCATCCCTCAGCTTTGATTAACAACATCCCCTATGGTCAATACCTGAGACTTAGGAGAAATTGTAGCAAAGAGGATGATTTTGAGAGAGAAGCCCAGGCTTTGCAGCAGCGTTTGCTCCAGAGAGGGTATAACAGAAACTGTTTAAAACGGGCCTACAAAAAAGTGAAAATCCAAAATAGGGAACATTTACTTCTGAAAAAAAGGAATTCAGGATCGGATGAGGTGGTCAGATTTATTACCAGATTTTCTGGTCAACATAATCAAACAAGACTTCTCTTGGAGAAGTACTGGTATCTATTATGTCCGATGGTTCAGTCTCCAAACACCTCAATTCCCACCCTGAAATCACGTATAGGAGATCTCCTTCCCTGAAAGACAAATTGGTGCGTAGTCACTATCAGTCGAATCTCAATAAATCTAAGATCAATTGTGGCACTTTTCCATGTAAAACATGTAACTTCTGCAGATATATCTATGAATCTTCTTCCATTGTTCTACCCAACGGCCGGATATAAAAACCCAACTTTAGAGCCAATTGTCAATCAATCGGCATTATATACATTATGTTTTGTGACTGTGGGGCCTTTTACATTGGGAAGACAAAAAGACCCTTCTTCCATCGCATAAGGAATCATGCATCACTGGTTGCAAAGAAGCGAATGGAAACCCCCATTAGTCGCCACATGGGTCTGTTCCATCGCGTTGATTGCACCATGATGCATTTTTTTGCTCTGGAACACCTGCCCCCCAATGAGAGAGGTGGAGACCATGATAAAGCATTGCTCCAACGGGAGACCCCTTGGATCCAAAGTTTGGGGGCTTTAAATTACCCTGGCCTGAATGACTCACTCTCTTACAAGCCATTCTTATGAGCATTTACCCTCCTTTTTTTTTTCTCTTTCTTATATACATCATGCCTTGAGTGTTCCCTCTGATACGCACTCTGATATAAGTTAGGTATTTATTTGATTAAATATATATTAAATAAATGTTAAATATATGTAGATATGTTTTTATGCAATTATTCAATGTGATCTTTTGAGCCATGCACCTATACGCCCAATGGAATATAGGCCATACGGACATTGTGGGCACTTGAGGTTGCTCAATTTAGGCCAGTGTTGGGCCCCTCTTGAGCCCGCACCCAGTTCCCTAGACTCGGCTCCATGGATTGGTTTGGGGAGATGGATGGCCCAATCTGAGGTTATCATCTCCTCAGCGTTCCCTGCAGTACATGGTGTTTCCATCTCCTAGTTTGGCACTGTGCCTCTCCCCTTGTCTCAGGGGATGATTGACACAGGGGCTTCTGCCTCATTTCCATCTTGCGTCATGTCCGGTCTGCTGACCGAGAAAAGGGGGAGGGAATGGGTTGACACATGTCCGCGCCCCGCCAGTGATGTCAGACGCTGGCGGGACGGAACTGGGATTTAAGCGGCGTGTACAGCTGCCTCATTCTGGTGGAGGCTATGCGGAAGCAGGACCTGGCTTTGGTCTTGGCTCCCCCTCTGGAAACCGTTTAGATTTCTTTCAGTCACAGGGTTAAGGAGTTTGTTTATTTTTTTGTTCCCCTTTGGGCACACACCTGAGAGGAGGTGGAATTTGTCCATCTCCCTCATGGATGTCTGCCCAACCTAATTGGGAATACCCCATATTGATCATCCTTTGGTTCTGCCTCTTCTCATCAGCAGATGGGGCGGATGTCTCTGTAAAAACGGACGGGTAGATCACTTAGGCATTTCTAGTGCGTGCCTTCCCTTGCTTTGAAAGGACCTATAGCGCTATATAAATATATGCCAAGTGCCCCTGAGGTTTACCTTCTGGATGCTACTATTGAATTGGTCTCTTATCTTTTCATCTTTGTAGTTAGTAGAGAAAACGGTGGATACCATTAATTTTTTTATATTTTCATATACTTATTTTCTAATGCATATCCATCCGTTGCCATTTTTACCCTTCATATTAATTTATTTGCAGGTAGTTTTGCATATATTTACTTGTGTCCCGAAGTTCTATGGCACTGTACCTAGTGGGTGTTTGGGTCCATGGCTTCAAATTCTATTCAGGTTCTCATATGCCTCTAGCATTCCAGAACCAATGGTAACTATAGTTTATATATTTATGAATACCAATAAACATGTACAGAGGGTATCTATAATCATTTTGGTCACTAGCATCTAAACTGTGTAATTTAATTAAATTAATTGTCATGTGTTTTATTGATGTATGTAATTTATAATGGATTTCCTTGTATCTATCTATATGTATAGTATGATACTTAAAATGTATATATATATTTGTTTTTTCTCTTTTCATCTGTAGTCAGCCCCGAAAGTCTCCTGAGGAAGCCCGCAAGGGTGAAACATGTTGAGTGGGGTGTAGCTGACCAGGTTTAGGACATATTTGTCTATATGAGATTCCGGTGTAAGAATGTATTTGTGATATTGTTGTTGTATACAATATATCTTTTAAAAATGGAAATAACTTTCTTGTTGTATCAATAAAATTCCTTTTTGTAGTTTAAATTTTTTTTTGTATTTTGTTTTGTTGTTTGGCACCTTTAAAGTCCATGGAACCCCTGTTGGGCTTCCTTTGACTGTATTGAGTCAACTCATTTATTTTGGACGTGGTGCCTTCTGGCTCCTCTTTTGCTCATTTTCTTTTATAAAATGCCCCCAGGTGGTGTCATAAAGATGGCTGCCCAATGGTTTCTACAGAAAGAAGCTGGGAACTTCCATGCAGGCTATGCTGCTGTAGATATTTAAATGCTCCCTTTATACAGCTGAGCTGCAGTTTGTAGATGGGGCTTGGTGTGTGTATGGCGTGTGGACCCAGGGAGCCCCATGATCTCCGATTGCTTGGGGGCCCCATGAGTTGCCATTCCGTCTCTGGTGCATTGATAAAGGTTTGAAGTATGATTTTTGGCTGATAGAGGTATGATGGAGAAGGAATTGTGCTGGAGTGAAATCCAAGGAGTAAGCTGCCACTTGTGATATTATGGAGTGAACTTCTTTCCAGAAAGTTTGGATTAGTGGGCAGTCCCACCAAATATGGAAGAGCAAACCCACATCCTTCTGGCAACACCAACAAAGGTCAGAAAAAGATGAATCAAATTTTTGGAGTAGGGTTGGTGTTCAATACCACCTCAATAGAATTTCATAATTGGTTTCCTGTATTGTAACATTAACTGAGCCCTTGTGGGCACTGCCATGAAGACGTTCCCATTGGTCAGGAGTTAGGGCAAGTCGTAGATCTTGTTTCCAACATTTTACAGGCTTTTCCTCCATTAGAAGGTATGTTATGAAATAAAAAGCTGTGCATGGTGGAGGTTACATGCTGTTGTGAGGTTTCGGAACATAGGTGTTCAAATGGGGTTAGTGGTCGAGATATTGCAGAGGGGCAGAAATGGCGCAGTTGTAGACTGCAAAAAGGTCCAAAATGGTAGGGGGGTATTGGATAGATGGAGTGTTAGTTTGTCTTGTGTAAGCAGAGTATCATTCCGATATATTTACATCTTGACGATTAGTCCTTGTCATGGTACTTACATCTCAGATCTATTAAGGAGGAAATAGAGCTATGCTACAAATAGCATGGAGGCTGAGAGACATTGATGCTCATGTTATGCTTAACGACCAATGGGAGGGCAGGACGCTGTGTTGCTACTACATCTGGATGAATAAAAGTGGCCAAAAAGCCCCAAGACGTACTCTGCTGAGCGGACTTAATTCTTGGAAAACTCTCCAGTCGTATATATTACCTAAATCTGATGTAAATATTTTAATGCAGATAGGATCAGTGCAGGTTATGCATTAACTAAACCGGCTTTAATCACAGATATCTCCAGGCACAGACGTATTTACTTTTTTTGACAATTTCTAAGTATAACAGAAGTTCCTCAAAAACAAGTTCAATCACGCAGAACGAAGATCTGTCAGCGTATGGGTTAGTCAAATCATTATCTCAGGAAAAATAATCATGATGAAAAATGGGCAGCTTGACAGGATGTGGGCATCAACTGCGGTTTTTACTAATTAAATATCTTTTCAGGTTTCAAGTAATTAGACTTTCATCAACTACTTTCATACAATGTGAATTCTGCAGAGTTTAAATCAACCTCTGGTTTTCCCTTCAGTCTTCCACAGTTGTAGCGGCTCCTCTCCATGTTTGAAATGACTTACTCTGATTTCACTGCACACTGTGAGCTTCTCTCGATAGCATTGTTTATAAACATTGATCAGACGGGATATAAAGAGATACAAAGTAACATTGTTTATAAACATTGATCAGACGGGAGATAGAGAGATACATAGTAACATTGTTTATAAACATTGATCAGACAGGAGAGACGTAGATGCAAAGTAACATTGTTTATAAACATTGTTCAGACAGGAGATAGAGAGATACAAAGTAACATTGTTTATAAACATTGATCAAACAGGAGATAGAGAGATACAATGTAACTTTGTTTATAAACATTGATCAGATGGGAGATGGAGAGATACAAAGTAACATTGTTTATAAACATTGATCAGATGGGAGATAGAGAGATACAAAGTAACATTGTTTATAAACATTGATCAGATGGGAGATGGAGAGATACAAAGTAACATTGTTTATAAACATTGATCAGACGAGAGATATAAAGTAACACTGTTTTAATCATCTGCAGATCAAAGGGATATGCTTTGCTCTGCAAATGATGTCAGTAAAAGCAGAGAAGTTGGAAAAAGCTGAATAAACAGGCTCAAAGCAGAAATGTAAAATATTCTCTGGTCCAGGCGTATAGCTAAAATTCATGGGGTCCCATAGCATAATATCTGTTGGGCCCCCCGGCAACCTCTCTCTATGATACCTGCCAACATCAATTGGTACAATAGTGTAATTGATCTTAACATAAAGTATGTCTAAATAAATACCCATATAAATATCTGTAATAAATAAGTCAATAGAATTAAGGATGGACAGCAGGAGAGCTGTTCCCATCATTCAATAAGTTTCGATGGAAAGGTGCTGTGGAAAGACATTGGTAGCGGAAGCGCAGCAGTGCAGGGAATAAACTTTAACCTTAATTCTCCAGCTCACTACTAAGTAGCTCTGCAGCATTTTTCAACACCCACTGATTTGGTCAAAGTATACAGGGCACCTGGAAAGTATTCACAGTGCTTCACTTTTTCCACATGTTGTTATGTTACAGCATTATTACATAATGGATTCAATTAATTATTTTCCTTAAAATTCTACAAACAATACCCCATAATGACAGCGTGAAAGAAGTTAAAAAAAGACATTTTTGCAAATTTATTTTAAAAATCCCATGTACATGACGTTGCAGTGGTGTCAGGAGGGGGGGCTGCAGGTTCAGGAGACAACTAGCCATCCAACACTTCATCCTTATCCAATACTAGCCTGAGAATTAGCTTATTTTTGTCTTTACCCATTCCTTAAGAACTCTAGCACTGACTATTTTGTATGTACTATTTCTAATCCTTTACTTTTTATTTTTGGTTTACAATAAACTTTTTGATTTGAACTTTATTGGCTTTCCAACCATCTTTTTATACAACCCCCCCTCCCCCCCCATTTCAGCGCACCCTCTATGTTTTTAGTTTCCATTTCTATTGGCAGCCACTCGGTCGGCTCTCCCTCTTGTTTGTTCCCCTCGGTGAGAGCTGGTCTCCTGTAATGGCGGCGGAGACTCCGCTGGGGACACCTGATGGAAGGAGGGATTCTGCTGGGAATGCCTGGTGTAAGGAGGGCCTCTGCTGGGAATGTCTGGTGTAAGGAGAGCCTCTGCTGGGAATGCCTGGTGTAAGGAGGGTCTCTGCTGGGAATGTCTGGTGTAAGGAGAGCCTCTGCTGGGAATGCCTGGTGTAAGGAGGGCCTCTGCTGGGAATGTCTGGTGTAAGGAGAGCCTAAGCTGGGAATGCCTGGTGTAAGGAGGGACTCTGCTGGGAATGCCTGATGTAAGGAGGGACTCTGCTGGGAATGCCTGGTGTAAGGAGGGACTCTGCTGGGAATGCCTGATGTAAGGAGGGACTCCATTGTGTGCACCTGATGTAAGGAGAGACTCTGCTGGGGGCATCTGATGTAAAGAGGGACTCTGCTGGGAATGCCTGGTGTAAGGAGGGACTCTGCTGGGAATGCCTGGTGTAAGGAGGGACTCTGCTAGGAATGCCTGGTGTAAGGAGGGACTCTGCCAGGAATGCCTGGTGTAAGGAGGGACTCTGCCAGGAATGCCTGGTGTAAGGAGGGACTCTGCTGGGAATGCCTGGTGTAAGAAGGGACCACGCTGGGAATGCCTGATGTAAGGAGGGACTCCGCTGGGTACACCTGATGTAAGGAGGGACTCTGCTGGGGACACCTGGTGTAAGGAGGGACTCTGCTGGGGACACCTGGTGTAAAGAGGGACTCTGCTGGGGGCACCTGATGTAAGGAGGGACTCTGCTGGGGACACCTGATGTAAGGAGGGACTTTGCTGGGGACACCTGATATAAGGAGGGACTCTGCTGGGGACACCTGATGTAAGGATCTGGGCCTGCTATCCCTCCATCCCGACTTCTTTCCTTCCTTCTCTTCTCTCTCCTTCTCTCCCTATCTCTTTCTTTCTTCCTTCCTCCATTCCTAGTTCATCTCAGACTCAAACCACACCCCCTTTGAACCACGCTCACTATTTAGTTTAAACCAAGCCATCTTTTCGCCGCGGTGCACTTTGCAGCCACATTTCTTTGGGCTGAAGCCCCTGGTCTTTTTCCCACCTAGCAACACCCATGTACATACATATTCACAGCCTTTGTTCAATGCTTTGTTGAAGCACCTTTGGCACCAATTACAGCCTCATGTTTTTTTGAGTATGATGCTACAAGCATGGCACACCTATTTTTGGGCAGTTTCTCCTAATCTTCTTTTCAGGACCTCTCAAGCTCCATCGGGTTCGATGGGGAGTGTCAGTGTACAGCCATTTTCAGATCTCTCCAGAGATGTTCAGTCTGGGCTCTGGTTGGCACCACTCAAGGACAGGTTGTCCTTTGTTATCTTGGCTGTGTGTTTAGGGTCGTTGTCCTGTTGGAAGATGAACCTCCACCCCATTCTGAGGTCCCGAGCAATCTGCAGCAGGTTTTCATCAAGGATGTCTCTGTATATTTCTGCATTCATCTTTCCCTCCATCCTGACTAGTCTCCCAGTTCCTGCCACTGAAAAACATCCCCACAGCATGATGCTGCCACCACCATGCTTCACTGTAGGGATGGTATTGGCCAGGTGATGAGCGATGCCTGGTTTCCCCCAGATATGACGCTTGCCATTCAGGCCAAAGAGTTCAATCTTTGTTTCATTAGACCAGAGAATTTTGTTTCTCATGGTCTGAGTGTCCTTCAGGTGCCTTGTGGGAAACTCAGGGCGGGCTGTCATGTGCCTTTTACTGAGGAGTGGCTTCCATCTGGCCACTCTACCATACAGACCTGATTGGTGGAGTGCTGCATAGTTGGTTGTTCTTCTGGAAGGTTCTCCTCTCTCCACAGAGAAATGCTGGAGCTCTGTCAGTGTGACCATCGGGTTCTTGGTCACATCCCTGACTAAGGCCCTTCTTCCCTGATTGCTTAGTTTGGCCGGGGTGGCCCGCTCTATGAAAAATCCTGGTGGTTCCAAACTTCTTCCATTTATAGATGATGGTAACTGTGCTCATTGGGACCTGCAGAAATGTTTCTGTACCCTTCCCCAGATCTGTGTCTCAATGCAATCCTGTCTCCGAAGTCTACAGACAATTCCTTGGACTTCATGGCTTGGTTTGTGCTCTGACATGCACTGTGGGACCTTATATAGACAGGTGTTTGCCTTTCCAAATCATGTCCAATCTACTGAATTTACCGCTGGTGGACTCCAATCAAAGTGTAGAAACATCTGAAGGATGATCAGTGGGAACAGGATACACCTGACTTAGACCCCTTTGACACTTGTGCGAGTTGTCCTGCGATTTGGGACTGCAAAGTCGCATGACAAGTCCTTCCCCATTATTTCCAATGAGTACCGTTCATATCTGTATGGCTTTCAAGTCATGCTGACTTCAAAGTAGTCCCTGCATTACTTTGGTCCAAATTTGATGCAACTTGAGGTCCATGGACTTCAATGTTAAACCCTCAAAGTTTAATGCAAATCGCACCTGAATAATATAGATGCGATTTCTGTACAACTTCTGTACAACTTTGTAATATGTTTTCATTGAGCCAAAGTTGCCACAAAGTCGGACCAAAGTCGTACTGCTCCCAAATCGCGTCAAAAAAACTGCGGTAAAATCGGGTCGCCCAAGTGTGAAAGGGATCTTGGCTGTGAATACTTATGCACATGGGATTTTAATCGTTTTTTAGTTTTAATACATTTGCAAAGAATTCAAACAAACTTCTTTCATGTTGTCATTATGGGGTATTGTTTGCAGAATTTTGAGGAAAATAATGTATTTAATCCATTTTGGAATAAGGCTGTAACGTAACAAAATGTGGAAAAAGTGAAGCGCTGTGAATATTTCCGGATGCACTGTACAACCCTAGGGCTTTGACCCGGGACGCCTAGATGTGAACGGAGGCTAAGGCTGGGTTCCGATTCTCGGACCTACATGAGGAGCACAAATTGCATTACGTCACAAAAACAATGATTCCCTATGAGAGCCGTCTTAACTGCTCCGACTTGTGTTTTTCAAAGTCGGACCGACTTTGAAAAAGGTTCCTGTACTACTTTTGTCCGACTTTGAAAGTCGTATCAGTGTCTTCACTGATCCGACTTTGGCATGCGACTTGTGCTCTGGGGATGTTGAAGGGGAACTCCACACCATATTTTTTTTAAAAAAAACTGGCATGGGGTCCCCCTCCAGGAGCATACCAGGCCCTTTGGTCTGGTAGATTTTAAGGGGAACCCCCATGCCGAAAAAACAGCGTGGGGTCCCCCCCCAAATCCATACCAGACCCTTATCCGAGCACGCAGCTCGGCAGGCCAGGAAAGGGGGTGGGGACGAGCGAGCGCCCCCCCCCCTCCTGGACCTTACCAGGCCGCGTGCCCTCAACATGGGGAGTATGGGTGCTTTGGGGCAGGGGGGCTCTGTGCCCCCACCCCAAAGCACCTTGTCCCCATGTTGATGAGGACAAGGGCCTCTTCCCGACAACCCTGGCCCTTGGTTGTCGGGGTCTAGTACTTGCCAGGATGACAAGATGCTAAAAAAGCAAAGGGGGAGTTTACAAATCTTGTTATTCCCATTTTCTCATTTGTAGAACCAATTAGCAAATATAGTCAAAGGAAAAGGATGGAAATTGGGGCAATACCATGGAGGACATGCACTAACATTGACATTTAAAAAAAGAATGCAGGAAGAGGACTTTTTCTTGGAGCTTCGAGTTCTACAATAATGATACACAGATGCTCCACATTTTAGATCAGTGCGATTTGCAACTCTGATTTCATTGCGGTTTGCGACTTCGTTTAACAGAAGTCTATGTAAGTTGCAATGAAATTGGAGAAAAGTAGTGCAGGAAAAGTTTTCAAAGTCAGTGCTAAATGAGTCGTGGCAATCTGAGTGGTTCAATTGCCAGCAATGGTGTGCGAATTGTCATACGATTTGGAACTGTCAAATCGCATGAGAAATCGCACTGGTGTGAATGAGGGCTTAACACTGCAGTCTATGGCACTCAAATCGTAGAAAAGTAGTGAAGGAACCTTTTCTTTTGCTGCTGCAACATGAGTCACATTGATTAAGATGGCACCCATTGAAATGAATGTGTTTTGACTTGTCATGTGACTTTATGTGTTGCATTGTGAACTGGGGCTTATAAAAACCCTGCATTGGGTGTAAAGGCCCCTGGGATCAGTAGGAAGGGCCTCGGTCTGGAGGGAAGAGCCCAAGGCTTGGCGAGAAGAGCCCCGGGACCGATGCAAAGGGCCAGGGGGGACCTTCATGGTTTCGTGCACCAGGACCTTGAAAGTTGTAATTATGCCTCTGGGAGGTATCAAAAGATATGTAACCCACCACTTCAGCCCATAGCATAGCACGGTTATCTCTCCCTAATCACCCCCTAAAAGGAATGGTCAGCTCTCCCTAACAGGCCATGGGCCAGCTTGATGTCCTGTAGGACCTAAAGAAGAGGGGATGCAAACTAACCACGCTAGCATGGATCTTCTTCCATAATTAGCATTGTCAGAAACAAACAGGAAGTCCTTTCCTTCTCAATGGGACTGGCAGGATCACCAAGTATTTACTGAACCTTGAGCTACTACAAATATAAAGGACCATATTGTTTGCTATGAGGAACAGCAGGAATGGACCATCCATTCTTGTAGCCAGCAAGGGGACCTAATTGACTTGTCCACATTTTACACCCATCCAAGATGCCAGAAGAGATCCACAGACTGGTGCCAGCTCCGTGAAGCTTCCAAAAGGGAGCAGGATGTGGTAAAGATAGAGGGAATTGGGAAACCACTGTGGCCACCCCACAATGTCAGAAGTTGCATAAGGAGGACCAACTACGGTATTATAGTGAATAGTATAGACTTTATTGTACAAAAATAACCAAATGATAGGAAGGTACCATGGCCCACCCCCCCAGACACCATTTAACAGTGATTTAAAAGGACAACGTTGTCATTCATACTAAACACGCAGGACGTCAATCACACATGCAAACATACCACAATTAGCCTACATAAACTTACTTAAACGTAATACTTAAAATCTGGCCTGTTGGTGGGTCCTGAGGACCGGAGTTGAGAACTACTGAGGTAGAGGGTCATCAGGTGCTGAGCAATACTTGTCTCTGACAGGGCTATTTGTATGTTTCTAACATCATTGATTCCTCTATTGCAGTGGTTCTCAACTCCTGTCCTCGGGACCCACTAACAGGCCAGGTTTACAGGTTAACTGAAATAAATCACAGGTGATATCATTTGCTGCTCAGTGATTGCAGCATTCTAGTCTGCATCTCCCCAAGGTAATACTTAAAATCTGGCCTGTTGGTGGGTCCCGAGGACAGGAGTTGAGAACCACTG
>BLSH010531513.1:446059-457127 GCA_018402905.1 Glandirana rugosa
CGGCGGAGGGGCGGCCGTTTTCTGCTCTTTTTTTTTTCAGTTGGGGCGGGTGGATGTCCACCGCGGCCATGTAACTGAAAGAAAAAAAAAAAAAGAAAGCCGAGGAACCGACAGTGTACTGTCCGGTTCATTCACTCGGATAACCAGCCGGTAATGTACCGGCGCCACCTGTAGGTGGGCGGGGTTGACTTTTTTTTTTCTCGTCTTTTGCCGGCGGGGAGGCGGCGCCCCAGCGCCCCTCCCACACCAGCCGCCGCTGGTAGGGGTCAGTAATAGGTAAGGCAGAGTGTAGGGGTCAGTAATAGGTAACATGGTGGATTTCCTAATGGTGATAAGAGGGGAATATGTCTGTGTAATAGGACAGGGTGACTACACTGGAGCACCATTGGGGGACAGGGACAGAATGTTGTCACCCTGTAACAGGAAATGCCCTGAACAAGGACCCTAGTGGCAGGCGATTATATTAAAGTTGCAGATTTAATGTGTAAAATGACTCTTGAAGTGGCATTTACTGGTTTACGTTATTCATTTGGTGAAGACTGTGCCGTTACTATGGGTTACCACTGCAGTTGGTCACTGCACTGTCCTCGGTTGCTATAGGTTACTGCACCATGTTCTATGCACTCTGTGGTGGTAAACTAAAGTGGCCATCCGTCACTCACAACCAAGAGTGACTTTCCCCACCGCCATTCCTCATTCCTCTCTATCAGAGCGCCATCCTTATTAAAGCGCGCTCCGAACAGAGGGTGTGGGCGTGGCTGCGAGTGAGGCGGGAGAACACTCCTGCCAGTCAGGGAGACCGCGAGCGCCAAATCCTCTGTGCACGCGCGGGTGCTAAGGGAATGGCGCGGCCTGTGGTTGCCATGGAGACGGCGGTGTGTGAGGCGGAAAAGAGCCCCATAACCCGCGCTCTGGCCACTTGGGTTAGAGATGAGCGTGAAAGGCTGCGAGTGAAGTAAACAGCCGAGCTGCCCCAGGGTGTCATAGTGAGCTTCAATGAAAGCTGAATGACAAAGTCCCTGTTAATATGATAAAAAGATAATACTGTAATAATAATAAAAAAACAAGGAGTGTGCTCAGGTTTATCACTAAAATACGTTATGATTCCCACCAGGCGTTACCGTGGCAACCCACCTAGCAACTAAAGGCCATGAAGCTGTGTATCACTGGTCGCTAGGACGCAGGCAGCTGAACCGTCATCGGTTGATATGGTGCTGCCTGTGTCCTAGCAACCGGCTGTGTATACACGGCAACATTAATGAGCTGCATGCAGGGATGGAGTGCCCCACCTAGGCCCCGCTGCCACTTTCTCCATCAGTTGGTCACCTCACTTTGCCTCATTGGTGGCCATGATCCTGACCTCTCTGGTGCCCCGGGTCTCCTTTCTCCAGGGGCGTAACGATAGGGGTTGCAGGGGTTGCAATTGCAACCGGGCCCCATGGTCCAGGGGGCCCATGTGCCTCCCTTGTACATCTGAATAGGAGGGATGGCGGGGTGTTTCCAGGGCCCCTGTGTGCTTCCCTGGTCCGCCTGGGGCCTGCTGCAGAACTTGTGAAAGGGCCCCACTGCAGTACCGTAATAAAGGGACCCACGATAGGCATAAAGGGCCCCAGGATCAGTGGGAAGAGGGAAGGGCCCTGGCCAGGGGTCAGGGGGCCCTTCATAATTTCTTGCACCGGGGCCCTGAAGGTTCTAGTTACACCTCTGCCTTTCTCCCTCTGTGTCTTTGGCATTCAAAAAGGTCAGCGTGTGCGCTAACCCCATGTGTTGGCCTTCCTTCCTCTGATTCTATCCATTTGTCAACCACAATACCTAGAAATATGAATATACATTGCGGTGTGCACGTGGTCTACCGGGATTATGACTGAAGCTACCAACTACAACCCCCGTGTATTGTTTATTCAGGCGGCTGGCTTTCTTATGAAAATCGTCTGAGCGGCTCATTCGCTGCTGGATCGCTTTCCGAAGCCACAGGAGGGGGGTGTGCCCCTTGCATATTACTGACCCCTGCACTATACATTACATATTACTGACCCCTGCACTATACATTACATATTACTGACCCCTGCACTATACATTACATATTACTGACCCCTGCACTATACATTACATATTACTGACCCCTGCACTCTACATTACATATTACTGACCCCTGCACTCTGCATTACATATTACTGACCCCTGCACTCTACATTACATAGTACTGTCCGCTGCACTCTACATTACATATTACTGACCCCTGCACTCTACATTACATATTACTGACCCCTGCACTCTGCATTACATATTACTGACCCCTGCACTCTGCATTACATATTACTGATCCCTGCACTCTACATTACATATTACTGACCCCTGCACTCTACATTACATATTACTGTTCCCTGCACTCTACATTACATATTACTGATCCCTGCACTCTACATTACATATTACTGACCCCTGCACTCTACATTACATATTACTGATCCCTGCACTATACATTACATATTACTGACCTCTGCACTCTACATTACATATTACTGACCCCTGCACTCTACATTACATATTACTGATCCATGCACTCTACATTACATATTACTGATCCATGCACTCTACATTACATATTGCTGATCCCTGCTCTCTACATTACATATTACTGACCCCTGCACTCTACATTACATATTACTGACCCCTGCACTCTACATTACATATTACTGATCCATGCACTCTACATTACATATTACTGATCCATGCACTCTACATTACATATTACTGACCCCTGCACTCTACATTACATATTACTGACCCCTGCACTCTACATTACATATTACTGATCCATGCACTCTACATTACATATTACTGATCCCTGCTCTCTACATTACATATTACTGATCCCTGCACTCTACATTACATATTACTGACCCCTGCACTCTACATTACATATTACTGATCCCTGCACTCTACATTACATATTACTGACCCATGCACTCTACATTACATATTACTGATCCATGCACTCTACATTACATATTACTGATCCCTGCACTCTACATTACATATTACTGATCCCTGCACTCTGCATTACATATTACTGACCCCTGCACTCTGCATTACATATTACTGATCCCTGCACTCTGCATTACATATTACTGATCCATGCACTCTACATTACATATTACTGACCCCTGCACTCTGCATTACATATTACTGATCCCTGCGCTCTACATTACATATTACTGATCCATGCACTCGACATTACATATTACTGACCCCTGCACTCTACATTACATATTACTGATCCCTGCACTCTGCATTACATATTGCTGATCCCTGCACTCTACATTACATATTACTGATCCCTGCACTCTACATTACATATTACTGATACCTGCACTCTGCATTACATATTACTGACCCCTGCACTCTACATTACATATTACTGATCCCTGCACTCTGCATTACATATTGCTGATCCCTGCACTCTACATTACATATTACTGATCCCTGCTCTATACATTACATATTACTGATCCCTGCTCTCTACATTACATATTACAGATCCATGCACTCTACATTACATATTACTGACCCCTGCGCTCTACATTACATATTACTGATCCATGCACTCTACATTACATATTACTGATCCATGCACTCTACATTACATATTACTGATCCCTGCACTCTACATTACATATTACTGATCCCTGCTCTCTACATTACATATTACTGACCCCTGCACTCTACATTACATATTACTGATCCCTGCTCTATACATTACATATTACTGATCCATGCACTCTACATTACATATTACTGATCCCTGCACTCTACATTACATATTACTGATCCATGCACTCTACATTACATATTACTGACCCCTGCGCTCTACATTACATATTACTGATCCATGCACTCTACATTACATATTACTGATCCCTGCGCTCTACATTACATATTACTGATCCATGCACTCTACATTACATATTACTGACCCCTGCACTCTACATTACATATTACTGATCCCTGCACTCTGCATTACATATTGCTGATCCCTGCACTCTACATTACATATTACTGATCCCTGCACTCTGCATTACATATTACTGACCCCTGCACTCTGCATTACATATTACTGATCCCTGCACTCTGCATTACATATTACTGATCCATGCACTCTACATTACATATTACTGACCCCTGCACCCTGCATTACATATTACTGATCCCTGCGCTCTACATTACATATTACTGATCCATGCACTCTACATTACATATTACTGACCCCTGCACTCTACATTACATATTACTGATCCCTGCAACATTACATATTACTGATCCCTGCACTCTGCATTACATATTGCTGATCCCTGCACTCTACATTACATATTACTGATCCCTGCACTCTACATTACATATTACTGATCCCTGCACACTGCATTACATATTACTGACCCCTGCACTCTACATTACATATTACTGATCCCTGCACTCTGCATTACATATTGCTGATCCCTGCACTCTACATTACATATTACTGATCCCTGCACTCTGCATTACATATTACTGACCCCTGCACTCTGCATTACATATTACTGATCCATGCACTCTACATTACATATTACTGACCCCTGCACTCTACATTACATATTACAGATCCATGCACTCTACATTACATATTACTGATCCATGCACTCTACATTACATATTACAGATCCATGCACTCTACATTACATATTACAGATCCATGCACTCTACATTACATATTACTGATCCATGCACTCTACATTACATATTACTGATCCATGCACTCTACATTACATATTACTGATCCCTGCTCTCTACATTACATATTACTGATCCCTGCACTCTACATTACATATTACTGACCCCTGCACTCTACATTACATATTACTGATCCCTGCACTCTACATTACATATTACTGACCCCTGCACTCTACATTACATATTACAGATCCATGCACTCTACATTACATATTACTGATCCATGCACTCTACATTACATATTACTGACCCCTGCGCTCTACATTACATATTACTGATCCATGCACTCTACATTACATATTACTGACCCCTGCACTCTACATTACATATTACTGATCCATGCACTCTACATTACATATTACTGACCCCTGCGCTCTACATTACATATTACTGATCCATGCACTCTACATTACATATTACTGATCCCTGCGCTCTACATTACATATTACTGACCCCTGCACTCTACATTACATATTACTGATCCCTGCACTCTGCATTACATATTGCTGATCCCTGCACTCTACATTACATATTACTGATCCCTGCTCTCTGCATTACATATTACTGATCCCTGCACTCTGCATTACATATTACTGATCCCTGCTCTCTACATTACATATTACTGATCCCTGCACTCTACATTACATATTACTGATCCCTGCACTCTACATTACATATTAATGATCCCTGCACTCTGCATTACATATTAATGATCCCTGCACTCTGCATTACATATTACTGATCCCTGCACTCTGCATTACATATTACTGATCCCTGCACTCTACATTACATATTACTGATCCCTGCACTCTACATTACATATTACTGACCCCTGCACTCTACATTACATATTACTGACCCCTGCACTCTACATTACATATTACTGACCCCTGCACTCTACATTACATATTACTGATCCCTGTACTCTACATTATATATTACTGATCCCTGCACTCTACATTACATATTACTGACCCCTGCACTGTACATTACATATTACTGACCCCTGCAATATACATTACATATTACCGACTCCTGCACTCTACATTACATATTACTGTCCGCTGCACTCTACATTACATATTACTGATCCCTGCACTCTACATTACATATTACTGTCCGCTGCACTCTACATTACATATTACTGACCCCTGCACTCTACATTACATATTACTGACCCCTGCACTCTACATTACATACTACTGATCCCTGCACTCTGCATTTCATATTACTGATCCCTGCACTCAGCATTACATATTACTGATCCCTGCACTCTGCATTACATATTACTGACCCCTGCTCTATACATTACATATTACTGACCCCTGCTCTATACATTACATATTACTGATCCCTGCACTCTGCATTTCATATTACTGATCCCTGCACTCTGCATTACATAATACTGATCCCTGCACTATGCATTACATATTCCTGATCCCTGCACTATGCATTACATATTACTGATCCCTGCACCCTGCATTACATATTACTGATCCCTGCACTCTACATTACATATTACTGATCCCTGCTCTCTGCATTACATATTACTGATCCCTGCTCTCTGCATTACATAATACTGATCCCTGCACCCTGCATTACATATTACTGTCCGCTGCACTCTACATTACATATTACTGACCCCTGCACTTTACATTACATATTACTGTCCGCTGCACTCTACATTACATATTACTGACCCCTGCACTCTACATTACATATTACTGACCCCTGCACTCTACATTACATATTACTGATCCCTGCACTCTACATTACATATTACTGATCCCTGCACTCTGCATTACATATTACTGATCCCTGCACTCTACATTACATATTACTGATCCCTGCACTCTGCATTACATATTACTGACCCCTGCTCTATACATTACATATTACTGACCCCTGCTCTATACATTACATATTACTTATCGCTGCACTCTGCATAACATATTACTGATCCCTGCACTCTGCATTTCATATTACTGATCCCTGCACTCTGCATTACATAATACTGATCCCTGCACCCTGCATTACATATTACTGATCCCTGCACTCTACATTACATATTACTGATCCCTGCTCTCTGCATTACATATTACTGATCCCTGCACTCTGCATTACATAATACTGATCCCTGCACCCTGCATTTCGAATTACTGATCCCTGCACTCTACATTACATATTACTGATCCCTGCACTCTGCATTACATATTACTGATCACTGCACTCTACATTACATATTACTGATCCCTGCACTCTGCATTACATATTACTGACCCCTGCACTCTACATTACATATTACTGATCACTGCACTCTACATTACATATTACTGATCCCTGCACTCTGCATTACATATTACTGATCCCTGCTCTCTGCATTACATATTACCTATCACTGCACTCTACATTACATATTACTGATCCCTGCACTCTGCATTACATATTACTGACCCCTGCACTCTGCATTACATATTACTGATCACTGCACTCTACATTACATATTACTGATCCCTGCACTCTGCATTACATATTACTGATCCCTGCTCTCTGCATTACATATTACTGATCCCTGCACTCTGCATTACATATTACTGATCACTGCACTCTACATTACATATTACTGATCCCTGCACTCTACATTACATATTACTGATCCCTGCACTCTGCATTACTTATTACTGATCACTGCACTCTACATTACATATTACTGATCCCTGCACTCTGCATTACATATTACTGATTCATGCACTCTACATTACATATTACTGACCCCTGCACTCTGCATTACATATTACTGATCCCTGCACTCTGCATTACATATTACTGATCCCTGCACTCTACATTACATATAACTGATCCCTGTACTCTACATTACATATTACTGACCCCTGCACTCTACATTACATATTACTGATCCCTGCACTCTGCATTACATATTACTGATCCCTGCACTCTGCATTACATATTACTGATCCCTGCACTCTACATTACATATTACTGACCCCTGCACTCTACATTACATATTACTGATCCCTGCACTATACATTACATATTACTGACCCCTGCACTCTACTAACATATTACTGACCCCTGCACTCTACATTACATATTACTGATCCCTGCACTCTACATTATATATTACTGATCCCTGCACTCTACATTACATATTACTGACCCCTGCACTGTACATTACATATTACTGACCCCTGCACTATACATTACATATTACCGACTCCTGCACTCTACATTACATATTACTGTCCGCTGCACTCTACATTACATATTACTGATCCCTGCACTCTACATTACATATTACTGTCCGCTGCACTCTACATTACATATTACTGACCCCTGCACTCTACATTACATATTACTGACCCCTGCACTCTACATTACATACTACTGATCCCTGCACTCTGCATTTCATATTACTGATCCCTGCACTCTGCATTACATATTACTGATCCCTGCACTCTGCATTACATATTACTGACCCCTGCTCTATACATTACATATTACTGACCCCTGCTCTATACATTACATATTACTGATCCCTGCACTCTGCATTTCATATTACTGATCCCTGCACTCTGCATTACATAATACTGATCCCTGCACTATGCATTACATATTACTGATCCCTGCACTATGCATTACATATTACTGATCCCTGCACCCTGCATAACATATTACTGATCCCTGCACTCTACATTACATATTACTGATCCCTGCATTACATATTACTGATCCCTGCTCTCTGCATTACATAATACTGATCCCTGCACCCTGCATTACATATTACTGTCCGCTGCACTCTACATTACATATTACTGATCCCTGCTCTCTGCATTACATATTACTGATCCCTGCTCTCTGCATTACATAATACTGATCCCTGCACTCTACATTACATATTACTGTCCGCTGCACTCTACATTACATATTACTGACCCCTGCACTCTACATTACATATTACTGTCCGCTGCACTCTACATTACATATTACTGACCCCTGCACTCTACATTACATATTACTGATCCCTGCACTCTACATTACATATTACTGATCCCTGCACTCTGCATTACATATTACTGATCCCTGCTCTCTACATTACATATTACTGATCCGTGCACTCTGCATTACATATTACTGATCCCTGCTCTCTACATTACATATTACTGATCCCTGCACTCTGCATTACATATTACTGATCCCTGCTCTCTACATTACATATTACTGATCCCTGCACTCTACATTATATATTACTGATCCCTGCACTCTGCATTACATATTACTGATCACTGCACTCTACATTACATATTACTGATCCCTGCACTCTACATTACATATTACTGACCCCTGAACTCTACATTACATATTACTGATCCCTGCACTCTACATTACATATTACCGACCCCCTGAACTCTACATTACATATTACTGATCCCTGAACTCTACATTACATATTACTGATCCCTGCACTCTGCATTACATATTACTGATCCCTGCTCTCTACATTACATATTACTGATCCCTGAACTCTACATTACATATTACTGATCCCTGCTCTCTGCATTACATATTACTGATCACTGCACTCTACATTACATATTACTGATCCCTGCACTCTACATTACATATTACTGATCCCTGCACTCTGCATTACATATTACTGACCCCTGCTCTATACATTACATATTACTGATCCCTGCACTCTACATTACATATTACTGATCCATGCACTCTGCATTACATATCACTGACCCCTGCACTCTACATTCCATATTACTGATCCCTGCACTCTACATTACATATTACTGATCCCTGCACTCTGCATTACATATTGCTGATCCCTGCACTCTACATTACATATTACTGATCCCTGCACTCTGCATTACATATTACTGATCCCTGCACTCTACATTACATATTACTGATCCCTGCACTATGCATTACATATTACTGATCCCTGCACTCTGCATTACATATTACTGATCCCTGCCCTCTGCATTGCATATTACTGACCCCTGCACTCTACATTACATATTACTGATCCCTGCACTCTACATTACATATTACCGATCCCTGCCCTCTGCATTGCATATTACTTACCCAAGCTCTCTGCTTTCCACAATACTGACCCCTGCACTATACGATCATAGACTAGATTGTCTCTGATCACCTCTATGGCCTTGGAGGAACGGGGCGACGTCATGACACCACTTCTGGTCTAGGGTGAAAGTAAACAATTTTTATTTGTTTTGACCCTTTGCTTTTAAAGTTAAAGGAGAGATTTGGTGTCTTCTTGACCCCAGATCTTTCAATAAAGAGGACCTGTCATCCTTATTTCTATCACAAGGAATGTTTGTAGAAAAAAAAATGAAAGCACCCCATCCTTCCATGCTCACACGCAGAAGTGAACACGTACGTAACACATGTGAGGTATCACTGCGAACATTAGAGGGAAAGCAATAATTCTATCGTTACCTCCTCTGAAATTCTAAAGAGGTAACATGTAAAGGTGTTTAAAATCGCCTATGGATATTTTTAAGTACCGTAGTTTCTCACCATTCCACAGGTGTGCGCAATCTTAAAGCGCGACATGTTAGGTATCCATTTACTCGGCGAAACATCATCTTTTATATTTTACAAAAACATTTGGGTATATGTTCTGTTTTCTTTTGCTTTAATTCATTAAATTGTATTTTTTCCAAAAAAAAATTGCATTTGAAAGCCTGCTGTACAAATACCGTGTGACATAAAAGATTGCAACAACCGCCATTTTATTCCCTAGGTTCCTTGCTGAAGAAAAATACAAAATCTTTGGGGGTTATAAGTAATTTTCTAGCAAAAAATACAAATTTAAACCTGTAAAACAAAAAGTGCTAGAAAAAGCCTGGTCTTCAAGTGGTTACGACAATATATTGTATATATTATGTGGGGGTATGCTGATTCAGGACCTAAAAAGTCCCATTTTGGTATATAAGTTGTTTTTTTTAGGCAAATACTAATCAGGGGGCTTAAATAGTTCCAGGGAAAAAAAAGACGAAGTGGGATCTGTTTTCTGATTCCGTGAAGCACATTATATATTTATCCACCGGGGATAATATTATCTAATAACCATCAGATATTATTGGATAAGAATTTAGAATTGTAATACCACATCGCCCGGACTTGTCTCACCCGCGTTTCTGGTCTAACAACAGGATTAAACCTAAGCTGAATTATTCCACAAAGAAAAAAGTACCTTGGTAACCCCAGCAAAGTATATCCCCGTACCAAACAGGATTTTAACTTG
>BLSH010531513.1:478813-493096 GCA_018402905.1 Glandirana rugosa
TGAATAGACATTAATATACGAGTATATACATTAATATATATTGAATATACATTGATATACATTGAATAAACATTGAATATACATTGAATATGACATACATTGATATACAGTAAATATACATTGATTAAACAATACATTGTTATGTATTGGATATACGACAATACACATTGATATACACTGATATACATTGAATATATATTGATAAACATTACATATACATTAATATATATTGATCTCAACTCGCTTGTGGACCTTCAAGCCCAAGACGACCAGGCAGGCTTGAAGCCCTGTTTCAGGCCCAGGCCCAGGCCTGCCTTGGGCTTGCTAGCGTGCCTGTTGCTTGGGGTAACGCGATCGTTCGGGTTCCGTCCGGACCCGGACCCGGACTTTGTCCCGAAGTTCGGACGGACCAGCAGAACCCGAACTTCCAGGTGTTCGCTCAACTCTAGTTATATATAATTACATATACATTACAAATAGTTATATATAAGTTACATATAGTCACATATAGTTACACATAACAGCATATAGGTTATGTATTGTTACATAACAAATTAGTTACATATAAATGACATATAGTTACATACAGTATAAGTTACATATAAGTTACAAATAAGTTACATATAGTTACATATAAGTTATATATAATTACATATATGAGCATATAATTACAGATAAGTTATATATAGTTACATACAGTATAAGTTTCATAAAGTTACATGTAAGTTACAAATATTTACACATACGTTATATATAGTTACATATATATTACATACACGTTATATATAATTATATACAGTATAAGTTACATACAGTTACATATAAGTTATACTGTATATAGTTACATAGTAGTTACATATAAATTACATATTGTTGCATATAGGTTACATATACTGTAGGGTACATATCATTTATATTATATACAGCATTAATATTTATTTACAAAGTTACATATACTGTAAGTTATATATAGTTACATTTTAGTCACATATACAGTAAGTTATATATCGTTACATATTAGTTATATAAAATGACATATAAGGGAAACTCTAAAAAGCATTGAGAACTGACCAATAAATAGCAAGAACGGTGTAAATATCTTCTGCGTGTGCTTTACAGATATCAGGCCATTGTTCGGTAAAAATAAATGTTTGCTCACATCAAGAGCAAACAAAAAATGACCCGGGGGTGTTGGTAGAGTTCTAAGAGACCGAAGGCACCTGTGGACACCACCTAAGGTGAAAACATGCCACCCTAAACAGTGTTCATGTCCTATGCTTTGCTTGTTCAGCCCCTATCAACCCCTTCTTTCCCTTCTCTCCTTAACTAATATTTTCCTGATTTTTTTTAATTTCCTTTTTTTCTAACCATTTGTATTAAACCTTTTTTTATGTTTATGAATTTTGTTAATTTTTTTTAAGGTTACATTATAAAAGCTCAACATTTGAAAAAAAACCCCAAACAAAAACAATATCTTTGTTGTTTGTTATTGGCACTAGATTATGATTTTGGTACAAAGCATTGCAGAGTGGCTATGAAAGAGTAAATGACACCAGCAATGTGACAAAAAATTAGCTTTATGAACAAAATGCCTTAAAAAAGGAAGGTCACCGCACCCTCCCCACTTAATCTCCCGGGAGATACGATGTGCAGCACTTAGCCCAGGAACCTGTTTAACATGTGCCGCAGTTAGCTCATGCTTATACTGTGATTTTGAACTGGTACCCTTTATTTTTGCACAAGGTCTAAAACAAACAGAGTTCAGCATTTGATATCTTACATATTAAAACGTAGCAGTGCCAAACAAGCAGCGCTATTCAGTCTTAAACGTTTGTAGTGGTATATTCCAATACACCTCGTGAGTTGAGCACTTCAAGCTCTTTCATAAAGTTCTTATAGGTGAGTAGTAGTAAGCCAATCACCAGACCAGAGTTTTCACCCCATGCATCCCGCTCCCCAGGGGGTTGAGGTCGGAATGACGAAACGCGTTAAAACATGACCATATGGTAACTGGTTAGCAATGTGTCTGTTCCACCAATGGGGAGTGGAGGCTGGACTGATCAGCTGGCTTGAGCGGAGCTGCCGATACCTGCATAAGTTTTTATTAACGCATGTTTTTGACTACAAGTCTGTAAGTGTGATTTTATGGGGGGCTTTGTGTGGCTATAAACTATTCTGAAACAGGATTACGCTATGTGATTCCTGTTTTCTCCCACACTAAGCAACCAGTATCTCGGAGTGAGTGGATAGTTGACCCTCCCGTGGAGAGGGAGTAACCTCTTTGTATCCGCGCCATAGCCGATTGACGGCTACAGCGCGGATCTAAATTGCCAGGAGGCCTTAAGTAGACGTCCTCCCCTTTGGCTCGTGCCAGGCGCGCTCTCGTCGCGAGCGTGCCCGCGGATTGGGCGGACTCGTTGTCCGCCGGAGACCCGTGGTCTGGTCGCAGGGAGTCAGAACGGGGAACCGCCGATGTAAACACGGCGGTTTCCCGTTCTGTGAGGGGGGGCATGATAGATCTACTGATCCCTGTGATCGGGATCAGTTAGATCTGTTATGCCCCTGTTAGCCCCGCACCCCCACAGTTAGAACACACCCAGGGAACACATTTAACCTCTTCACTGCCCCCTTAGTGTTAACCCCTTCCCTGCCAATGACATTTATACAGTAATCAGTGTCTATTTTTAGATCTGATCGCTGTATAAATGTCATTGGTCCCAGAAAAGTGTCAAAAACATCAGACAAGTCCGCCGCAATATCGCAGTGCCGGTGAAAATCGCAGATTGTCGTCATTACCAGTAAAAAAAAAAATAATAAAAAAGCCATAAACCAATGTCCATAGTTTGTAGGCGCTATAACTTTTGCGCAATCCAATCAATATACGCCGATTGCGATTTTTTTACCAAAAATAAGTAGAAGAATATATGTTGGCCTAAACTGATGAATAAATATGTTTTTTATTTTTTATTTTTTTGATATTTATTATAGCAAAAAGTAAAAAAAAACTGTTTTTTTTTTCAAAATCATCGCTCTTTGTTTGTTTATAGCACAAAAAATAAAAACCGCAGAGGTGATCAAATACCACCAAAAGAAAGCTCTATTTGTGGGAAAAAAAGGACGCCAATTTTGTTTTGTTTGTCATTCAAATAGTGACAGCACTGAAAACTGAAAATTTGTCTGGACAGGAGGGGGGTTTAAGTGCCCAGTAAGCAAGTGGTTAATACCTAAAGGCTCATTTTAACAGATATGAGGTGAGTTTGAACCCCTTGGGGAGCGGGATGCACGAGGTGAAAACTCTCTCTGGTCTGATGATTGGCTTACTACTACTCACCTATAAGTACTTTACGAAAGAACTTGAAGTGCTCAACTCACAAGGTGTATTGGAATATACCACTACAAACGTTTAAGACTGAATAGCGCTGCTTGTTTGGCACTGCTACATTTGAATATGTTAGTTATCAGATTCCGAACTCTGTTTTAACCTTTATTTTTGTTTATTATTAATTTGTCTATTTGAGAGTCATACTCCCCCCCCCTTTTGATATTAATGTGGCAATTTAATTTTAAATGTTATTTTTAAATGCTAGAATAAAATGTATACTTTTTAAAAATTATTTTTATTAATATTAGTTTTTAATTATTTAATCTAGCACAATTAAAAAAACTTATTTATAGTTTTTTTTTACTTTTTTTGACTTTGGATTGCATAAAAAATAAAATATTTTTGCAAGACCATACAATAAAATCGCACAACCTTACACTCCCATATGGGCAGGGTTGAGTGATGAGACTTAATATGTACCATCGAGAAATCATGCAAGATTAAAATGACCATACAATAAAATCACACAACCTTACACTCCCATATGGGCAGGGTTGAGTGATGAGACTTAATATGTACCATTGAGAAATCATGCAAGATTAAAATGACAATTAAAGTATAAACATGACATAAAGGACAAAGACCATATCTAAAAACACAGAGTATATATAATCAAAATAAGAGTACTGTCATCTGGAACCAACACATTTCGCCAGAAATTCGCGTCCTTAGGATCCATGCCTTAGATATATGCTTTGAACAGTATGTTCTAAAAAGACAAACAAAATATAAACACAATATACAGAAAAATTCACAGACATCAAATTGTCATGGAGTACATAGAGTACATATAGTTAAAATAATATTATTGGACTCTAGGACCCATGCATTTTGTGGGAGACTCGCTTCCTCAGAATCCATGCCTTAGATATATGCCCTGAACAGAATATTCTACAAAGACAAAGAAATTATAAACACAATATACAGAAAAATTCACAGACATCAAATTGTATCCATACAACAATCTTCACCTATACTAAAAATATAGTACGAAACAAATATGCATTTTTCCCTCCTCTGTTTCCCTCTGATGCATATTTGTTTTGTATTTTTTTTTATAGGTGTAGAGTATTGCATAGATAGTATTGTATAGATACAATTTGCGGTCTGTGAATTTTTCTGTATATTGTGTTTATATTGTCTTTGTAGAATATTCTGTTCAGGGTATATATCTAAGGTGCGGATCCTGAGGAAGTGAGTCTCTACCAAAATGCGTTGGACCCACATGCCAATACTATTATTTTGACTATATGTACTGTAAGTACTGTATGTACTCTATGACAATATGATGCCTGTGAATTTTTCTGTATATTATGTTTATTTTTTGTTTGTCTCTGTAGAATATTCTGTTAAGTGCATAAATCTAAGACATGGATCCCGAGGAAGCAAGTCTGTCCCGAAACGGGTTGGTCCCAGATGCCAATATTATTACTTTGAATATATAAACAAGTATATGGCACAACACCCTGAAAAACATATAAATCCCATCAAGTCCTCATAGTCCATATGTGGATGGTATAAGAACCAGCATTAGTAAAAAGTCCCAGCACAAAGGTCAGCCTTCTTTGGACCAGAAGCATAGTCCTTGTAACACTGGAAAAAATAGAAAAAAAGAGGTGCCTCTAAGTGCAGACTTAAAAACAGTTTATTAAAAGCAACAATTGGCAACTCACATGAGACAGAAGATAAAAGCACATGAGCATGTCCTCAAAAGGGTAACATCAGTGAGACATCCATAAGCCAGGATTCATAGCACCATCATGAACTGTAGCAAGCGTCCCTTTGAGTTGGTAACCGGCTGGAGACAGGTGAATCTTGAAATGAGGCTTGGTTCTGTGGCGGCTAGAGTCCCAGGATGATGACGTCACTGGACAGCGACGCGTTATCTGAGCCTGCGTGCTGCGATTGGTGTGGCAGCCGCGCTCCTTTATCAAGCTATAGGTCAGGACCAAAGGGGTTTGTTTTATGTGCAAAGTAAGGGGCAGGGTGGGAACCAATAGAAGAGAAGGGGGAAAGTTTCAAGAAGGTAAGTAAACAACAGAGGGGCTGGAAGAGGGAGGGAATGGAGGGAAGAAAATGAAGGAGAAGGCAAAAAAAATTACTTTCACTATATGTACTCTATGCACTCTATGGCAATTTGATCCCTGTGAATTTTTCTGTATATTGTGTTTATATTTTGTTTGTCTTTGTAGAATATTCTGTTCAGTGCATATATCTACGGTGTGGTTCCTGAGGAAGCAAGTCTCTCATGAAATCCGCTGGTCCTACATGCCAATACTATTATTTTGACTATGTGTACTCTATGTACTCCATGACAATTTGATGTCTGTGAATTTTTCTGTATTTTGTGTTTATTTTTTTGTTTGTTTTTGTAGAATATTCTGTTCAGTGCATATATCTAAGAAGTGAATCCTGAGGAAGCGAGTCTCTTGTGAAACGCGTTGGTCACAGATGCCAATACTATTGTTTTTTACTATGAACTCCATGTTATGGTTTTTGTTTTATATGTCACTTTTATACTGTTGAATGGGAGTGTAAGGGTGTGGGATTTTTTTGTATGGTCTGAAATTCTAGGGAAGGTGACCACTGAGAAACAGATGTATAATTAATTTGTTCACAGAGTATCTCCATGTAACTTTACATTATTTTTTGCAAGAATCACCACCAAAAGAAAGTCTTGTTTGTCCTGGACAAAACAAATAAAAAAAAAGTAATTACAAAATTATCACTGAATAAACAGAACCATAGCAGAAATCTATAAATAGCTCTGCTCCATGGGGGGGAGAGCCGAAAGGGTTAATATAAACTGGGATGGGGCAATCAACTCATCACGCAGGGAGACAAGAAGAGCATTAATACATGTTATGAGAGAGATAATAAATCTGGCCCAGGGCTTGAATGTAGCATAACAGCAATATATTTCACACCCCTGACCAGTTATTAGATGTGATGCGTGTCTGCCAATAAATCTGTCGCAGGTTTTTATCAGCTGTCTAGGATCGCAGGCGTAGAGGATGTACACTAAAAACGGTTGCAAATCATTTGCTATGTGAGAGGCATCATGAGATTAGCACTAGATTCTGTTGGCCCGACTCCAGCCAAAACCTTTTTGTATTATAGGCTTAGATAGAGTAGGGTATGGTTAGTCAGATATTGTATGCCAAACTTCAAGCTATATTATTTATTCATTTATTTAAATGTAGGCTGCAAAACTTACCTTCGCTCCAGTGCTGTCTCCTGCACTACTCTCCCTTACCACTAGATATCCTCTTCCAGTTTCATTTAACCGCTTGACCACTGGCCACTTAAACCCCCTTCCTAACCGGACCAATTTTCAGCTTTCAGTGCTCTCACATTTTGAATGACAATTACTCAGTCATACTATACTGTACCCATATGACATTTTTGTCCTTTTTCCACACAAATAGAGCTTTCTTTTGGTGGTATTTAATCACCGCTGGGTTTTTTATTTTTTGAGCTATAAATGAAAAAAGAGCGAAAATTTTGTTTAACCACTTGCCGACCGCCGATCGGCATTTGACGGCGGCAAAGTGGCTCTGTAAGGCGAATCGTCGTCATCTGACGGCGGCCGCCTGAACGCGCACAGTGAGCGCGCGCCACCGGAGGCGCGCCCGCGCGCTCACTGTGTCCGGGGGGGCCAGAGAGTGGGTGCGGCGGAGTCGATCTCCGCCGGCCACCCGCGATGCCCCCCCCCCCCAGAGTGAAGGAACGGAGGTCCGTGTAAGTAAACACGGACCTCCGTTCTGTGAAGGGGGAAGGGCTGTGATCACAGCCTTCCTGTACATGAAGGCTGTGACCACTTCCTTTCCCCAGCTAGGGCAGTCCCCATACAGTTAGAACACGCCCAGGGAACATACTTAACCCTTAGAGCGCCCCCTTCACTGCCAATGGCATTTACACAGTAATCAGTGCATTTTTATAGCACTGATCGCTGTATAAATGCCAATGGTCCCAAAAAAGTGTCAAAATGGTCCGACATGTCCGCTGAAATATCGCAGTACCGCTAAAAATCGCAGATCGCCGCCATTAATAGTAAAAAAATAAATAAATAAAGAAAAACCCCAAAAATTAATTCTCATCATCCGTAAACGCGACCACTTTTGCGCAAACCATTTAATAAATGCAGATTGCGATTTTTTTTATCACAAATATGAGGAAGAATATAAATCGGCCAAAACCGATGAAAAAAAATGTTTTTTTATATTTTTTTTTTTGGATTTGTATTTTAGCAAAAAGTAAGAAATTTTAGTTTTTTTGCAAAATTGTCGCTCTTCTTTTATTTATAGCGGCGATCAGAAATGCAGCGGTGATCAAATACCACCAAAAGAAAGCTCTATTTGTGGGAAAAAAAGGACGCAAATTTCGTTTGGGTACAACGTCGCACGACCGCGCAATTGTCAGTTAAAGCGGCACAGTGCCGAATCGTAAAAAGGGCACCGGTCCTAAAGCTGGAAATCCTTCCGGGGCTGAAGTGGTTAAAAAATGCATTTTTCTTTGTTTCTGTTATAACATTTTGCAAATTAGTAGTTTTTCTTCATAAATTTTGGACAAAATGTATACTTCTACATATCTTTGGTAAAAATAACCCAAATCAGTGGATATTATTTAATCTTTGTGAAAGTTATAGAGTCTACAAAACTATGGTGCCAATCATCGAAAATTGATCACACCTGATGTACTGACGGTCTATCTCATTTCTTGAGACCCTAACAAGCCAGGAAAGTACAAATATCCCCCAAATGACCCATTTTTAGAAAGTAGACAAAGTATTTACTAAGAGGCATGGTGAGTTTTTTTGAAGTTGTAATTTTTTCCCACAATTCTTTGCAAAATGAAGATTTTTTTTTCACAAAATTGTCATATTAAGTATACCACAAATTACACCCCAAAACACATTCTTCTGCTCCTCCTGAGTATGGTAATACCACACGTGTGAGACTTTTACACAACCTGGCCACATACAGAGGCCCACACATCCAGGGAGCACCTTCAGGCATTCTAGGAGCATAAATTACACATCTCATTTCTTGACTACCTCTTGCACTTTTCAAGCTCCTGGAGCACCAGGATAATGGAAACGCTCAAAAATGACCCCCTTTTGCAAAGCTAACACTCCAAGGCATATTCTAGGAGGCATAATGAGTCTTTTGAACATGTCATTTTTTCCACAAGTTTTTGGAAAATGTGGAAAGAAAATAAAAACGCATTTTTTTTACACAAAGTTGTCCATTTATAAGATATTTCCAACACACAGCATGTACATAGCAAGAATTACACCCCAAAATACATTCTGCTACTCCTCCTGAGTATGGCGATACTACATGTGTGACACTTTTACACAGCCTGGCCACATACAGAGGCCCAACATGCAGGGAGCACAATCTGGCGTAAATTTCAAATCTAATTTGACTATCTATTACACTATTGTGAGGCACTGTAGTGGCATGGATGGGCAATGTAGTGGCACGGATGGGCATTGTAGTAGCATGGATGGGCAGTGTAGTGGCACTGATGGGCTCTATAGTGGCACGGATGGGCGCTGTAGTGGCACTGTAGTGGCATGCATGAGCAGTCTAGTAGCACTGATGGGCACTATAGTGGCACGGATGGGCACTGTAGTGGCACTGTAGAGGCATGGATGGGCAGTGTAGTGGCACGGATGGGCACTGTAGTAGCATGGATGGGCAGTGTAGTGGCACTGATTGGCGCTGTAGTTGCATGGATGGGCAGTGTAGTGGCACTGATGGGCACTGTATTGGCACGGATGGGCACTGTAGTGGCACGGATGGGGGTGAATGAGCCGTGAATGGGAATGACTAAGCACGGATGGGGATGACTGAGCACGGATGGGGATGACTGAGCATGGATGGGGAAGGTTGAGCACAGATGGGGTTGACTGAGCATGGATGGTGATGACTGAGCACGTTTGGGGATGACTGAGCACAGATGCATGGCTGAACACGGATGCATGGTTGAGCACAGATGCATGGCTGAACACGGATGCATGGCTGAGCACAGATCAATGGGTGAGCACGGGTGGATAGGTGAGCACGGATGGATTGGTGAGCACGGATGGATGGGTGAGCACGGATGCATGGCTGAGCACGGATACATGGCTGAACACGGATGGATGGGTGACCACAGATGCATGGCTGAGCATGGATGGATGGGTGAGCACGGATGGATGGGTGGGCATGGATGAGGATGGGTGGGTGTGCATGGATGAGGACGGGTTGTTGAGCATGCATAAGGATGGGTGGGTGAGCACGGATGAGGATGGGTGGGTTGAGCACAGATGAGGATGGATGGGAGTGCATGGATGGACGGATGGTGAGTGCATGGATGGATGGGTATGGATGGGATGCAGCCTGGCACATAGCAGCGCTGTGGGCACTACAGATCCTGCCCACAGCGCTGCTGCATTAATCTCTCCCCCTCTCCTCTCACACTGCACCGATCGGTGCGGAGAGGGGAGAGAAAAGCTGAAACTTCCGTCGGCTTGTTTACATCTGATCGCTCCATCATTTGACAGAGCGAGCAAGTGGTAAAGGGCCGCTGCGAGTGGCCATTTGTCGTGATCCATGATGCGGTGGGTCTCCCGACCCGGCGGTCGCTGATACTCCCGGGTGCACGCCCTAAGCGGAATTCTGGGAGGACGTTATAGTATGCCCTACCAGAATAAAGAGTCCACCTTGCAGCCGTGTTTTTAGATGACACGGTCAGCAAGTGGTTAATTTGGGAGACTGATGGTGAGTGCAGAGCCTCATGACCCCACCTCCTGAGCATAGCGCCCTGCACTCACAGTGTAGATGGATTACATCAGCACTGCTGACCACATCAAGGAAGAGGACCCAGCACGTGACTGGCCAAAAAGACATCAGAAAAAAAGCGGATGCCCTGGGGATAGGGGGGTTCATGGAGCTTGGAGTTGCACTTTAAATGCTGCACTCTATTTAATTTTTCTGTAATATGTTAATATTTTCTTTTGCTGTGTCTTTAAAGAGGATATTTTTCCTCTTTTCATCTTGCATCTGCAACCTGCCTTCTGGAAACAAGTGAGGAATATTAGAAATGAGGTGGGTATATTTCTCCTCACTTCCTGTTCAGCCTCATACCCATCGAATAGGCAGAACATGGATAGAATTTCCTTCACTTCCTGTTCAGGCTGATACTCCTGACATGTTTCGCCCACTTAGTGCCTCTTCAGGGGAAGAAAAATGATGACTACTAATATTCTGAAACCATATCAGAAACACAAATTATAAGTAACAGACTAATATAACATAAACACAAATCACAAAGATGTAATGTTTTATAAGATATCCAGAATGTTGGCCTTATCATGCTTACCCAATAGTTTCAATAGATGGTCCGCGGGCCAACTCCGGCCCACTACAGGAATTTATTTGGCCCAAAGCTAGGGTCCATGGCGTATCCTCAATGTTCAGAGATTGAGAATTAAGGTCAGCAGAGTCTGCCCGTGTTCTCTGCTTCAACCCCCAACCCACACCTGGACTCTGTAAGGGGGGACTCTCATGAGGACACTGATGGGGACCCTGACGTATGAGGGACTATGATGAGGGCTCTGATGTTAGGGGGGCTCTGATGTAATGGGACTCTGATGGGGATTCGAATGTAAGAGGAGACTCTGATGGGGGCCCTGAAGTAAAAGGGGGCTCTATTGAGGCCCTGACACAAGGGGGTACTATAATGGGGTCCCTGATGTATGGGAGAACGTTAGTGTAAGGGAGACTCTGATGAGGACTCTGATGTATACCTTGATGTAGGGGGGAACTGTGATGGGGATTTAGATATAAGGGTGGACTTTAACGGGGACCCTAATGTTAGGGAGAACTTTGAAGTAAGGGGAACTTGATTAAGACTTTGAAATAAGGGGGACTTTTATGTAAAGAGCACTATGATGGGGACCCTAATGTAAAAGGGTATCTCATGGGACCATGACATAAAGGGGTACTCTGATGGGGACCTTAATGTATGAGAGAACTTTGATGTAAGGGGACCTCTAATAGGGACCCTGATGTTAGGGAGGACTTTTATCTAAGAGGGAGTCTGATGGGGACCCTGATGTAAGGGTGGATTCTATTGGGAACCCTGATGTTAGGGAGGACTTTGATGTAAGGAGTGCTCTGATGGGGACTTTGATGTAAAAGACACCATAATGGGAACCCTAATGTAAAAAGATATTGAATGCAGACTCTGATGTAAAGGGGGGAATGTGATGTTGGGAGGGGGGCTCTGATGTAACTGGGGACTTTGATGGGGACTTAGATGTAAGGATGGACTCTAACAGGGACCCCAATGTTAGGGAGGACTTTGATATAAAGGGGTATCTGATGGAGACCCTGATGTAAGTGGGGACTGTGATAAGGACTCGGATGTAAGGGTGGAGTAAAGGAGATCCTGATGTTAGGGAGGACTTTGATATAAGGGGGAATCTGATGGAGGCCCTGATGTAAGTGGGGACTCTGAGGAGGACTCGGATGTAAGGGTGGAGTCCAATGGAGACCCTGATGTTAGGGAGGACTTTGACGTAAGAAGGACTCTAATGTGCAAAGATAATATTTCTTTGGCTTGTTGTCCTTTATTAATCCCTCTACCTTCTCCAGTACTGAACTCCTGGTAACCCTCATTCCTCCCAGTCATATTATTGTTGAACAACGTCTTTAAAACGGCAATAGGTAAGACGGGCTATAAATTAAAGCAGCACCTCTCTGTGTTTGCTCTCCTCCTCTTTTGGCTCCAGGACAGGATCGGCTCCAACGTGTATTCAGTATTGGCACTTGGTCCTTCCTGCTCATCGTTCTGCTCCTTCTGGCCTGTAGTCATGAATATAAATAGCCACAGACAGTGCTATGCTTATTACACTGCCATGAGTGCCGTGCCCAATCCATGCCGTCTCGTTCCACAAAAAACACAGGCCTAATGAATGTTTATTGGAATGTGCGGAGGAGCATCTGTACCCAAACAGACTGTCTCACCCTGGCTGTGGGCCAAGGAACAGTCAGGTTGGGGAGGAAAGGGCTGTGTGGAAGCGGTGGTCTCTCTGCACAGATCTGACACTCCCCCTGAAAAGCCAGAGCTGGAACTTTATAATCAGCATGAAGTTTGCTGATTTCAGAGCTATAGGTTTGCCTCAGCTGGGGTCATCCAGAAGGAGGGAGATGCCCCTTCATTGTAAAGAGAAGTGCGGGCCAAAAGGATCTTGTCCCCACTTCTGGTAGACACAAAGCAAAAAGCCAGCTGCACTCTAATGGCAATGTCTACAATGCCGAGTGAAATGCGTCACAGTGAGGAGGAGCCTGCCATTAATTGTAGATTCATTGTAGATTACGTAGACTGTGGTTAAGCCCTTGTTGGGTTAAATGCTTTTGGTTGAGGGGGTTCTTGGATGGATCTTCTGTATGTGATGTTCAGAAAAATAAAGTCTTACAACTGCTGACATCATGTCAGGAACCATGAATCAGACTGAGACAGAAAATGCAGTAAAAATGACACATTTTAATAAAATGGTAAAAATGGTACAAATAGTATACATAGTCAAAATAAGCCAAATCGGGGTAATCAGAACAAGCCAGGAAATTGGGATGCCAGAGATCAGCGTGGCCGGAGGCAGCAGACAGGATCAGGAACCAGAAGGGATGTCAGCCAGGCAAATCTTCAACAGGAACACAGCAGAGAGTCTCTAGATATGTTGACCAAGGCAAAGGCACAGGAGAATTGAACCAGGCAGTTTAAATATCCAGAAGGGGCTGGCTGACAAGCAGGAAATGATCACCAGGTGAGTGAGTGTGGAGATGGGTGCTGGCAATTAACCGACAGCTGAGCAACCTGAGCTCTGAGAAGGGAGGGCTGAGCCCAGCCCTGACACATTATTGGAGTGCCATTTGTATACCCTGGGAGGGGAGACAAGCTCTTTTTGCCCTGCACCTGTCTCCACAGAGAAGCAGTGTCTCCCTCGTTAAAGACATACCCTGATGAGGCAGACCTATAGCTCTGTAATCAGCAAAGCTCATTCTGATTGGAGAGTTCTGGGTCTGACTCATCATGTTGGACCACTGCTTCCACACAAAGAGCGAAGGTCTGCTCTACAGCATGCTGGCAGGAGACAGGCTTTTTTTTAACTCAGGCTGTGGATGCTTTCTTAAGAAAATGACCTGTAAGACTTTGAATGTTTTTGTTTAATGGACTTGGAATAGATTTAGCTGATTTAAGCTGAAAGTTCAATTGGGCTCTAGGAAGACGTTGAACTGAAATCTGTCTGTTCTCTTAGCATACATCTGGTCATAAAGACCTAAAAATGATAAAGAGGTCAATGCCTGGGGACAGTGGAGCTCGAATAATGTATGAACAGATATAGGCCTGCAGGTGAATGATATTCTGGTCGTCAGCATTCAAGTATAGCGAGGAAATAGTCTCACTAACCCTATTAGTTAATTATCTCTCCTACAGATGGCTCTGCCTGTAATCCGCTTTTGGTCATCATAATCCATTTCAAAGTGACCACTCAAAGGGAATCAGATTCCTTTTCCATGTGGATCAGCAAACATGCCCAGAACCAGTAAGGATCCTGACCAAACCCTATTGCAAGAACCTTTTTTTTAATTTTTTTTTATTTGACCAAACCTTCTTCTCAGAATGGGCCTGGAATATGGTGGTGATGCAGTGACCTGTACCGAGGCGGATTACTGCTTAGGCGCCAAATAATCTACTGATGAGGTCATAAATAAGGTAAGACGCTCTAATATAACTTATAAGGATTGCAGCTGCTTCCATTTTCATTGTTATTTTAGGATTGTATATTGGTTCAAGGAACAGTCAGCCCAAGGTGGGTACTTTGGGTTTTGATAGGTGTTGGAGAG
>BLSH010531513.1:529762-544024 GCA_018402905.1 Glandirana rugosa
TATGCTGGGGGGGGTAAAAGGGGGAGAGGGAAATCTGTGCTGAGGACTGGGGGGGGGGGGGTCATAGCCGGCTGGCAATAGATGCACAAGTCTCCATATTTCATACACAGATTGCACATCCATGCCAGACAGGTTTTTATTCATGGACAGTTCCTGTGGGCCGGATAGAATCTTGTAACAGGCCAGATTATAATTTGGAGACCCCTGGCCCAGTTTACACTTTGCTTCATAGTGTGGCAGAAAAACCTACCCCTGTCGTGTTTGGTAGGCAGTACTGCTCTTCAAGTGAATGGGCCCGGGCCGCACCTGTGGGCCAAATGGTAAGCTTGCAGTTGCGACACAGTATTCTCCTTCAGAAACCCCATATGATGATAGTAAAAAAATAAAAACACGAAATGTTGGAGGAGGTGGTATTGCCTCCAGAACGCATGTTAGCCACTCCTGTTCCACACTTTGAAGAGCATTCCACTGCAGATCACTTTTTGCAGACTGCCGCAGGTTTAAATGAGCCCTAAGCTTATTTTCCCCCTGTGGGACAAGTATTGATGTGAGGAAGAGCAGCCATCATGTTCTTGGGTAGGGATACCAATGACGGGTCACTATTCCCCCCACTGACACTAATGATGGGGCACTATTCCTCCCACTGATACCAATGATTGGGCACTATTCCCCCCAACTGATACCAATGATGGGGCACTGTTCCTCCCACTGACACAAATCATGGGACATTGTTCCTCCCACTGACACCAATGATGGGGCACTATTTCTCCCACTGATACCAATGATGGGGCACTATTCCTCCCACTGACACCAATGATGGGACACTGTTCCTTCCACTGACACCAATGATGGGGCACTATTTCTCGCACTGATACCAATGATGGGGCACTATTCTTCCCACTGATACCAATGATGGGGCATTATTCCTCTCACTGATACCAATGATGGGACACTATTCCTCCCACTGATACCAATAATAGGGTACTATTCCTCCCACTGACACCAATGATGGGATACTATTCCTCCCACTGATACCAATGATGGGGCACTGTTCCTCCCACTG
Source organism: Glandirana rugosa (assembly GCA_018402905.1). Taxonomy (NCBI): domain Eukaryota; kingdom Metazoa; phylum Chordata; class Amphibia; order Anura; family Ranidae; genus Glandirana; species Glandirana rugosa. The sequence goes on from BLSH010531513.1 coordinate 530,826, forward strand.
ACACCAATGATGAGGCACTATTTCTCCCACTGATACCAATTATGGGAAACTATTCCTCCCACTGATACTCATGATGGGAAACTATTCCTCCCACTGATACCAATGATGGGGCACTATTTCTCCCACTGATACCAATGATGGGAAACTATTCCTCCCACTGATACCAATGATGGGAAACTATTCCTCCCACTGATACCAATGATGGGGCACTATTTCTTCCACTGACATCAATGATGGGGCATGAAGCTTCAAAGATGAAGCGTGTTGTGGCTGTGGCTCTCCTCCTCTCCCGGAGTGTGGGCAGAGGCTCTGGTGTCTCCCCTTCCACCTAAGCACTAGGCATCCAATATGATGGCCTGGCGCTTTGGCGAATCGGGAAACAGGTCTTATGACCTGCCTCCTGATTGGCAGGGAGGAACATTAGTGTGAAAATAGCGAAAATTCATTCGCTGTCGTCACACAACTGGGTGGCCACCCTTGTTTGAAGCTTATTAGAGGCTCTGGCTCTAATCGGGTGCTATAAAAAAATCACACCACCCCCCCCCCCATTGGAATCCATAATCCGGTGCCCTGATATGCTGATCAGGGGGCCGGATGCATGGATGGGGGGCAGTGCCCATACGCCCTCTATGGATGGGCCGCCACTGTTCCTCCCACTGATACCAATGATGGCACACTATTCTTCCCACTGACACCAACAATGGGACGCTATTCCTCCCATTGATGCCAAAGATGGCGCACTATTACTCCCCCTAATACCAATCATTGGGCATTGTATAATCTCACTGATACCAGGACATTTTCTAGTCCCAATGGCCACAGTCCAGCCCCCCCTAAAGTCTGAAGGACAGTAAACTGGCCCTTTGTTTAGAGAGTTTGGAGACTCCCGGTTTAAAGTTAACTGTGAATGATAGCCTTAAAATTATTCATCTCACTTTGGCATGTGCATTGATACCTAATATGTCTAACACAATCACTCTTTTAGTATGTAGGTGCACCTGAAACTAAGCTATTTAACTGACAATTGCGTGGTCATGCAACACTGTTCCCAAATTAAATTTATATCATTTTTTCACACAAAGAGAACTTTTTTGTGGCATTTGATCACCACTGGGTTTTTTTTAATATAAATTAAAAAAGACCAACAATTTTGAAAAAAAGAAAACCCTAATAAAACGAAGAAAAGCCCCCAGTAAACAAAATTGAGGCTATTCAGAGTTGGCCACACCCCACCAACAAGAAGAAGGTTCGAGCATTTTTGTTCCCCATTTTGCCTCACAGGCTGCTCCCCCGACCAATTTGACAAAAGGGAAGGGGTCTTTCATGATCAAATGGACCTTGGAAGCAGAAGCAGCTTTTGAGGCTTAAAAAAGGCCTTATGTAGTCAGCCAGTGTTGTACTTCCCTGACTTTTCAAGGGACTTTGTGGTCCAGACTGATGCATCAAAGTTGGGTTAGGAGCTGTGTTGTCTCAGGTTTTCAAGGGGAAGAACACCCTGCCATTTACCTCAGCCGGAAAGTGAAGGCTCATGAAGAAAATTATACCACCATTGAGAAAGAATGTTTAGCGATAAAATGGGCTTTAGATTCTCTGGTACTATCTCTTGGGTAGACAATTTGAACTGGTAACAGATCATGCTCCATTAAAGTGAATGGCACAGAACAAAGAGACCAGTAGGAGGGTTAATAGGTGGTTCCTGGCCCTTCACGAATGCAGTTTTACAGTGAAACATCGCCCCGGTGTTAGAATGAGGAATGCAGTTGCTTTATCCCGAGTGCACGCGTGCCTGGCCATCTGTGTCCCAACCAAATCTACACTGATTGCTTTTGTGTTTGTTCTGTGTAGTGAGCCTGTTTGGGCTCAATGAGGGTCAACGAGCTCAGGTGTAAAAGATAAAGCACTCAGTGCTCTATAAAACTCCTAGGTTGCTTCAACAAGGGGCTCCACCCTGGAACCAGATCTCTGTGCATGGCAGACTGGGGAGCAGCAATACCTCTGAATGGTGAGATTAAGTCTGTGTGACTAGCAAAGTGTCATTTCTTCAGTGTTGTCACATGAAAAGATAGAATAAAATATTTACACAAATGTGAGGGGTGTACTCACTTTTGTGAGATACTGTATATCATCATAAATACCTTGTTTTTCTTTTTTTTATGTGATCACATAATCTCAATTCTCAGCTGCATGAGGGGCTTTGAGAGCGGAGGGAGGAGAAACAGCAGCATACCGGTCTTCCTCTTAAATGACTGTGCAGGGGGGTGGCGTGTCGGCACAAGTCTTGGCCAATGGAGGACAGGCAGGCTGTTCTTCCAGCACAGCCAGAACACTGACCACTTTGGAATATATGTTCTCTCATGCCTAGTGTGGTCAGTTTGAAATAGGAAAGCAGAGGGACTGGCAGGAACACCAGGGATTTCACACAAAGGAAACAATACAAAGAGAACAGGATACTTTTTCATACAGTACATGGCACAGCAGGCACATATCAGGAATATGTAATGTTGGGGTAACATATTCTTTAAGCTTTGGAAATGTTGTTTGTGCATTTTGTGGATGTGTTGGACACAGACCTGAATGACTCTCCTCCTATTTCCCTTGCAGGGCTGAGAATGTCCTAATTTAGATAAATACCACATATACATATATGTCAATTTATGGGCCATTGCTACTTTTAATAGGATACCTATTACTATTTTGTCTCTTTTATTTCTGCACATAAATAAAATTCACATTCACATGCAAAAGTGATGAGGAACCCTTTTATGTAAGTGAGAATATAGTAAAGTGAACTTTATAGTACTAAGAAGCCTTTTTGCTGTTTTCCATCCTCCAGGTCAAGGGTCTTCAAACTTTGCATCATGAAGACCACATTGTACATTTGACAAATGGTCCCAGGCCCAACAAAATCCCCATCAGAGTCTCCTCCTTTACGTCAGGGTCCCCATTGCAGTTCACCATTACATTCAAGTCTTTCTCAGAGTCTCTCCTTACATTTAAGTCCCTATCAGTGTCCTTACTTACTTTAGGGTCCTCATTAATGTACCTCTGTACATCAGAGTCTCTTCTTACATTAGAGTCCTCTTTACATCAGGTCCCATCATAGCCCCCCTTACTTCAGTATCCTCAGAGAGTTCCCTTTACATCACAGTCCCCATCAGAGTCTTCCTTACATCAGAGTCCATCCTTACATCAGGGTCCCCATCAGAGACCTTCCTTACATCCTAGTCCCCATCAAGGTCTCTCCTTACATTAGGGTCCCCTATCAGAGTCCCCCTTACATGAAAGTATATCCATACATCAGGGTATCCATCAGAGACCTCCCTTACATCGGAGTCTCCATCAAGGTCCTTGCTTACATTAGAGTCCCCCATCGGAGTCCCCCTTACATGAAAGTATATCCATACATCAGGGTCCCCATCACAGTCTCCCTTACATCAGGTTCCCCATCAGTGTCTCCATTAGAGTCCCTCTTACAGAGTCCAGGTGTGGGTTGTGGGGGTTGAAGCAGAGACCACAGGCAGCCTCTGCTGACCTTAATCCTCAGTCTTTGCACATTACTGGCACTAGCTGCGGAACAGATACATTCTTGTAGCCTGTGGGCGGGTTTAGAAACCCTTGCTCTAGGTAATCACCTTGCACAAAATGCATCCTACATTCAAGTCCCATCCAATTTATATATTGTAACTCACAGGATTTTCAATGTAATGGTACAGCCTTTATCATCCTTTATGCCCCCAAGGAACCCTTAGAATAATTTTCAGGTCTCAAGGAACCCCTGCTAAAACGAATTTATCAAGGGTCAGTGGGACAAATGTTCGACAAATTGCTAGTTAATGGGAAGAATGTCCCTTACATTGGTGATCAGTGGGAAGAATGCTTCTTACATTGGTGGTCAGTGGGAAGAATGTTCCTTATATTGGTGATCAGTGGGGAGAATGTCCCTTACATTGGTGATCAGTGGGAAGAATGCTCCTTACATTGGTGATCAGTGGGAAGAATGCTCATTACATTGGGGGTCAGTGGGAAGAATGTCCCTTACATTGGTGATCAGTGGGAAGAATGTCCCTTACATTGGTGATCAGTGGGAAGAATGCTCCTTACATTGGTGATCAGTGGGAAGAATGTCCTTACATTGGTGATCAGTGGGAAAAATGCCCCTTACATTGGTGATCAGTGGGAAGAATGTCCCTTATATCGGTTTTCAGTGGGAAGAATGCCCTTACATTGGTGATCAGTGGGAAAAATGCCCCTTACATTGGTGATCAGTGGGAAGAATGATCCTTACCTTGGTCTCTAGTGTGAAGAAGTGTTGTTGTCTCTAGAACAATGCAGGCACCAACAAATGGGAGGTGTGGGCGATTAGCTTGTGGGGATCACTTTTCAGAAGAACAGATTCAGCATGTAGGTCAGTTTCTTTAAAATCTGGCGGCTTGCCAGGTTTATTATTGCAGGTTTGCAAGCTCAATACACATACAAAATACAGAAAACAAAACCTCGCCATCCGGCACTAAACTAAACAATCAGCTTCCTCTCTATACAGCATGGGGCTGTCCCCGACACCCACAGAACATAAGCACAGTGCAAACCTTAACCTTTGAGTCCAAATTAGCACACAGAGCTCTTTCAGCTTTCTTCCTCTGAGATTCAGGATAGAGCTCCCCTCTGCTCTCTTCCTGGTCAATAAATGCAGGTGGAGAGGGGTTTGAGTGGATCAGAAAGTCTGGGCCGGAACCAGCTCTGCCATGGTGGCCAGCAAAACCCGGGTTGGACTCCCACTAGTCGCCTCAATATGAACGCATGCGAGGCAACAAATATCGCCCGTCCATTATTCCGCCTCACATAACGTCACATCAGTTACAGGAAGGTTTTTGTTTTGTTTTTTTCATACCTTTTTATAATAAATGTTTTACATAAATAAAACTGATCATCGTAAGCACCACTGCCAGTAATGAATGGTTTATCTCATCCCTGTAACTGATACAATCTGCAACAAAGCTTGTTATTTTGCAAAACAACAGACTGACTGGCCGGATCACCTGATAAAAATAGAAAAAAGAAAACCTAGGAAAGAAAATGAATGCAGCCATGACATCTAAGAACTGGTAAGCTGCAATATAATACATTTTTGCTTTTGGGTTTAATACTACTTTAAAATGGCCAAGCCTATTAAATGTTAGATATGAATGGCAAAATCCATGCCTAGAGAGCAAAACGCGTTAATGAATAATTATAAAGAGTAGGGATGAGTGAACCTGAACAAATTTAATTTGAGCCAGGTTCAGGGAACCCAGATGGAAGTCTGCCGACCCTGAACTTCATTGGAGTCTATGGGAGGTGGAGTCTATGGGAGTCTATAACCACTTTCCAACCGCCCTATAGTAGATTTACTGCTACAGTGCGGCTGCGCTGCACAGGATCACGTACACAGTATCTCACAAAAGTGAGTACACTCCTCACATTTTTGTAAATATTTTATTCTATCTTTTCATGTGACAGCGCTGAAGAAATGACACTTTGCTACAATGTAAAGTAGTGAGGGCACAGCCTGTATAACCATGTAAATTTGCTGTCCCCTCAACGTAACTCAACACACAGCCATTAATGTCTAAACTGCTGGCAACAAGGTGAGTGCACCCCTAAGTGAAAATGTCCAAACTGGGCCCAAAGTGTCAATATTTTGTGTGGTCACCATTATTTTCCAGCACTGCTTTAACCCTCTTAGGCATGGAGTTCACCAGAGCTTCACAGCACCAAATCACCCCCCCCCAAAAAAAAATACTCCCAGTACAACAACCCCCCCACAATCCTTCCTCCTAGCACACATCTTCTCATTCCCAGCACAAATATATGTTACCCCTCAACACTTTGTTTCCCCCTCTCTCACTGAAACTTACAGACCTCAGATGCACGGCGGCCAATGGGGATGGGGAGCAATGCTTGTTGCTACAATGTCAGCAATCATGGTGTTGGGAACCCCACAGGAGATGCTGCGCACATGCCCCAGGTGCCTGGCATTAGCGACACCACTGGTTATCAGATCAGGACTTTGTAGGGCTTGTTTGCTTACCCCAGATCCTTACCAACATTTTCTACTGCCAGGGCAGGAACAGTCTAGGGAGGGGATGGCCAGGGATGTAAGACAGCAGCAAAAAGATGCAGAATGGTGGTGGGTAAGCAAACCCTACACAGCCCCAATCTGACAGAGTTCCTGTGTTAATGCCTATCCAGGAGCGCTGCGCTGACAGCAGTGGCATCACTAGGGTTGGTGTTACCTGGTGCGGTAAAACATGATGTCGTCTGCAAGGCACTGGGCATGCTAGTTTCGCTTTCACGGATGGGGGTGACACCATCGCGGTCAGATATCAGTTCCTACTTGATGGTGTCACCCCTCTGGTGGGTGTCACTCGGGTGTGTTCCGCACCCCCTGCACTTCCATAGCGATGCCACTGACTGGCAGGAACTTCCTCTGGCTCTCTCCTTCTCTCCTAATTTGGCTTGCTACTTCCAGCGCTAAGTTGACAAGAGTATTGATGTTGCTGCCATTCCACCTGTCAACCTGTAGTGGCAGGAACTTGCCACTTGGCACCCCCTCCTTCATATAAGGCCACTGCGTCCAGGGCAGCCTCTTCTCCTGCCCCCCCCCTTTGTCCTGGCCATGCTTCTCATCTTCTAAGAAGAAGATTGAAGACCTCTCTATTTATTTCCCTCATTTTTCTACATCATATTGTTGGCGTTCCTATAGATTAACTGCTTCCGGACCCCATGCCCATATACTGCGCCAGATGGCCCCTTCAGCACGAAATCACGTACCCGTAAGTCTTTTTTTTGGGTCTGGGGCGCTCATGCGTGCCGCCGGAAACCTGCTCCTGCTGTGATTGGACACATTGGGAGCCAATCAGCGGCCCGGCGGACCCGATGTCCGTCAGGATCCGCCGATTGTTCCGAGGCAGACAAAGCGTAAACAAGGCAGATCACCGTTCTGTCAGAGAGGAAGATGGAGATCTTGTGTTTCTTTTTAGTAGGAATACTGATTTCTGTCTTTCCCCAGTCAAAGCACCTCCCCCACACAGTTAGCAAGCACCCCCTAAGGACACATTTAACCCTTTGATCACCCTCTAATGTTAGCCCCTTCCTTGCCAGTGTCATACAGTGACAATGCATTTTTTAGCACTGATCACTGTATTGGTGTCACTGGTTCCCAAAAAGTGTCACTTAGTGTCAGATTTGTCCATCAATGTCGCTGTTCTTCTAAAAATCTCTAGTAAAAAAAAAATGTAAAAAATAAAAAATTCCATAAATATATCCCATAGCTGGTAGACGCTATAACTTTTGCGCACACCAATCAATATACACTTATTGGGATTTGTTTTACCAAAAACATGTAGCAGAATACATATTGGCCTAAATTGATGAAGAAATTAGATTTTTTACATTTTTTATTGGGTATGTTTTATAGCAGAAAGTAAAAAAATATTGTTTTTTTTCAAAATTGTCGGTCTTTTTTTGTTTATAGCGTAAAAAATAAAAAACGCAGAGTTGATCAAATACCACCAAAAGAAAGCTCTATTTGTGGGGAAAAAATGACATAAATTTTATTTGGGTACAGCGTCGCATGACCATGCAATTGTCAGTTAAAGTAACACAGTGCTGTATCGCAAAAAATGGCCTGGTCATGTAGGGGGGCAAACCTCCTGGGGCTGAAGAGGTTAAAGTAGGATCCATGGTTGAAAGGGGACCTTAAGGCTGGTTCTACTTCTATGCATTTGCTTAATCACTTCAGCCCTGGAAGTATTTCCCACTTTAGGACCAGAGCACTTTTTGTGATTCGGCACTGCGCCGCTTTAACTGACAATTGCGCGGTCGAACGACATTGTACCCAAACAAAATTTGAGTCCTTTTTCCCCACAAATAGAGCTTTCTTTTGGTGTTTGATCACCTCTGCATCCTTTCTGATCACCGCTATAAACAAAAAAAGAGCGACAATTTTGAAAAAAGAAATATTTCTTACTTTTTGCTAAAATACAAATCCAAAAAAATAAATACATATTTTTGGTAAAAAAAAAAAAATCGCAATCAGCGTTTATGATTGGTTTGCGCAAAAGTTGCCACGTTTACAAACCATGAGAATTAATTTTTGGCGTTTTTACTATTTTTTTTTGCTAGTAATGGCGGCGACCCGCGATTTTTATCGGGACTGTGATATTGGGGCGGACATGTCGGAAATTTTTGACACTATTTTGGGACCAATGACATTTATACAGCGATCAGAAATGTAAATTTCCACTGATTACTGTATAAATATAATTGGCAGTGAAGGGGTTAACCTGGGGGGGCGATCTAGGGATTAACTATGTTCCCTGGGCGTGTTCTAACTGTAAGCGGGGCTGGGCTGTCAGAGGCATAAGAGATCTAACTGATCCCAGTGATAGGGATCAGTAGATCTCTTACATGCCACCTGATAGAACCGGAAACCGCCGTGTTTACATCAGTGGTTCCCCGTCTTTTCTTCGTGGCTCGCTGGTGGAGATCAAGTCCGCCCGAGCCGCGGCCACCTTCCTGCAGAGTGTGGCAGGCACACGCAAGCCGCCGTTTATAGACAGCGATTCGCGGGACAGAGCCACTCTGCAGCAGTAAATGTACACAACGCGGTCGGGAAGCGGTTACAGAGCACATGTTTTAATGCATACATGTATGGGAGGGGGCCATTGATACTAATGTACGTCACTTTTGTTGCAGTATTTACTGTATAATTTGTAATTATGCTTCTACTTGGGGATAGCCATATTTGCTTCATGAAAAGAACAAAAAATGCAGCGCTAGTAAAGAAGACAAATAGTCCGTGACATGGTAATATGAATTGTGTCAACCCAAATTAGATGTTCTACACCCCAGAAGACGACTGTGTTGGTCGAAACGCGTTGGGATTGGTTCCCCTCATGTCACTGGAGATACAGTTACTATATGAGCTCATTTTTTGCTGCTACAATTGTAAGTGTTTTTATACCTTTTTAAATAAAAGTGTCTAAATGGTATTACACTATGGAGGTCTTCCCTTCTCTTTCCATCCATTGAGCGGTTCAACATACCATCTAAGGATAGTCCTAAGAACAGTCGAATAGATTGCAGAGGTATTCTGACGATTGGGGAGTATCCACCACGGTTATCTGGATCACCTTCAGGACTGCACTGGTCCACGGATTCCTTGCTGGTTTTTTACCAGTATCTGGTAAGCAGGTAACTTCATAGATTTCATATCCGAATTTTGGATTTATTTATCACTTATCCTCGGTGGACTTTTTATGTTATTATACAGGGGGACTATTGCGTCCCTGTTTTTTCACCTTTCTTCACTTTTGATGGCCTATTCATTAGGACTTTCATATGCCATGAATAGGAACATCTAATTTGGGTTGACACAATTCATATTACCATGTCACGGACTATTTGTCTTCTTTACTAGCGCTGCATTTTTTGTTCTTTTCACTAGTTTGCACAAATTGATCAGTTTGTTTTGCATGCTGCTGGTTGCATTTTGTAATTTGTTTATATTGGAGGGCGCGGTTTTTTCACTTTCTTATACTGACCATATTTGCTTGATATTTGCTTGATGCTAATAAAGCTTACCCTTAGGTTAAATGTATATCTCCTAAACTTGCACCGTTTAGGAGATATTCTAGGGAGCAGCACCGGTGAAACCACTGGCGCATGCGTTCTAAAGAAACGGCATACCCGTGCCATTCTTTCAGAGCCCTGTGCCCAGACCTAGACTCCTGTGCACATGCGTGGTAGTGACATCATTGCAGCTCGGCCATTCAAGCGCACGCATCCCACAAACCCAGAAAAAAGACCAGGTGCAGATGGAAGCCTCTACAGCAGTGACATTGCGCCACTGCAGGACTCCGTTTCAAGGTAAGTGTTTCGTAATGTGCTAGTATGCGATGCAGGGAGAGTTTTTTCCTTGTTTTTTAACCTCTACTACCGCTTTAAGGTTACCATACACAGTGGACTCTGGTCTGCGATCTGGCCATTTTTAGCAGAATCAGTGATCTATCTCCACTGGGGAACTTAAGTAGTACTCTAGTAAAACTGCTTTACTTACTTTCAGTCTGTAGCTGTCCCCCTGTAGTTATTAATTCCTGCTACTAGATGTTGTCAGTCTTCCAGGTTGAATATCAGCCATCATCGTTCAGCCTATCTTCTTCAGCATCATCTCCCCATGCTGCTGGTTGGCTTCCTGGACAAATGTCTCCACGATAGAATGCCCATATTTTGCCTTTTGCCCCTCCAAAAGGGAGGAGTACCCTAGTATGGAGTCAGAATAAGGGCTGACTTTCTCTGAACCAGGTTGGCCAGCGCTGTCTTCAGTAACCACTATCTCCCTAGCTTTGGCTCCATCTTGATAAGGAAATCTTCCTCTGCTCACAGTGATGGTTTTGAAAGTCTATTTAACAGAGAAAAGTTGTAAAAGCAAAAATTAAAAAGTTGTTTCAATAATTTGCATGGAGATTGTCAGGCAAGTAAAACAAGGACCTGGTCTCTTGACCAAAATGGGAGACTTTTACACTCCAAACCTTGACAGTTTCCATGCAGGACCTCCAACACATCAACTTAGTAAGGCTGGGTTCACACTGGCTCACAGCAGGGGCCCGGCATGTCTCCATTCACCCTTTCAGATCCAATTTCAGCCCGAATTTTGGACTTAATTCAGACCTGAAACGTACCAGAAGACGCACGGGACAATTGGCACCGGAGCTGCTGCGGAGATGTGTGAACCCGGTCCATAGAGAGCCAGTCACAATCTCCTGCTATGCGAACTGGAATGCGGGAAAACCACATCCAATTCACAATAGTGTGAACCCAGCCTTAAGAATTCGCACAAGCAACATATCATTAGTTGCAAAAGATTCCTGGTATTTTTGGAACACCTTATCAGCTTTACCACAACTCAGACTCTTGATGTTTTTTGTTACGTGTAAGGGTCAGGCTTGGAGACCAGTAGCCTTAGCCGTAGACATACTCCCACCGACCTGCAGGATAAGTACAGAAGCAAGTCACCCTGGTGGATGACTTGTGCTCACCTGAGGTTCAGGGTCTAAGCACTAACCGGTGTTCACCAGAGCTCTTGATAATGGAGATGGGTTTTGCTGCGTTTTAGTACCAGGTCGTGGGCCCAGGATTGCCCCACCAGGAGGTGAGCAAACCGAGGTCCAGTAGCAGATATAGAAGGTAGGGCAGTCAAGCAGAAGCGCAGTCAGTAACAAGGCTGGTAACAAGTGATTGCAGGTTGGGATCAAGCAGAAGTGTAGTCTGAAAACAAAGTTGGTAAAGAGTGATTGCAGGTTGGGATCAAGCAAAAGCGTAGCTGAGGAACAAGCCAAAGGCCAGTAATAAGTGGTAATGAAGATATCGATGACAGTAGGAGTGACAAGAGTGAGATATTGACTGGAGAAGAGCACAATAATCTGGCAAACAGGAAGTGCAAAGGCATGGCTTAAATAGGAAGTTCATGGGGGGAAAAAGGGTTCAAGGTTCACCAGAATATACAAGGCAAGCTTGTCCCAAGACAGGGGTCTCCAAACTTTTTAAACAAAGGGCCAGTTTACAGTCCTTTAGACTTTAGGCAGGCCGGGCTATGGTCAGTGGGAGTAGAAAATGTCCTGGCGTCCAGTTGGAGTAAACAATGCCCTGTCAGTGGAAGGAATAGTGCCCCATTGTGGGTGTCAATGGAAAGAATTCTGTCTCATTGTTGGTGTCATTGGAAGAAATAGTGCCCCATTGTGGGTGTTAATGAAAGGAATTCTGTCCAATTGTTGGTGTCATGGGAAGGAATAGTGCCCCATGGTTTGTTTCAATGGAAGGAATTCTGCCCTATTGTTGGTGTCAGTGGAAGGGATTCTGCCCCATCAATGGTGTCAATGGAAGGAATTCTGCCCCATTGTTGGTGTCAATGGAAGGAGTTCTGCACCATTGTTGGTGTCAATGGAAGGAGATCTACCCCAATGTTTTGTCAATGGAAGGGATTCTGCCCCATTGCTACTGTCAGTGGAAAGAATCCTGCCCCATCATTGGTGTCAGTGGAAGGAATCCTGCCCCATCATTGGTGTCAGCGGAATTAATCCTGCCCCATCATTTGTGTCAGTGGAAGGAATCCTGCCCCATCATTGGTGCCAGTGGAAGGAATTCTGCCCCACCATTGGTGTCAGTGGGAGGAATAGTGCCCCATCATTGGTGTCAGTGGGAGGAATAGTGCCCTATAGTTGGTGTCAGTGGATGGAATAGTGCTCCTAGGGCCAAATAAAAGCTAGCAAAGGGCTGCATCCCAGGCCGTAGTTTGGAGACCACTGTTATAAGAGATCAGACCAAGAGATCTCCAGCATCTCAGGTGGCACAGCGAGAAGAGCCACAGCCAGACATCACAGAGGTTGCAGGTTCAGATCTAGACTCTGACAGCTGTAGAACATGGAAACAAACTGTCTCTCTACATTGCACAGGACAACATTCCAAGCAGATGGGACAGCAACAATTTGTTTCTATAACATCTTTCTGCTAACTCATTCTAGCAAGTGAACCTGTTATTATGTAATGAACCTAACGTTAGCATATAAGCACTTAAGGTTGTCCTTTAATCGTTAGTAAAACATAAAGATAATAATTTGTTTTCTTTATCAATCCTGTTAAAGTGTTTTTCCTGCTAATCCCTAACAAAGATCAGTGCAGGCCCTCAGAGGCTTATCGAGGAACTCCGTCCTTAGTAAACTTAGCGTGCAGAGAAGGGCATGAAAGACCTCAGCTATGAGGATAGATTAACTGAACTGAATTTATTCTTCCTTGAGGTAAGCTGTTTAAGGTGGGATATGATCACCTTGTATGATAACATAAGTGGTCCACATAGTCAACAAACAGTGCGAATTTGACAAGGGACATTCTTTGCGCCTGGAGGTGAAAAAGACTTTAGGCTCTACATATGGAAAGGGTTCTTCGCAGTAAGCTAGTCCTAGCCTACTCTGTAGATTGTTTAGCAAAATGTGTTTCTGAATAGAGAATATAACTGGCTATTAAAGGGGTTGTAAACCCTCAAGGTTTTTCACCTTAATGCGTTCTATGCATTAAGGTGGAAAAACTTCTGAAGTGCAGCTGTCCAGAGCCCCCCGTTTACTTACATGAACCCGATTGAGATGTGTATAAGAGACAGCAAGTAA
>BLSH010531513.1:576951-600172 GCA_018402905.1 Glandirana rugosa
TATGATGTATGTACAGTAATACAATAGGCGCATATATCTATGTAATATTATATAGTACCCACACATATCTCTACTTTATTAGAAAAAGGATATACACATGTTACACACGCACACTGTACACGTATACAAATTATTTGTACCATAAAACTGGTTGATAGATTAAAAAAGTGTACGGAGTAAATTACGTTACGTTACGGTCCGAGGTAATCTGAGAATCATGTCGACAGACAGGTATGGAGGGTATGACCATCTGTCGAAGATTTCTCATACTTCTTAGTTACTTGATACTCTTGCGAGTGAGACCCGAACCCGGACTTTTTTTGAAAAGTCCGGGTCCGGGTCCCGGACACCCCAAAGTTCGGTACGGACCCGAACTTTACAGTCCGGGTTCGCTCAACTCTACTAGTGAGCGTTCTCATAGTTCATTGATTCTTCATACTCTTTAGAAGCTGTCTACCAGTATGGGAGGTATGGACAGACAGCTGTACTAAGAGTCTAATGGAGCCTGGCATTGCATTGCATTAAATGAGGCATGTGAAAAAATTAGATAGTTGGTCAAAATACCATGTTTATTAAACATATGCACATGTCACACGCACACATTGTACACATATAGGAAAAAGATTATTTCATCTCTATACACACCCATGATATATTATAATGTATCTATATACGCGGATAACATAATGACATGTATGTAGTATATGATATTATGAGCCAATATTACTCCGTATGGTAGGATCATTAACCACTTCAGCCCTGGAAGGATTTACCCCCTTCCTGACCAGAGCACTTTTTGCGATTCGGCACTGCGTCGCTTTAACTGACAATTACACGGTCATGCGATGTTGTACCCAAATAAAATTTATGTAATTTTTTTCCCCACAAATAGAGCTTTCTTTTGGTGGTATTTGATCACCTCTGCGATTTCTATTTTTTGCGCTATAATTTTGCTATAATACATATCCCCAAAAAAATATATAAAAAAACAAATTTATTCATCAGTTTAGGCCAATATATATTCTTCTACATATTTTTGATAAATAAAATAACAAAAAGCGTTTATTGATTAGTTTGCGCAAAAGTTATCGCGTCTGCAAACCATGAGAATTGATTTACAGCGTTTTTATTATTATTTTTGTTTACTAGTAATGGCGGCGATTTCCGATTTTTATCGGGACTACGATATTGTGGCGGATAAATCGGACATTTTTGACACTTTTTTGGGACCATTGACATTTATACAGCGATTAGAGATAAAAATAGCCACTGATTACTGTATAAATGTCAGTGGCAGTGAAGAGGTTAACACTAGGTGGCGATCAAGGGGTTAACCGTGTTCCTTCACTGTATTCTAACTGTATGGGGGCTGGGCTGGCAGGGACATGACAGATCTAACTGATCCTGATTACAGGGAGCAGTTGATCACTGTCATGCCGCCTGTCAGCGGGGAACTGGCAATGTAAACATGGCGGTTCCCCGTTCTTCCTCTGTAGAAGGTGATCGCAGGTCGCCAGCAGACATCGAGTCCACCCGACCCGCGGCCACGCTCACGCAGCATTTATAGACGATTCATAGATGCCGATTTGCGCAGCGGAGCCACACTGCCGCCGTCTTTCTGCGCGAGGCAGTCAGCAAGTGGTTAAAAGACAGAATTACATGGTACAAAATACACAGTATATTGAAAACATATATGCACCTAAGAAGGCTCAACGCATTTGTGGATTGATTCCACTTCCTCAGGAGCGAATGTATAAAATGTATCTGTGAAAGACATATAAAGACCAGTATAGTCTAATTGTTAGATCCAAATGACGGGGAAGGAAAAAAGTCGGGAGGAAAGAAAATATCCAACCCTGTAGTACTTACATATTGGCTCAAAGTCCAAACACCCGGTGCTGCAAACTGCGGGCCGTCTAGAGCGGGGGTCAGAAACCAGTAGATCTCGGACAGGTGACTGGTAGATCATAGTATGGGCTTGCTGACCTGCCATTCCAAAGCATAAATGGGCCCTCCTCCCAGTACAAATCTGCCCCCGAGCTGAAATCCCCCCTGCCAGCACAAATTTTTGCCCCCATCTCCCACTCCCCCTACAATCTCAAATCCTACCTCTCTGCAAATCCTCTCAGCACAAATCCCCCCCCCCCAAAAAAAATCACTCCTCCTAGCATAAAACCTCTACCCCTCAAATATCATCTCCCAGCACAAATCCTCTACCCCCATTTCAAATACCCCCCTCCTAATCCTAACACAAATTCTCCAGCATCCCCCCTTCTAGCACAAATCCCCCCCCCCCCCAATTTCCTCTCCTAGCATAAATACCCCCAATCACCCCCCCTAGCACAAATCCTTGCAACTAAGGGCTCATTCACAAGTGCAGCAAGCACTGCTACTCCCCTGAAAAGCGATCGGAGTGTGTTTCACCACCTGATTTAAACACAAGATTGCTGTGCAATTCATTCAATTGCAAAATGTCAGGACGGCAATTAGACATTTAAATCAGATGTGAGGGGGCGACACTGTGCCCAGTCATCTTTGACTTTTCCCATGTTGTGCAGGTAGATCTGCACCTGTTAAGGTTGCCTACCCCTGGTCTAGAATGTCTATCCTGGGAGCTGTGGTTGGGAGAACCCACAGAAAAGCCGGGCGCACACATGCCAATCCCCACAAGGATGAGTGTCCATGTGAAAGTTGCAAGTGGTACATAGTAGTGACTGGCTTGGCTTAAATACAGCAGCACCCCTACAATTCATTACAGAAGTAACAATAACTCAAAGCTTCTTAGTAGTAGTAGTTTTGGCTCTTACACCTGCTTTTTTAGCCAGTAGTAATAGATCCAAATCTGATATAAAAGCTATATATAAAGCCCTCAACTTCATACAAACTGGCCAGTGTTAAAAAGGTTATTAGCTTAGTATGTAATCTTTTTTTTTTCACAATATCACACTGTACCACTCCATCTGATATCCTTTGAAAAAAATTGTAGCTTGAACAGCACCGGCACCCAATCAAATGCAAGATGCGTTCATGTATTCTGGGTTCACAGGCAGCCTATTGTGGTCCTTCCAAATCTTCTCTAGATAGATACTGTAGATAGAATAAGAGAAGCAGCACAGGAGTTTGCTACAACACTGTCTCCTTCCTCTGCCTACTAATACCACCCTGAGCTATGATAATCCCCTGTAAGCTCCATATTTCAGTGTCATGTCCCGCTGTGAGAAGAGCTCACATTACATCTGTAGATGATGGCGTTGCAGGTAGAACATGTCTGTGCATTTTTCCTCCAGTGATGGAAAAGGAACTGCCTACTTTCTGAAGGACGCCTATGACATCCTGACTGCTTCTCTATATTCAGGGGCCTCACTTGTCTTTGTTGTCCATACTAAAAGGTCAGATTCTTCTTTGTTTTTGCTTTAATTGCCAAGTCATAGTGAAGAAAAGACACTTGCAGGTCCAACCAATGATTCAATGATTTTTGGAGGTACCCCTCAGAAAGTCAGAGCTATGCATTGTGCCATCTACTTGATTTCCAGGATAGTGCACATATGGCAGACATTGAACCCCCCCCCCGATACACATGTCTATACTGTTTGTACTGGCACCTGTTGCCATTGGCTGTAACTGACAGCTCTGTCAATTGGCTGTCAATTACAAAGACTGGCCCACCTACCTCCCTGACATCACTGAAAACCCCATCAAAAGTGTAAATGGTCCTGGAAGCCCTACCAAGTAGGACAATCTAGTGGTGCTTCCAATAGATTAGTAGGTGGGTATCACCAAGCCATCTACATATCAAAAACCCTTAGCAGACAACTTACCTGCAGTCATTATATCTACATGCATTATTCAAATATGTGGCTGTAATCATAAATTACACGGACTCTGGGACCTTTGAGTTGAGTTGGATTTGATTGCTGGCTGGCAGGCTAGCTCCTTAGACTGGTCAGGGGTGGGGTACTCTGAGCATCCCTTTATTGCCCATGGTGGTCTGTACCTTTATTGGGTGCACGGTGGACACACCTCTGAGCTACCTTTACAGCTTTAGGTTGGACCAGGGTAGAGGGCGGGGAGTGGGTTTTACATGGGGTTTTTGGTGGGGGCTGTGTTTTGTGTGTGTGGGGGTGCCTTAACTCAAGTGGGGTGTGGGTCATTTTTGGGAGGGTTGAGTTTTGTTGGGGGACCTGGGGGTTCCTTGGGTGGGAAAGTTGTGTTTTGGGGGGTTAAGTTTGGCAGGGGGGAGGTGCGGGAACTGCAATGCTACTGTATTTTTTGTTTTTTTGATTCAATAAACACATTTTTAGTGGTAGCTTTCTGGGTGTTCATATTCCTTTTTCTTTCTTTTCTTTTTTTGATCACTGAAAACTCACCAGTGTCTGGGGATACCAGCATACTGTATAAAGCACATGTATCAAACACAAGGCCCATGGGCCGAATCTGGCCCACCAGGCCATTTCATGTGGCCCTCACACCTTTCCTGCAGCTGCTTTCATTCCACCTTGTCCCAGCAGTCAGCAGTAGAGAGGAGTACAGAACTCCTCCTACAGATCCTGTACCTCTGTGTAGCTGCAGCACCCCCTTGTTTTCGCCTCCTCTTGTCTTAGCATTCACCAGACTCTGACAGCTGACTCCAGCCCTCCTCTGGTCCTCCTCCAGACCCTGCACCCTTTGCTTCACAGCTCTGCCCTCAGCTTCTTTCTGGCAGCAGCACAGGGTAAGGGAGTGCATTGTGATGTAAGGGAGGGTGGGGGGCTCTTGACATCTGATGTAAGGGGGAGAGCGGGGTGCTCTGGACATCTTGTCTAAGGGCTCGTTTACACTTGCTTCAACACAGGGCGTTAGACAGGCTTTGTTAAAGCTCCCTTAGAGCCAGTCAAAGCTCCTGTCACTAAATAAAATGGTTGGCTTACAGTCCTGTTTACACCTTGCGTTGGCTTTTCTTCGCTTCAGCTTTGCGTCAAAAATGATACCCCATGTAGCTTTAGCCAGGCTTCAACGCCTCTTCAACGCTTCCATAGAAGTCTATGACAAGCTCGCTTGAAGCACCTGCGGCTTTTGAGAGGCTTTAGTTCAGCTTTAGCTTCGCTTTGTTTTGGAGAAATTGCAGGTGTGAGATATCAACAAACACACAGAGCATCTGCCAAGCTTCAACAAAGCTTCAAAAGAGCCACATCAAAGCACTACCGAAGCCTCATCGAAGCACCACCGAAGCCTCAAAAACACACCATAAAAGCTTTTTGAAGCAGTAGGGGCTTTAATGTGTGTTGAAGCCAAAGCAAGTGTAAACGAGCCCTTACAGATACAATCAGCCCTTTGAGGGTAACCATAAGGCTGATGCGGCCTGCAATGAAATTGAGTTTGACACCCCTGGTATAGAAGAAGCCCACACACATGTCTACAGTGGTGCTCATAAAGGTACAGGGTTTGGGGCTGATGTTTATGCATTGGGGGTGATCTAAGGTCTGAAGGTTCTATCCAGTATACTACATGTTTTGAATTGTCTGCCACTTACTCATTGCAATATGTTTCTACAATCTACAATAAGTTACAAAGCCATCCACAACTCTACTCACAGCTACATCACTAGCCTAGTCTCAAAATACCAACCTAATAGTCCTCTTTGTTCCTCCCAAGACCTCCTGCTCTCCAGCTCCCTCATCACCTCCTCTCATACTCACCTCCAAGACTTCTCCCGAGCCTCTCCCATCCTCTGGAATTCCCTTACCTCAATCTGTCAGGCTGTCTCCAAATATATTCACTTTCATGAAAACTTTTCTCTTCAGGGAAGCCTATCCTGCCTCCACCTAACAACTACACTTTTATTTTATTTTCTTTATCAGCTCATCACCCACAGTTATTGCCCTTTCGTATCACTTGACCCTCCCTCCTAGATTGTAAGCTCTTACGAGCAGCGCCCTCTGATTTGTCCTGTATTGAATTGTATTGTAATTGTACTATCTGCCCTAATTTTGTAAAGCACTGCGCAAACTGTTGGCACTATATAAATTCTGTATAATAATAATAATAAATAATAATCCCTGTTAGATTTTTAAAGCAAAACTCACTTGACTAGATATGGATAGTGATGAGCTAAACACAACTGGGTTCGGCTAAAAGAGGGGTTCGGTGAACATGACTAAAATTTAGGCTCCAAAACTCCATTGAAGTCCATGGCAGACAAATGTCAAAAGCAGTTCTGTCCATTTTCTAGGCTAATATGCAAGGGATTACCAAACACATGGCATGGGGGACCGGGCACTGCCATGAGCTTAATCTACCAAAGCAATAAAGGAAATTTTCTAAATTTTGTTACCGTCATGATAAGGATCCCTGTGACGTCATTGACTATATCTTGAATATACCCAAACCAATGACTCGGCTCCAGACTTGCTCCTTTCATCCTACATAGACAACCCTGGTGCTGTCTACCACAGCCCCTCCTCCATCCTCAGTCAATGGTATGGAATTACCAAATACATGGCATGGGGGACTGGGAAGTGCCATGACCCATGAGCTTAATTTACCAAAGCAAAAAAAAAATATTACATTTTGTTATGGTCCTCATGAGGATCCCAGTGACATACCCACACCCATGACTTGGCTCCAGACTTGCTCCTATCATCCCACATGGACAACCCGGTTGCTGCCCACCACAGCCTGCCTCCATTCTCAGTCCAAAGTATGGAAAATATAAGCCACACCCTACAACTTAGCCCTTCTTCCTGTGTTCAATTTCTTTATTGTTCTACATTCTGATAAGCCCTTCGCCCAACGAGCTGGTAAGGTTGTGAGGAAAAGACCCTTGTCCTCATCAACCTGGGAACAAGGTGCTTTGTCAGGGGGACCACCCCATGTTGAGGTCATGTGGCCTGGTAGGATTCAGGAGGAGGGTCAGCACACGCACAAGCTCTCCATTTCCTGGCCTGCCAGGCTGCATGCTTGGAAAAAGGTCTGGTATGGATTTTTTTTTTGGGGGGGGGGATCTCATGCTTCTTTTCTTGATTTTTTCAGGGTTCCCCCTGAAAACTCATGTCATATTAGAATTTTGGATGGACTTCACACAGTTTTTTTTCGCATGGGGTTCTGCTTAAAATTCATTAGAGACCCGAAGGACCTGGTATGAACTTTGGGGGAACTGTGGCTCCTTTGCTTACATGGCTGGTGATTCACCCTCCAGTACTTGAGTGTCAGTACCTTATGCAGTATCAGAAATGAAGAGATGCTGTAGGCGTATAGGTGGGGTGCAACGGGGTGTGGCCAGAACTAACACACACAGTGCAATGAAATTACTTGTATTGAAATAATGCAAACATAGTTCACAAACACCCGGTGGGTAGGCAGCCCAGGTGGGAACACTCACAGTTCTGAAAGTATGTAGAGCGCAGGTTTCAGCCAAACTGACAGCGTCTTTAGAGAGGGGCAGAATGCGGCCTGGCCGTCTTGAGCCCAAGCAGGAACATGTCCAGAGAGGTTTCAAACCCTACACTTTCTCTCCTCGTCAGGGACCTTTACCTACCGCTAGTACTGTCCCTAACAGATGAGGTACCTGTCCCTACTCTATCCAGTTGCAGGAAGCACACTAAACCCAGGGGCCAGGGTCTGCCACACCTAAGATGGCCGCCAGAGTCACATGGGCCAGAATCCAATCAGATCACTGCCCCAGTGACTCAGGAAACCATAGAAGAACTAAGTTCCTCATGACTTTGAAATATTTTATTATTAGGAATAGGATAAGGATAACCAGATTGAGCCAATGCATTTTGGTAGTGCAGACTCCTCTTTCTTCAGGGCCTGAATAAATGGTGTGTAATAGTGTCCTTAAGGAACTCAGTCAGGTGATAGCTAGACTTTTGTTCCTAATTTTTATGGACAGTATACTGACTGGAATGGGACCAGCTGATTGGAGAAAAGCCAATGTTGTACCAATATTTAAAATAGGGCCGAGACATATACCTGGGAACTACAGGCCAGTTAGCCTAACATCAGTAGTCTGCAAACTATTAGAGGGGATGATAAGGGAATATATCCAAGATCTCAGTAATGAAAACAATATCATTAGCAGTAATCAGCATGGATTCATGAAGAATTGTTTTTGCCAAACCAATCTATTAACCTTCTATGAAAAAGTGAGCTGCCATCTAGATAAAGGAAGGCCTGTAGATGTAGTGTATCTGTATTTTGCAAAGGCATTTGATACAGTTCCCCACAAACGTTTACTGTACAAATTGAGGTCTGACGGCATGGATTGTCTGATGGCATGGATTGAAAGCTGGTACAGGGGCGGGTGCAAAGGGTGGTGATAGATAGCAAGTACTCAGAATGGTCCAGTGTGATAAGGGGGGTCATCCAAGGATCTGTCCTGGGACCAATTCTGTTTAATTTATTCATTAATGATATAGAGGATGGGATAAATGGCTCAATCTCAGTATTTGTGAGCGATACAAAGTTAAGCAGGGCAATAACTTCTGTGCAGGATGTGGAAACCTTACAAGAAGACCTAAATAATATAATGGGGTGGGCAACTACATGGCAGATGAGGTTTAATATTGAAAAACGTAAAGTAATGCATTTGGGTGCAAACAATACGAACGCAAGTTACTCGCTAGGGGGAGAGCCTCTGGTGAATCTAGGATGGAAAAGGACCTGGGGGTCCTAGTAGAGGACAGGCTCGACAATGGCATGCAATACCAAGCTGCTGCAAGCAAAGCCAACAGAATATTGGCATGCATTTGAAAGGGGTTTAACTCCAGAGATAAAACAATAATTCTCCTACTATACAAGACTCTGGTCCGACTGCATCTGGAGTATGTCGTCCAGTTTTGGGCAGCAGTCCTCAAGAAGGATGTGCTGGAACTGGAGAGAGCCCAGGGAAGGGCAACAAAGCCAATAAAGGAACTGGAGGATCTTGGCTATGGGGAAAGACTACACGCATTGAACTTATTCTCTCTGGAGAGGAGACGCTTGAGAAGGGATATGATATCCATGTACAAATACCGTACTGTGACCCTTGCATAGGGAAAAACTTTTCAGTGAAATGGAAAAAAAAACATGCGGCCATTCTCTGAAATTGGAAGAGGAGCGGTTTAACCTTAAACTGAGTAGAGGGTTCTTTACTGTCAGAGCGGTAAGGGTGTGGAACTCTCTTCCACAAGCAATGGTATCAGCAGGGAGTGTCGATAGTTTCAAAAAACGATTAGATGGGCACCTTAACGATCACAACATGCATGGGTATACAATGTACTATTGACATAAACACAAGCACACACACACACAGGTTGAACTGGATGGACTGGTGTCTTTTTTCAATCTCACCAACTATGTAACTATGTAATGGAGTCCACTAGAAAGCATGGATTAAAGTGGTTGTTAACCCAGTTCTACTAAATCCTATAATCCCCTCTGTACCAGAATAATAAGTGTCCCCGTGCCTGTGTTATGTAAAAAATCTGCAGATTTGTACCTATATAAGGCTGGCCATACATTACACAATTTCCTATAGTTTTCCTTTAGATTTACCAAAACCTTATAATATGAAGTCAAATCTAAACACTTGCAATTTGTGTGCACTCAGGCAGGCCCTTGCACTACATAGTTGAAGGTAAATCTATAGGAAATTGAATAAGAAAATTGTATAATGTATGGCCAGCTTAAGCTTGGCTCCTGGCACTCAGCTGACTTGTCAGCTCTCTTCTCTCGCTCCAGTGGAGACCTCCTGCTGACATCAGCCTGGAAAGAGGGGGAGAGAGGAGAGAGAGAGCCGTCAGCCAGCTGAGCGCGGGGAGCCGAGCTCAAATATTGTACCTATCAGCAATTTTTTTTTCATTACACAGGTACAGGGAGGGAGTGGCGGGCACTGGTACCAGCAGAAGGCAGGGAGGGGAGGGGGGAGGAGGACAGAGGAGAAACAGACACAGGAGAGCAGAGCTGCGGATGATGGAGCCACGTACGCTAACCGTGGTGTCAGGGCTCAGCAGCCCTGATATACCGTGGTCAGCATACAGGGGGGGAGGGCATAACCAGGCAGGATCAGCCAGGTTTTTTAGGTGATACAGGGGACCAAATTACACAGCACAAGCACTGTGCTGTATGACATGCTTTAAGGGAACAGGATCTGGTATTTTTTTGGGTTAACAAACACTTTAAGGCTAGAATTGTCATATTTGGATAACTACCAGACTCTGAAAAAGGGGAGGCTGCTCTGAGGCATTAGCTGTATCCAATGTTCTTAATGTAGCCGACAGTGGACTATAGTTACTTTTTTCCACGGACAACCCCTGTTATTCTTCCTCTGTTCCTGTGTCCCTCTAGTGCTGGGCCCCAGTAATTGACATCATATCTTGGAGTCAAGCAGAAAGGGAGGATTGTTGAACTAGTAGTCTTTTGAGCGGACACTCTGATGTTGTGGATCTACCCCTGGCCTACACATCCCAGAGGACTCCCTGCAACACCAGCAGGCCTCTGGGAGGAGCTATAAAAGGGAGATCAGTTCCGCCCCACGCTCTCTTCTTCCTGGGCTCCTTTGAGAGAACACCTCCCTGTTGCTTGCGGGAGGGTTGCGGCCTACCACGCGGCAATCCAGTGACTCCAGTACGACCCCGGAGGGCCCAACTCTGTTTCCTGTTTGCGAGACATCATCGCAGCGCTGCCTCATCTGACAGATCCATCGATTGCCCACCTCCAGTAGCTGGCCGCTCATCGCTGTTTGTTCTGCAGAAGGACGACTCTCCCAGAATCGCTGTTCAGGAGGTTCCTGCTGGGCTCTTCAGTTGGTGAGAAGGCTGCCATCCGCCAGTTACAATCCCTGATTTGTTATCTTGATTGGACACTGTGTGCAGACACCTTGCCTATGGAAACACTTTATTGCATTACATAAGACACTGTACATAGATATCTATTCACAGAAGTAACTTAAGGAACACTCATACCCAGTGCAAAGTGTCCTGCTTATCCTTACATCACTGTGCCATATCTTGGATATAATTTAAAGAGCTCCATCTGCCGGTGAAGATCTCTGCAGGCCTGCCATCTGGACATTGCTGCTACCATTAATTAAAAGGTCCCATCCTATTTTATCTGGTCTCCCATTAGGACCTAAAGGTTTAATAGGCTGGCCTAGGATTTCCCTTTAGTGTGGTATCTATTGCAGGGACGCGTGGTTTCTTCCTCTATCACTCATTTATTCCTTAATTGTGGTTCCATTGTAAATACATATATATCTATTCTGCATCTGTGTTTTTGAATTATAATCAAGCTGTTCCTTTGGGGATCCCTCACCTGAGTCTTGGCTGTTATCCAGAACTCAGCTGATCAATAGCCCCTTATATACATACCTTTTGCTTCAGTAAAGCTAAGAGAATACTTTATCTAACCTGTGTTGCAGTGTCATTTAAAGGTGCTTGCAGAAATGTCTGAACCCAGAGTGCCAGGAGGGCTGGAGAGTTCACAGGGCAAGGGCGGTGCAGAAGAACATGTTACTTTAAGCAACCCCCAAGGGGCAGTGCTACATTAATCAATATTTTAAATGATTTACCAAGTGAGATGTTTGTACAAGGTGTTCCTGACCACACATCCAGAAGCTGCTGCTGCAATGGAACGTAAGGGACCTGACTGTTCCATCTGGAAGGGGTGGCTGGATGAAGTTTAATATTGTGCATTGTACTATTTTGTTAACCTGATAGCTAAAGAAAATATTTTTGGAAACTGGCAATACAGTAACATTATTTCATTCTATCATTTCAGTTCCAGATAACCATCCAGAATGAATTCCGCCATGGCTGAAGCTTACCCGGCCTCCCCAGCGAGTCCAAGTCCAGACCGGCCCCTGCCCCCAGTGACCCGACCTCATGCGGTCTCTGAGGTGACTCCAGCAAAGAAGATAACCTTCTTCAAGAGCGGAGACCCCCAGTTCAGTGGAGTAAAAATGGCCATCAACCGGCGTAGCTTCAAAAGTTTTAGTGCCCTTATGGACGATCTTTCAAACCGAGTCCCTTTGCCGTTTGGAGTTCGGACGATCACTACTCCTCGAGGAACTCATAATATAAACAGGCTGGACCAGCTTCAAGATGGAGGAAGATATATATGTTCTGATAAAAAATATGTGCAACCCATCGCTGGGCGTAAAGTGGGCGCTCACAAAAGCAGCCGCCCAGTGAGCGCCCGAAAACAGGGTCAACAGGATGAGCCAGAGGAAGAGTTCTCGGCAACCCACTTTCAACAGGTGCCCAAACTAAGGAAGAAGGTCGTTCTAGTGAAGAATGGAGATCCAACTGTTAGGCGATCCATCATTCTAAACCGACGGAATGCACGTAACTTCAAGACGTTCCTTGAGGATGCTTCGGATCTCTTGCAGTTTACAGTTCGCCGACTCTACACCGTGGATGGAAGGAGAGTAAGTCAAGCAATAATACACAATGGGGAGAATATGCGTAAATAAAATTAGTGATTGGTCTACCTTGAAAACCACTTGGTAAAAATGACCCGGGATCACTGATGGACAAGGATGGACAGTAGTAGATTCCTCAGTTCAAAAAAGGAGAATGGAAGAAAGGATGATTGTCTTGTAGTAGGACAAACTTATGAAATTAGAGTCCAGTCTACACAACTACTATCTAGGGATCACTAGACAGTGGTGGCATTAGAGGGAGACCAAAAAACACTATAACATGTCATTTAAGAGGGAATAGTATAAGGAAAGGGAAGAGTCTCTTTAACCAGTTTTAGCCACCGGACATACTGCAGATGTCCAAAAAAATGTCAAAGTCACAGGACCTGTGTAGTATGTCCTGTCCTTCTGCCCCCTAACACCTTCTCCCCCTCCTCGCACTTTGCTTGCTTGGAAATCCCAACTATCAAAATGACAGCTGGGAATCACTGTGTAAATACAGTAGCTGTAGAAAGTGCTGCTGCAAAAATACAAAACCTTGACACCATGTTTATAAACCTTGTTCAGAAAGCAGATAGAGAGCCACAAATTAACATTGTTTATAAGCATTATTCAGACAGGGGATAGAGGGATACAAAGTAACATTGTTTATAAACATTGTTCAGACAGGACATACAGAGACACAATGTGACATTGTTTATATACATTGAACAGGCGGAGATACATTTTTTATACACATTGATCAGACAGGAGATGGAGAGATACAAAGTAACATTGTTTATAAACATTGATCAGATGGGAGATAGAGAGATACAAAGTAACATTGTTTATAAACATTGATCAGACGGGAGATAGTAGAGTTGCCACCTGATCCCTTTAAACCCGAACCCATATGAATTACACAGGTTATGAGGCTAGTTTAATGCAGATAAGGAACCAAGTGAGTTTAATTACCACCTTAATCAGCCACAGAACCTGGATAATTCATATGTGTTTGGTTTTAAAGGGATGAGGTGGCAACCCTAGGAGATAGAGAGATACAAAATAACATTGTTTATAAACATTGATTAGATGGAGATAGAGAGATGCAAAGTAACATTGTTTATAAACATTGATCAGACGGGAGATAGAGAGATACAAAGTAACATTGTTTATGAACATTGATCAGACAGGAGATAGAGAGATACAAAGTAACATTGTTTATAAACATTGATCAGACAGGAGATACAGAGATGCAAAGTAACATTGTTTATAAACATTTATCAGAAGGGAGATAGAGAGATACAAAGTAACATTGTTTATAAACATTGATTAGATGAGAGATAGAGAGATACAAAGTAACATTTTTATAAACATTGATCAGATGGGAGATAGAGAGATACAAAATAACATTATTTATAAAAATTGATCAGACAGGTGATAGAGAGATACAAAGTAACATTGTTTATAAACATTGATCAGAAGGGAGATAGAAAGATACAAAGTAACCTTATTTATAAACATTGATTAGAAGGGAGCTAGAAAGATACAAAGTAATATTGTTTATAAACATTGATCAGACGGGAGATAGAGAGATACAAAGCAACATTGTTTATAAACATTGATCAGATGGGAGACAGAGATATACAAAGTAACACTGTATAAACATTGATCAGATGAAAGATACAAAGTAACATTGTTTATAAACATTTATCAGAAGGGAGATAGAGAGATACAAAGTAACATTGTTTATAAACATTGATCAGAAGGGAGATAGAGAGATACAAAGTAACATTGTTTATAAACATTGATCAGAAGGGAGATAGAAAGATACAATGGGAGTGGTTTACCAATACTGGAGAGTACAAAATCTGGTGCAGCTCTGCAGAGAAACCAATCAGCTTCCAGGTTTTATTGTCAAAGCTTAATTGAACAAACTGAAGTTAGAAGCTGATTGGCTACCATGCACAGCTGCACCAGATTTCACACTCTCCAGTTTTAGTAAATCAACCCCAATGTTACCTTTGTTACTATGTTTCATTCATCAGATCAAAGTGATGAACTTTCCTCTGTATATGATGTCAGTTAAAGTGATTGCGAAGGCACAGTTTTTATTTTTTAAGAATAATACACGTTTTATACCCTCCTCTCCTTGGGTCCCCTGCCAGTGCTCCTGGCCCCTCCCCCTTGCTGAGTGTCCCCACTGCAAGCCACTTGCTATGGGGGCACTCAGCTCTGTGTGTCTTTAAAACATACAGAGCGCGGCTCGGCCCCCGACCCCCTCACTGGCTGTGATTGACAGCAGCAGGGACCAATGGCTTCTTCTGCTGTGTCTGAGCCAATAAGGAGAAGAGAGAGAGCAGAGATGCTACTCTTGTGCACATTGCTGGATCGAGATCGGAGTCAGGTAAGTATTTGGGGGGGAGAAGCTGCATTCAGGTTTTTTACTTTAGTGCATAGAATGCATTAAGGTAAAAGACTGTCTGCCTTTAGAGCCACTTTAAAGCAACCTGACAAGTAAAAGAAAAGATTATTTATTTATTTTTATTTTTTTTAAATAAAATTTTTTTTATATAAAAATGTATTCACCCATTGTTTACACTAAACCGTGTTAGCTAAATCCTCCTTCCCCTTCTCTGCTTATTATTTTCCTGTTTTTTTTTCTCTTCTATTTTTCTACTCATAGTTACACTTTTTTTTGCATTTATTGATTTTGCTTATTCATTCTTTTTAATGTTGCATTAAAAAAAATAAAAGCAATATATATATATATTTTTTTTTTTATTTGTACATAACTATGCCATGCTTTGCACAAGAATAATAATTTTAGTGTCAATTAAATTAATACTTTGTATGTACAATAGTACTTTTTTTTTAATTAACACTAATCAAATAAAAAAACATTTTTTTTTATTTTATTTTAGTTGCTTTTTTGTCTACGGATTGCATAAAAAAATAAAATCCTTTTTGGAAGACGATATCCAAAAATAAAATGATAAATGTATTACTTTGTTAGCTTACGCAATGACAAAGTGATTGCTGAATAAACAGGCTCAGAGCAGAAATGTAATAATTGCCCCAGTCCATCGGGGGAGTCCAGGTGTGAGACCTGAACTGGATAAGACACTTATATTGTCTGATATGCAGGCAAGTGTAGCTTGTGCCTGCAACTCTGCTACTATTTCTTCCTGAACCAAGTCCCAGCATGCACTGCAGTCATGTGAGCCCTGATCATGCTGCATAGAAGCCCAGGGAATACAGCTGCACCAACAGATTACATTTGATTAACTTTTAATCAGGCTTTGTTCTATCAGGGTTTGGCCTTGTGGACTTTAGCTGCCGCTGAATTATTTTTATTCATAGAGCGACTTGTTGTCACTGTGCGGGGCTCTGCTTGACCTTGTCCCTGGATAGTGCAAAATAGTAATAAAAAAATATATATATATAGTAATAATATAACAGGCAATTTTAAACTTATAATGATAATAATAATACAAATAAAATACAATTATTATTATTATTATGATGATTATTACACGGTGTGGGACTGTGCTTCACCTTGTCCCTGGATAGCGCAAAATTGTATAAAAAAATTTAAATAATAATAATAAATAATTGTGAACTTATAATAATAATCATATATATAAAACACAATTATTATTATTATTATTAATAATAATATAAACAATAATTGAGGGGTGGTAGCAGGGCACCCCTGTCCAGTTGAATAGGTTGCGTTCAGTGGGTGGGGATAATTTGTGCTGTTCTATGACACAAAGCATTGCGCCCGTGGCATATGAGCACACCCCTCCACTGCCTTTGCATAGTTTTACAGCCAGTACCTGTGACAACCAGTACCACTGCCTGATTACAGTCAGTAACAGTGCCTGATTACAGCCATTGCCAGTGCCAACCAGTACCAGTGCCTGACTACAGCCAGTGCCAGTGCCAACCAGTACCAGTGCCTGACTACAGCTAGTGACAACCAGTACCAGTGCTTTATTACAGTCAGTACTAGTGCCTAATTATAACCAGTACCAGTGCCTGATTACAACCAGTACCAGTGCCTGATTATTACCAGTACCAGTGTCAGTCTGTACCAGTGCCTGACTACAGCCAGTGCCAGTGCCAACCAGTGCCTAAATACAGCCAGTACCAGTACCTGATTATAGCAAATACCAGTGCCAGCCAGTACTAGTGCCTGATTACAGCCAGTACCAGTGCCAGCCAGTACCAGTTCCTGATTACAGCCAGTAGCAGTGCCAGCCAGTACCAGTGCCTGATTACAGCCAGTACCAGTGCCTGATATAGCAAGTACCAGTGCCTGATTACAGCCAGTACTAGTGCCGAACAATAGCCAGTACTTGTGCCAGCCAGTACCAGTGCCTGATTACAGCCAACACTAGTGCCTGACTATAGCCAGTACCAGTGCCAGCCAGTACCAGTGCCTGATTACAGTTAGTGCCTGATTACAGTCAGCACCAGTGCCTGACTACAGTCAGTGCCAGTGCCAACTAGTACCAGCCAGTACCAGTGCTTGATTACAGCCAGTACCAGTGACTGATTACAGCCAGTACCAGTGCTAGCCAGTACCAGTACCTGATTACAACTATTACCTATGCCAGCCAGTACCAATGCCTGACTACAGCCAGTGCCAACCAGTACCAGTGCCTGACTACAATCAATGCCAACCAGTACCAATGCCTGATTACAGTCAGTACTGGTGTCTGATTACAGCAAGTATCAGTGCCTGCCAGTACCAGCGCCTGATTACAGCAAGTACCAGTGCCAGCCAGTACCAGTGCCTGATTACAGCCAGTACTAGTGCCTGATTAGAGCCAGTACCAGTGCCAGACAGTACCAGTGCCTGATTACAGTCAGTTCCAGTGCCTGATTACAGCTAGCACCAGTACCTGCCAGTACCAGTGCTTGATTATAGCAAGTACCAGTGTTAGCCAGTACCAGTGCCTGATTACAGTCAGTACCAGTGCCTGATTACAACTAGCACCAGTACCTGCCAGTGCCAGCCAGTACCAGCGCCTGATTACAGCAAGTACCAGTGTTAGCCAGTACCAGTGCCTGATTATAGTCAGTACCAGTACAAGCCAGTACCAGTGCCTGATTATAGTCAGTACCAGTGCTAGCCAGTACCAGTGCCTGATTACAGCAAGTACCAGTGCCAGCCAGTACCAGTGCCTGATTACAGCAAGTACCAGTGCCAGCCAGTACCAGTGCCTGATTACAGCTAGTACCAGTGCCAGCCAGTAGCAGTGACTGATTACAGCTAGTACCAATGCCTTTGCAAGCAGTATCAGTGCTAACTGGTACCAGTGTCTGATTATAGTAAGTACCAGTGCTAGCCAGTACCAGTGCCTGATTACAGCAAGTACCAGTGCCAGCCAGTACCAGTGCCTGATTACAGCAAGTACCAGTACCTGATTACAGCCAGTACCAGTGCCTTTTCAACGAGTACCAGTGCTAGCCGGTACCAGTGCCTGATTACAGCTAGTGTCTTGCCTTATTATAGATGGAAGTGGGAATACCGCGCTACCTGCTAAAGAAAATGTAGTTGCCGGCACGACAACAAACCAGGTTGGCGAGTAACAATGTTTCAAAGAGTGCGGCGCTATGTTGTAACCGTGAGACCTCTGTAGTGTGTGACACTATGGATGTTGTAGGTTACACCAATAATAGAAAAAGACAATAATAAGCAGATAAAAGCAAAAACAGTCCAAATCCAGTGGTATAATGAGCCAATGAAGAGCTAAATGATGATGAGGCCAAAGTGCATGGTTATTGTGGTCCTTATGTGAGCAGCCCCCTCCCTACGGGGCGAAAGTAAAACAACCACAATAGATTAGTGTATATCATGGATGCAGTTGAGAGGCTAAATTCCAGATAAGGACGCCCACTTGGCTACAGTCCAGAGTATATATATACAGTCAGGTCCATAAATATTGGGACATCAACACAATTCTAATATTTTTGTCTCTATACACCACCACAATGGATTTGAAATGAAACGAACAAGATGTGCTTTAACTGCAGACTTTCAGCTTTAATTTGAGGGTATTTACATCCAAATCAGGTGAACAGTGTAGGAATAACAACAGTTTGTATATGTGCCTCCCACTTTTTAAGGGACAAAAAGTAATGGGACAATTGGCTGCTCAGTTGTACCATGGCCAGGTGTGTGTTATTCCCTCATTATTCCATTTACAAGGAGCAGATAAAAGGTACAGAGTTAATTTCAAGTGTGCTATTTGCATTTGGAATCTGTTGCTGTCAACTCTCAATATGAAATCCACAGAGCTGTCACTATCAGTGAAGCAAGCCATCATTAAGCTGAAAAAAAAACAAAACAAACCCATCAGAGAGATAGCAAAAACATTAGGTGTGGCCAAATCAACTGTTTGGAACATCCTTAAAAAGAAAGAACGCATCGGTGAGCTCAGCAACACCAAAAGACCCAGAAGACCATGGAAAACAACTGTAGTGGATGACCAAAGAATTCTTTCCCTGGTGAAGAAAACACCCTTCACAACAGTTGGCCAGATCAAGAACACTCTCCAGGAGGTAGGTGTATGTGTGTCAAAGTCAACAATCAAGAGAAGACTTCACCATGGTGAATACAGAGGGTTCACCACAAGATGTAAACCATTGGTGAGCCTCAAAAACAGGAAGGCCAGATTAGAGTTTGCCAAACAACATCTAAAAAAGCCTTCATAGTTCTGGAACAACATCCTATGGACAGGTGAGACCGAGATCAACTTGTACCAGAGTGATGGGAAGAGAAGAGTATGGAGAAGGAAAGGAACTGCTCATGATCCAAAGCATACCACCTCATCAGTGAAACATGGTGGTGGTAGTGTCATGGCGTGGGCATGTATGGCTGCCAATGGAACTGGTTCTCTTGTATTTATTGATGATGTGACTGCTGACAAAAGCAGCAGCATGAATTCTGAAGTGTTTCGGGCAATATTATCTGCGCATATTCAGCCAAATGCTTCAGAACTCATTGGACGGTGCTTCACAGTGCAGATGGACAATGACTCGAAGCATACTGCGAAAGCAACCAAAGAGTTCTTTAAGGGAAAGAAGTGGAATGTTATGCAATGGCCAAGTCAATCACCTGACCTGAATCCAATTGAGCATGCATTTCACTTGTTGAAGACAAAACTGAAGGGAAACTGCCCCAAGAACAAGCAGGAACTGAAGACCGTTGCAGTAGAGGCCTGGCAGAGCATCACCAGGGGTGAAACCCAGCATCTGGTGACATCTGTGCATTCCAGACTCCAGGCTGTAATTGACTGCAAAGGATTTGCAACCAAGTATTAAAAAGTGAAAGTTTGATTTATGATTGTTAATCTGTCCCATTACTTTTGGTCCCTTAAAAAGTGGGAGGCACATATACAAACTGTTGTAATTTCTACACCGTTCACCTGATTTGGATGTAAATACCCTCAAATTAAAGCTGAAAGTCTGCAGTTAAAGCACATCTTGTTCGTTTCATGTCAAATCCATTGTGGTGGTGTATAGAGCCAAAAAGATTAGAATTGTGTCGATGTCCCAATATTTATGGACCTGACTGTATATGTGTCCACAGTGTAATCCAATAGGCAGTTTAAAATTAAGGTGACTCATGCTCAATTTGATGGTCGTCTAGAGTGACAATCCACATTGATAAGTGAATGCACTTACGGGAAGCTGGTAAGGCACCAGCATGTATATATGATCCAGCAGCTTTCAGTCCAATGTTCCAATGGAACAGCTCAAAATGAAAGTGACATGTGCTCAGCAGAAATGTGCTCTAAAGTGACAATCCAGATCAATAAATGAATGCGCTTACCAGAGGCTGATAAGGTACCAGCGTATATAGTAGAAACCAATGGAGTGCAGTGATGGAATCTTCAGATGGTCAGGATCAGCTGGCCTCTGCTTATTATTGTTTTTTTCTATTATTGGTGTAACCTACAACATCCATAGTGTCACACACTACATCGTGCCTTATTATAGCTGGTACCAGATAGAGCCCTCCTGATTTCTTGGCTGGAGGACATCCATCATCATCGTAGCTCTTACCTTAGGGCAGGGATGTCAAACTGGTGGCCCTCCAGCTGTTGCGGAACTACAAGTCCCATTATGCCTCTGCCTGTGGGAGTCATGCTTGTAACTGTCAGTCTTGCAATGCCTCATGGGAATTGTAGTTTCGCAACAGCTGGAGGGCCGCCAGTTTGACACCTGTGCCTTAGGGTGACCAGACATCCCCGGTTTCAGGGGACAGTCCCCGGATTGAGGACACTGTCCCTGGACCAAATCTGTCCCTGGTTTTGTCCCCTGATTGGATTTGAACAGGGGCCCAAACCATTTCAAAGACAGTCAGTGCAGAATTTAAAAAAAAATCTGAATTACAACCCCCCCACTCTACTGCTCCTACTAGCTTGGGGGGGGGGGGTGTAATTACTGCTCGCATGTTCTTCTGCCTTGGCTCAAGTCCAAGCCAACCGCCTCCCTGCCTATCTCCTTGCCCTACCCAGTGGAGTAATCTTCCTCTGCTCAATTCCGCTTCCCACCTAGTAGTAGCCAGGGCCCGGAGAGAGGCTGTGAGGCGGGCAGTGGTGGTGACAAGCAGAGAATGGCAGCTGAGCTCAGCTGATAGCATCCAGCAGCAGGCACAGAGGGGAAGTGGATCTGACTGTGGGGCTGCCAGTGCCTTCAAGGCTTCAACACCGGTGTACATTGCACTGTGTCTGTCTCTCTGGCATAATGGATAGTATCATAACTCACAGGCAGCAGGCATTCTATCATGGCTCTGGCTGGCATTGCACTGCCACAGTGTCACGTAACATGGCTGCTTGGACAGGGATCTGTTCCTTCCCTTAGTAAAAGCACCTCCCCCACAAAGAGAAAACACTCGTTAGGCACACATTTAACCCTTTGATTGCCCTAGATGTTAACCCCTTCCCTGCCAGTGTCATTAGTATAGTGGCAGTGTATATTTTTAGCACTGATTACTTTTATAGAGTCACTGGTTCCCACAGTGTCACTTAGTGTCCGATTTGTCCGCCGCAATATCGCAGTCCCGATATAAGCTGCGGATTGCTGCCATTACTAGTACAAATAAAATATGTCCCCGGATTTCAAAATCTGGTCACCTTATCTTACCTCCCCAGCCGTCCCAGGAACACCCACTCCCCCAGACTGACATTCACCCACTAAGGCATGCTGATATTTGCATAACTCCTCCCAAGAGCCAGCTACTGCTTGCATCAGGACTGAGGGCTCTTTAGAGGGGTACTGAGGCAGGGTGATGCAATGTTTTCAGTAAGCTATGTACAGGACCCCTCCTACCAGCCATGATCAGCCTGCACTGTATAGAGAAGCACAGAGATCCAGTGATGACATCACTGGGTGTAGAAGAAGGAATGTAATGAAAACAGAAAGTTTTACATAAAAAAATTCATAAGCTTTATATACAGTTACATGGGGAAGGACGAACCAGAAAAAGCAAAATTTGCAGAGGTTTAAAGTGATGTAATGGTTGTGTTCTCCCTCCAGATTGAGAACATACAAGGCATTCTGCAGTCACCCAGCATCCTGATCTGTGCGGGAAGAGAGCCCTTTAAACCCATCCAGTCAGAAAACGTGCGCAAAAGTATCACCGAAAAGCTGCCGGGTCTCCGATCTCATCACAGCTACAACCACAACAATGAGATCCGCGACAACAAGAAAAATGGTAAGTCCTGCAAAGACAGATGATGCCTAATTTCCAGCAAATCAGTGAAATTACCACTATACCAAGAGTCATGGCTCAGTTCTAGGTGGAGTCTGCTGGGCTGATTTATCTGTTGGAGAATCCTTCAATTACAATACCTGATCATAGCCACTACCTCTGATTCCACCTTTATCTCTGCTGTGGGTGTTCATTTTTTCTCTTGCTGCTTCCAATTCACTTCTTCCATATACTGTACACCAGAACATAAAAAACAATAGCAGGGATAGTGGGAACACCTCATAATGAGCCCAGTAGGTCTGCAGACCCAGGAACTCAGCACAGGGATGGTGGGAACCCCTCATAATGAGCCCAGTAGGTCTACAGACCCAGGAACTCAGCACAGGGATGGTGGGAACCCTTCATATTGGCACAGCAGGTGTACAGACCCAGGAGTATCTGAACAGGGATGGTGGGAACCTCATTTAATGGGCACAGCAGGTGTACAGATCCAGTAACTCAGCACAGGGATAGTGGGAACCCCTCATGATGAGCCCAGTAGGTCTATAGACCCGGAAACTCAGCACAGGGATGGTGGAAACCCCTCATAATGAGCTTAATAGGTCTACAGACCCGGGAACTCAGCACAGGGGTGGTGGGAACTCTTTATAATGGGAACAGCAGGTGTACAGATCCAGGAACTCAGCACAGGGATGGTGGGAACCCCTCATAATGGACACAGCGGATGTAGAGTCCTGGGAACTCTGCTCAGGAATGGTGGGAACCCCTCATAATGCGCACAGCAGGTGTGAAGACCCAGGAACTCAGCACAGGGATGGTAGGAACCCCTCATAATGGACACAGCAGGTGTACAGACCCAGGAACTCAGCACAAGGATGGTGGGAACCCCTCATAATGGACACAGCAGGTGTACAGACGCAGGAACTCAGCACAGGGATGGTGGGCACCCCTAATAATGGACACAGCAGGTGTACAGACCCAGGAACTCAGCACAGGGATGGTGGGAACCCCTCATAATGAGCACAGCAGGTGTACAGACCCAGGAACTCAGCACAGGGATGGTGGAAACCCCTCATAATGGGCAAGGCAGATGTACGGACCCGGGAACTAAGCACAGGGATGGTAGGAAC
>BLSH010531513.1:600182-629657 GCA_018402905.1 Glandirana rugosa
TGGTAGGGACACGACTCAAGGGCCCAGACATGTAGACGACACGGGTAATACTCCTCAAGGGAGACCCGGGAACTCAGCACAGGGGTGGTGGGAACTCCTCATAATGGGCACAGCAGATGTACAGACCCGGGAACTCAGCACAGGGATGGTGGGAACCCCTCATAATGGGCAAGGCAGGTGTACAGACCCAGGAACTCAGCACAGGGATGGTGGGAAACCCTCATAATGAACACAGCAGGTGTACAGACCCAGGAACTCAGCACAGGGATGGTGGAAACCCCTCATAATGGGCAAGGCAGATGTACGGACCCGGGAACTCAGCACAGGGATGGTAGGAACTTCTCATAATGGGCACAGCAGATGTACAGACCCGGGAACTCAGCACAGGGGTGGTGGGAACCCCTCATATTGTGCACAGCAGTTGTTCCGACCCAGGAACTCAGCACAGGGATGGTGGGAACGCCTCATAATGGGCACAGCAGTTGTGCGACCCAGGAACTCAGCACAGGGATAGTGGGAAACCTGGCTAATGGGCACAGCAGGTGTGCAGACCCAGGTATTTAAGACAGGGATGATGGAAAATCCTCATCATGATCACAGCAGGTGTGCAGAACCAGGAACACAGCATAGGGATGGTGGGAACTCCTCAAAATAGACATAGTAAGTGTACAGACATGGGAGGTGGTGGTAACCCCTCATAATGGGCATAGCAGGTGAACAGACCTGGAAACTCAGCAAAGAGGTGGTGGGAACCCCTCATAATGGGCATAGCAGGTGTACAGACCTGGGAACTCAGGACAGAGCAAGCAGCATTCAACTCTGGCATAACTCATTGCCAACATCCTGCATTTCAATACCATACTTGTATGTAAAACTGCGTACACCACGGGGGCTGGGGTGGGTTAGCCGCAGCTAGTGGGACAATGGAGAAGCCAGACTATTTTTTTCACAAGACTACCAGTAGTAGTTGACATCTAATGCTACTCATCATCATCCAATTAAAATTGAATGCCCAAATATAATTCTTCGTACAAATCACCATCACCCGAAGCATTCATGTCCCTATAATCCCGATATGTAAACTCTTAAAATAATCAGCTCAGTACATAAACATGGCAGAGAGTCATTAACACCGACACCAGTCTGCATGGGTCTCCTTTCATCGTCTATGGTTCATATTAGATGTCCCGTGCCATCAAAGTGCTCATCCACTGTCTAATCGTTCCCAATAAAACGTATCACTGCGACGGCAGCGGCAGATGTTCCGGCTTGGGGGCTCAGCCATGGATTTACATGCAGGAACATCTACACGGGAGTTCCATCCCGGACTGCTGATGTCTTGATCCTTTAGCATCTCCAGCTAATCCGGGTTTCCCAGGCTGTGTTTGATGTGGGGCAGGAGCCGGCTTGTACAGAAGAACTTCAAAGTTTTCAGGTCCAGAGGAGAGGACGGGACTGTCGTGAGAACCTTGTAACTCCAGGAAGGACACGAGGATCCTCAATCCCCATAATTCCTGTAACGTAAACTGACTTCTCCACACCTCGCCTTCCGCGGATCCTCATGTTTCTTCCTGAGGGACAAAGTGTTTTTATCATTGGTTTTCCTTTTAGAGGCCAGGGGGTGGTAGAAATAGTTGAGCCATGGTCTAACCACCCTCCCAACCACTCCTCTTAACCTAGGATAGTGGCCAGGTGGGGTTGTCCATATACCAAGGGTGCAATGTCTTACTTCATTGCAGGGCAAAAATCAAACTGCCTTTCACATTCGATAGGCAGTTACATTGACGATGCACGCGGTGGCAGTCAGGCTTTTCAGGGTTAGAACAGGTGCCACCTATCAGCCCTGGCGATCCACAGTGGATTTTCACTTACCTTAATGAATGAGGTGATGCTTTGCTGACTCATTGTGCAAGCAAAAATACAGTTTTGTTTTTTTTTTTTATTGTCTTTGCTTTGATTCCGTATTCTGTGCAAGCTGAATTTTCACTGCATTCCCTAAGCTTAGTGAAAATTCATTTGCAAAGTGAACAGCCTATTTGCCTTTAGTAAATCAAACTCATTGAATGGGGATGTCATTAGGAATTAACGGCACCCCTGTGCCCCCGCTAAACCCGTGGGTGCGGGAATGGGCATGATATACACTTGCATACCTGTGAACCTAGACTAATTCTCCCTAGGTTTTAAACAGTGCAGAGAAATACCAGAACGAATTTTAAGGTTGTTTTATTTATTTTTTTGTTTTTTTTAATACTGTTTGTTGTTCCATTAAGCAGGGTTTTTTTTTTTAATATTTTTTTTGGGTAACAACTAGACATGTGCAGAACACAAAAATTCATCTTGTTTTGATGCATTATTTACATAAATTGGTTTAGTTAAATTTGTTTTGTTAATTTAATTCCTTTCGGGAATTGTCTTTTTGTCTCTCTGCTTTTCGGGTTCAAAGTGATTCATTATTCACATAAGTTCATTTAGTTAAATTTGTTTAATTTATTAAATATGTTTTCCGAATTCGTTTTGTTTATCCAAACTCAATTCGACCAAATTCAAAAAATGTGAATTCCATTCAAAATCCATTCAAAATCAAATTTCTTCTATTTGAAATTCGAATTTCGGAAGAAGCTTGGATTCTTTCTAATTTAATCTCTTCTATTCTATTATTTTCTATTATTTCATTCTATATTCTATCCTATTCTATGCTATTATTTTATTTTCTGTTCTACCAACAATAACTTATAAAGCCATCCACAACCTGGCCCCCAGCTACATCACTAACCTGGTCTCAACCAAATCGATCTCGTTGCGCCTCCCAAGATCTCCTGCTCTCTAGCTATTTTGTCACCTCATCCTATGCTCGCCTCCAGGACTTCTCCAGAGCCTCTCCTATCCTCTGGAATGCTCTACCCCAATCTGTCCGACTTTCTTCTACTTTGTCCATCTTCAGACGATCCCTGACAAACTCATCTCTTCAGAGAAGCCTATCTGGCTCCCACCTAACAACTGTACATGTATCTTCCCCATCAGCACATCCCCCACAGTTATTACCTCTTGTATCTCTTGACCTTTCCTCTTAGATTGTAAGCTCTAACGAGCAGGGCCCTCTGATTCCTACTGTATTTAAATGTATTGTATTTGTACTGTCTACCCTCAAGTTGTAAAGTGCTGCGTTAACTGTTGGCGCTATATAAATCCTGTATAATAATAATTCTAATCTATTCTTTTCTATTCTTTTCAAATTTTAATTTATTGTTTTCAAAATTCAAATTTCTGAAGAAGGTTTTATTTTTTCTATTTTTATTCTATTCTATTCTATTGTTTTTTTCTATTCTATCCTTTACTATTATTTCATTTTCTATTCTATTTGATTTAGATATTTTATGCTATTCTTCACTTTTATTTTCTATTCTATTTTAATCTATTCTTTTCTGTTCTATTCCAACTCAAATTTATTGTATTCGAAATTCAAATTCCGGAAGAAGATTATTTTCTTTTGTTTTTTTCTATTCTATTGTTTTCTATTATTTCATTTTCAATTCTATTCTTTTCTACTCTATTCTATTAGTTTATTTTCTTTTCTATTTCTTTATTTTTTTATTCTATCCCTTTATTTTCTAATCTATTTTTTTTCTATTCTTTTATTTTCTATTCTGTTCAGTTTTGCTCTATTATATTCCATTCTTTTATTTTCTATTCTATTATATTTTTTCTATTTCATTCCCTTATTTTCTATTCTATTTTATTCTCTTCTGAAACTCGATTCAAAAACAATTTGAAAACTATCCAAATTCGATATGAAAACTATCCAAATTTCATCTGAAATCTTTGTTTCATTATTTTGGATTGGGATGTGAAGGGTACAGAGGACACTGCTTTGGGGAGGGTGCAGAACAATACTGTGGAGAAAAGGGGGAGGGGAGCAGAGGACACTGGTATGGGGGGCAGAGGGGCAGCAGATATGGTGGGGGTGATGTGAAGGGGGCAGAAGACACTGCTATGGGGGGGCAGAGGACACTACTGTGGGAGGGCAGAGTACATTACTGTGGGGGGGTGATGTGACGGGGGCAGAGGATACTGCTATGGGGGGCAGAGGACACTACTGTATGGGGGGGGGCAGAGAGAGGACACTACTGTGTGGGGAGGCAGAGGACACCACTGTGGGGGGATGATGTGAAAGGGGGGAAGAGCAAGCCACTGTGGGAGTGTGGGTCACAGGACTCTACTTTGGGAGGTGATGTTAAGTGATGTGAAGAAGAGGGGCAGAGGATACTACTGTGGCGGGTGGCAGCAGAGTACATTACTGTGATGTGACGGGGGCAGATGACACTGTGACAGACTATGTGTTCTTAATTTTTTTTTTTTACTGGGGGCTAGTTTTTTTTTTTAAACATTTTCAACTTTTTTTTAGGAGTCAATTCAACTTGAACATGTTAATTAATTTGTATCTCCTTTTTTTCTTTGCATGGTGGGGCCGCTGCAGCCAACTTTGGACTTAAAGCCAAGAAAAGTGTGATTCACCCACGTTCTGCATCAAGCAACAAGACCAGGTTCTCTCTGTCTTCGGAAAAATCTGATCCAAATGGAATAAATATGTCACCAG
Organism: Glandirana rugosa; assembly: GCA_018402905.1. Lineage (NCBI taxonomy): Eukaryota > Metazoa > Chordata > Amphibia > Anura > Ranidae > Glandirana > Glandirana rugosa. The sequence goes on from BLSH010531513.1 coordinate 604,777, forward strand.
CAAACAGTGGCTTTGCATCCTATTCCAACACATGTCCACATGAAAAATCAGAGGACACGGGCCACTCGCTGGTCAATGACGACATCGAAAAAAAGGTTCACGTAAACAAAGATGGCAGCCTTTCAGTGGAGATGAAGGTGCGTTTTCGCTTACTCAACGAGGAGACCCTTCAATGGTCCACACAAATAAAGAAGTCCAGCACATCCGGCAAGGGCAAATGCGAAGAGCTTTGTTTATATGATGAAAATAGTAAAAAAGAGATGAACCACGAAACCTTTTCTGAGACAGATGAGTCTTTTTATCCATGTGATGGCGACTCATACAGCTCAAAGCTTAACGATGCAGAATTAGACATGTACTGTGCCCACTGTGGAATGCAGTGTCCAGATTATGACATCTGGAAGAACCCCATGCATGCCAACCCTCAAGAGGACTATACCAAGAGGGAAACTTGGCAAACTCAATCATCTGCTTCAAGCACTTCCTCACATCACAAATTAGTGTCCAACCAAAAAGCATCTATGGACAGCCTCCGTACCATGTCTTCTGAAGAGTACACAAAACATGTTATCCACAAATCCTCTTGTTATTCTGAAACTAGAGAAAATGGAGAAACAACCATTAGGTACTCAAGAGTCAGCCAGTGCACAAGTCGTAGTAGTCAGTCAACTGCAGCATCAAATGTGGATGTCTCCTCAGATACAGCCAGGCAGAAGACGGGTGATAGCCAAAAGTCACATTCCAGCCATAGGAGACAAATGTCTTTGCAGAACCAGGAGTCACAGCATTCTGAAGGACGCCTAAAAACTGAAGGGGGAAGTTTGGCAGACTGTAGTGAACCATCTCCCACACCTTGTTCTGATGGTGAAAGCTGTAGTCAAAAAGTCAAAATGGTTTCACAGTCATTGCACTCTAGAACAAGTCAGAGAAGACTACTCAAACGAGACAGCACTAATGCCAAGAGCTTTGGGTCAAATATCAGTTACAATGAAAAAGAAGAAAGAGATGAAACTAGCGCTAAAGCAACACTTATGAATATGCTAAGTGTTTCCACCGAAAGAAAAGTGTCTGAAGACCATAGTGAAAGTACAGAACAACCAGTGACCATAAATGAACTGGAAGATCAAGAAAATGGAGAACATACAGCCCCAGATGCCCCCTTGAAATCCAGCGCTAGTGACTGCGATAAGTGTTCCTCAAGAGCAAGCTCTCATTCCAGATCTTCAGCTGGAAGAAAAGAGAAAAACAAAAGTTGTAGCCAAAATGGTGGTCAAGGTTCCTGCAGTTCTCCTCGCTTGTCTTCCATTTCAAAGCAAAATAGTAAAAAAATATTGGACCATCTGGAAAGTTTGGAGAATTGTGAGGCCATTGCAAATGATAACAGGTCTACCTCTTCTAAATCACACAGAAAATCCCTTGCAGAAAGTCGGGGACAAAGCTTTCAGTCTAACCGGTCGCACCAAACAATGTCACCGGTAGCAGACTCAGCTTTGCCCCAAGAGCAAGTAGACAATCAAGCCATAGTTCAAGCTGACAGTTGCAATGAATCTTTAAAATCACACTTCACAGGCAAATCTGAAGAATGCACAGCAGCCATCACAGATGGAGATCGTCAGAAAAGCCTTCCAGTTTCACGGTCATCAAGTAAATCTCAATCCTTCAGTTCGAAATACAACAATGTAAGCTGTCCGGAAAATGAAAAAAATTATAGCATTAGTTCAAGAGTGTCATCAGCATCTGAGAAAAAATGCAAACCAGTTGGGTCCTCTGAAATATGTGATCGCAGTTCTTCAAGAGACAGTGCCAGAGCCATGTCCCAAAATAGTAAAGATGAGGAAAAGCTAAATGATCAGAATGAAAATGCGGAAACATGTAGCAGGATATCAGCTTTAGAGACTCCCCGCATTCATAGTCCTTCACCTCCAAAAGATAAACCGGTCAAAAGACATCTGCGATCTTCTCACTATAAATATTCCAGTAATAGCATGAACAATGACCCATTGAGAAACATTAATGGAGAAATGGTCGACAGCTCACGATCTTCAACACCTGCATCAAAGGGATTGTTGGTGTCTAAGATCAGCATTGAGACGTGCAAACTGCTAAAAAATTCTGTTTCTAATAATAATAGTACAGAGGATATTCGTAATAGCAAAAAACGCAAAAACAGCTCTAGTTCGTCAAAGACAAAACTCAAAGTAGAATCATTAGATCGAGAAAATAATGTTAGTAGTGAACTTACACCATCTGCGCTACCCAACGTTTCTCCAGAAGAAGTCGTAAATGAATGGCTTAAAAAGATTCCCTCAGGGACAATGGCTGTTGAGTACGAAGTTGAAGAATGCCAAAAAAAGGTTATTATGGACATCCAAACTGAAGCACCAAAACTGGACACTGATAAAAAGGACAATGGTGAACTGAATGAGGTCTCCACAACAGAAGAACAAAATGATGACCAGGTTGGTAATCAAATGACTGAGGTGTGTTATACTGATAATGCCAATCAAACAGCAGTTGCAAATTTGTCCCATAAGGAAGAAATTGACATGTCTGATTTGTTAAATATCTCAAAAACAAATAATGCGAAAGATGAGGCAAGAACAGAGGACTGCACTTGTGATAAAAGATCACTACCAAACAATATACATAATTCTGTGCAAATAATGAAAGCACTGCTAAATCCATTACAGGAATCAAAACTTGACCGGTCAAACAGTTTACCAGAAGTATCACAAACCATGGGAAGGAAGCTTAGTAACTCTGCACAGGTCCTGATCTCATGCCTTGCTGGTCTACAGCTTCTAAATGATGGTCCAACAGATCTCACAAAAAACTCAAACGACTCAAAGTGTATTGAACTTTTAAATATTTTCCAGGCGCTATGGGCAGAAGGTCCAACCAATAAAAATATAACCGATCTTAAGTCTGCAAAGCACTATTCCAGAGAAGATGAGTTGACTCCAGTTTCGTCCTCTGGAGTGGATATCAACAGCGGGTTTGATGGATCGGGTGATGGTAGTATAACTGGCGGAGGTGATGGTACTACAACTGAAAAATCAATAGTTAAGGAAGTGGAATGTGATAGTAAAACCATACAAAATTGCAATGAAGAACCAACCTCTTCAGGAGACCAGGATACAGGAAGTGGTCAAACAGCCACAACAGAAACTGCCGATGCTGGTTTTGATGAGACTAAATCTTATGTCATGGATGAAAATATGAATGAAACAAAGATAGACAGCAACTCTGATGGAGATGTAAAAGACTCTATAAAAGGACATGGAAGCACTGATACAGAAGCTGTAGAGGACCATGCCATGAGTAATAATGACACTATGAATATCCTTAGCCATAATGAAAACGAGGCAAAAATTAAGGAGTCTAACTCACATGAGACAAGTGACGTCAATTCTAGCAGTCAGACCACTATCATATCTACATCTGATTCAAATGGTAAAAACAATCCAGCAACAAATGACCAAACATTTGATGCTGACCCAGTTTGGGTACTGAAACTACTAAAAAAAATTGAGAAGGAGTTTATGACTCATTATGTGGATGCAATGCACGAATTCAAAGTCAAGTGGAATTTAGAAAACAACGACAATCTCGAGGAGATGATTACAGAACTTAAGAATGAGGTAAGCCAAAGAATCCAGAGGAGTATTTCAAATGAGCTTAAGAAAATTAAGAGTCGAGCAGGAATTAGGATGCCAAGGCCCCCTGACTATGGTGCGAAGCGCAAGTCTTCTTTGCAAGCAGAGGAAAGACGAAGACGTTTGCAAGCATTGCAGAGAAGGTCCATGCATGGTTATGCAGGTGGCGATAACATGGAAGGTGGAACTAATGATTCATGTGAGACTGATGAAGAAGACCTAACTTTCAGTGCTTCATTTGCAGATGACAGCAGTGGACAAGCGAACGATGAGTTCTGTCCATGTGAAAAATGCATAAAACAGAAAAAGTTAGCAAAATTAGCAAAACCAAAGCCTCCGGTTGCTGATGCTCCTATCGTGAGAGCATTTGACCTTCAGCAGATATTAAAGATAAAGAGGGAAAACAATGAGCCAAAAAATACTGGACAAGAAGCATGTGACAATGACATAGAGGCAGCAACTGGAAAGGAATTTCCTGAAGACCAAAATGAAGAAGATGCCATTGACGCTGTCTCTCTATCTTCTAAAGCTGATGATGAAATGATAACACCAAAATCAGACATCATTGAACAAGATGGTGAAGATAATGAGACTGATGGCCAGCAAGATAAAACAGATGTAGAAGAAGATGAAATATGTGTAGAAAATGACCTTCAATGTGAACCTACACAAGAAGAAGAAATGGAAAACGAAGACTCCAATGTAGAAAACAATTTAGAAAATGAGGACTCCAATGTAGAATACAAGTCTGAAAACGAAGACTCCAATGTAGAAAACAATTTAGAAAATGAAGACTCCAATGTAGAAAACAAGTCTGAAAATGAAGACTCCAATGTAGAAAACAAGTCCATTGACGAGTTGGATGGTGAAGTAGAAAATGTCATATCTGAGGAACTTAACTCTGCAGGTGCCCAAGGGAAAGGGATGAGCACAGATTGCCCAATGGATGAGGATAACACAGCAGTGTGCAAAGATGAACAGCCAAACCAGCTAGAGGATGTCCACCAAGATCAAGAATTACCATCTGAACATGAGGAAACAAAAGAGATATCTGATTCCGGTGATGAACAACCCATGAAGGATGAAGCTGCTGTAACAGATGAGTGTTCTCAAAATGGTGCTTGCCATGAAGAAAATGACACAATGAACCCTGTCATCAAAACTGAAGAAACCTCAGAAGATGAAGACACAGAAGCTGTTGAATCCCATGGTTTGTACTTCCAGAGATCTTGTTTAGGTAATGGTTCTCTCATAACACAGAATGGCTCTATGGAAGATCTAGAAGAATGTAAAGAAACAAACAATACCTTAGGGGAGACATCACCAAATGGACAATCAAACAGTTCTGGTAGTAAACATTCCCAGATGTACCCTGACAGTTCTTCTGAGGAGGAGGATGGAGACTCCCCACGAGCAAGCCCTGCTGGTAAAAATAAAAGTGAAGGTATTGGGCGGGTATCAAACAATAAAGGAAGCTTTGAGGATTGTGACAGTAAATCCAAAAAGGCTTTGGAAGATGATATTATTGATCAAGACGACCTGGACTTTTAGGTAAATTGACTTTTAGATCCTTACATATACCTCTAAAAAGCAAAGCTCAACAGATCCAACTGGTAAAACCGATATTTGCATTGCAGTTTATTTGCCATTGCCATGCGCCTAGTTATTTACAATTTTCTTTTAGCCTTCTGGTAGCAAAAGGCTCACATCTGGAGCAGCTTTTTTATTGTTTATAAAGCTTGTGTTTGGCACTGCAAATTGGTGTTTTGAAAGTGTTGCTGGGCTCCAATGAGAAAATCAGGGGGCCTCACAAAGGTTCAACAGCAGGTGCTGTCCAGTCATTTCCCACCTTGCAGCATCAGCTACACAAATTCACAGAACTCTTCTATGGGGACATTATTAAGTTGCTTTAGATGCCATTTGAAAATATAGTACCATTTGATCATTGTTTCTATATGTCATCATTTTCTTAAATGCTTACTTTAAACTTCCAAAAGGTTCTGAAGTTCATTATGCAACAACCCTTCAAGGGAAAGCCCATCCAACACTGGTATATCAATTTTTGGTTGGCACCAGTGGATTGAATCTCTGATAGGGTGGATTTGCTAAAGGCAAACAGACTGTGCACATTGCAAGTGCAGTTGCTCCGGAGCTTTGCAAGGAATACCCAATCACATGCAAAGAAAACTGTATTTTTGCTTTCGCATGAGTGGATTATGGAAGTCAGCCGAGCTTCATTGAATAATTTGAATTTACTAAGCTCTGAAGGAGCTGCACTTGCAAAGTGAAACGTGTACTTGCCTTTAATAAATTCACCCCATAACCTTGTTATTTCCCTTGTTGTCTCCATTGGTGGTGGTGGTGGGGTGGAGGTGTTAGTTCATCTTTTTCCAAAAAAAAAAAACAACTAAAGTTGTATAATTTGTAAATTGTATAGTGTATGGCCAGTGTAAAAGGTGAACTAAATCAAAACACCCTCCCCACACCCCTGGTCCCTGCTGCCCTTATCTTCATTTCATGATTATCTTCTGCCGCCCATGCCACCAGGGCATGCCAGGGGACCTGGGGCATGCCAGGGTAGTGGTCCAGACATCTGAACAATTCAGTACACAGCCTAGAGGCATCATAATGTACAGAATGGTGAGCAAAAATTAGTTAGCACTGGCACATGACTGCGCTGACCAATGAGAAATTCTCTGCGCCCTCTTTTTGTTCCAGGAAGACATCCTGAAAGAAAGAACAGTCCTGAGGAGCATGACAAATGTCTGGAATGCTATATCAGCTAGTGTAGGCAGTGAAAGATAATCTTCCAATGTAGTAAATGCAGCAGGGGTGGTGTTGTGATTTAGGTCACATTTTCATGCTTTGTGAAAAGAAGACTAACCCTCAAAGCATTCTGTCACAAATCAATCTATCTACCCTTAATTGCCAAAATTGTGCACATTTAACCTATCTATATGACCCTATGTATGTGGGACTACCTCCAACTGATTGAATCCAGGTGTTTTCAGTGAGGAGTACTGTTAATAATACATCATTCCAAGATATTTTAGGCAATTGTGAACTTCCATCCATGTGGTAAGTTTTGTGAAGGTTCTTTTCTGTTCCGATGCCAGGAGGTGGAACAGGGTTTCTGATCATGTGACCGCTGTGATTGGCCATCACAGCAGCCACATGATCGGAAATTTCCAGATAAGCCGCCGGTAACTGTGCCGGGAGCATGCAGGGCGTGCACTCAACACAGCTCTGTTTACATTCTGGAACCCATATATAGGTCCACCCACTGAGCAGCCACATATATGCGTGGCCATACTTAAAGTGGACCTTTACTTGGGCAAAAAAATAGGCACTTTATTGTGAAAGAAACATACTATGGAGGTCTATTTATAAAAAATGCATAGGCATTCATCCAGAGAATCTGCATGTACAATTGTTCTCTGCGAATTGGACAAAAACCAAAATGTTCTTTAGGCTATTTTCTCTTCTGGGGAATGTTGTTTTATTATGGGCAGTGGTAAAATACTGCATTATGGTCACTAAATGGAGGTAAAGAGCATAGGAAATACCTAAATCTTTGTAACAAGAAATACTGTACAATGTAGCAATTATAGAGGACACTAGAGGGAGTTAACATTGCAATGTGACCATTAGTTCCATTGATTTGCTGATTCCATTGATATGGATGAACCTAGAAGAAGGCCAGGCAACGCTGTCAGGACACAGTTTTGCATCAGTGGGATCAGGGGCAGTGGCAGTGAACTTCAGGCCAATTTCTATCTGCTGGTCAAAGCCAGAGACCGTTACCATTTGATGAAGATACAAAGGCGTCGCTACTAGGAGTAACTATATAATAACGCCCATTTTTTAAACTGAAATGACTCAGATAGGAGTGCTGCTGCTATGCAATGAGTCGATGGTTTGGGCTGAACCTAGGTTAGGGCTAAACTTTTACAGTTCGGGTGTTCAAACCAAAGCCCAAAACTTTTTCCGTATGCCTCTCGGATTGCTTAGTGGGAGCCATGCATCATATATAGAAGCAGTATTTCTACCTCTTCTATATATGACAGGTTCCTGCTGTCACTGGTTCCTAAGGAAGTGGCAGATGACTAAGAACTGCTGATGTCACGGCACATTGCCTTACGTGGCCCAGATACCCCAGCCACATAAGCAAAGGGATGAAAAGGGAACGTTGACATCATTGCCCAAATATGACTTTTGGCCATATTTGGGCAATGATGTCACCACTATCCCCGCCCCCTCTATTTTATAGCTGATACTTGCCTAGTGATACTATCTGGATCAGGTGTGCGTGCTGGGGTATCAGGTTTTTTTTCCAGTGAGTTGGCAGGCATTTTTTTAAACTGACAGATTTGGCTACCATTTTTTTATTATTATTATTATACAGGATTTATATAGCGCCAACAATTTACGCAGCGCTTTACAACTTGAGGGTAGACAGTACAAATACAATACACTTAAATACAGTAGGAATTAGAGGGCCCTGCTCGTTAGAGCTTACATGATTACAATGGGGTCCAGGTTCAGCATCCAAAATACGGCAAACACCATTGGAACCAAACCCAGGGCAGTTCGGCTCACCCTTGCTGCTGTAAGTAAGCTAAGCTATTTGTAAGAGAAGAAACAGGCAAATATGCACTGCCAGGGTACCCTGTCTGTGAGAATCATATTTTTCCATAACACCACATACAATTTTAAGGCATCCCCCATGCATGTTATTGAAATGAGTTATGTATTTTCAATGTTGCCCTCAAATCCACATAGAGGACCCTTTCCCCACTGTACGGTATTTTTGCATTGGGATTTTTGCCCCATGGCAGTGCCCAGCTTCCAGTATTTATTTTTGGCAGTAGAGGGTCTATTAGCTCTTAAAATGGTCTGAATTTAATAAGAAAATCACTACTGAACTCACTATCCCCGCCCCCAGAGACTTGGGATTATTGGGATTCCAAACAGATTCGGCAAATCCTTGGTGAAGCAACCAAGGCACGTTCATTCACCCATAGTCCTCAGTGCACCAAATAAAGTTTTTAAGAAAGTAGCTTTATTGCAAAATAATTACACAATACAGCATTCTATATTTTGGGGCCATGTGGGACCCCCTTCACCAAGGGATGTGTGACCACAGCACAGACATGTAATGATGCAGAGAGATGCATCACCGAGGGCCACCAGAAAAAAAGAAGGAAGACCTTGCGCATCAAGTGACCAAGATATCTGAAAAAAAAGGTTAGTACAAAAAAAGCCCCATATCAGGGCTTAATCATGACTCCCAAGGAGTCATGATTAAGCCACGATGTAGTGCGAAACAGGTAAACTTTCCTCATGTAAAGATGCAAATGAGCCCTTAAAGCTGAAATCATGAATAGCAGATAATGTATTTTAGAAGTAATAATTATATGCAATAAACTGAATAATGAATAATTATGGTAAAAGCAAATTGTTAAATTGTGTGTACATTTTTGCCCCCTGTTTTTAAATAAGCTCACTGGCTCTGGTGAGACGGCTCCCAACCAAACAGGCTTCCCACAGTGTGTACCGGGAAGTGACTTGAAGCCTAGGTATATAGAAAAGGGCACCAAACCAAAAGGTGAAAGAGCCCGAGCTGCCTTACATTGTTTAGAATTTAATCATAAAGAACAGCCAACACATTTGGGGGAAACAACGCTCCCCCCTTCATCAGGGATTATAATACAGAATATGAACTCTGCACCTGGCCACATTGTTTCTTTTCCAGCCCAAAATGAGAACTTTCAACAGAACAAAGATAGATCCATATGGTTATTGGTATATTTGAGTCCATTCAAGTTCTTTTCTTATCTTCTAAGCCATGACGAAGGGGGGGGAGCGTAGTTGCCCTCAAAACGTGTTGGATATTTTTATATGATTGAGTTCTGAATAATTTAAAGCATCTTGGGCTCCTTCAACTTTTGGTTTGGCACCCTTTTATATATGTCTATGCTTTGCAAAGCTCTGGGACAGATGTAGCAATGAAGATCCATACATATACACGATGAAGAAGTGATCAAGGTCACGTTTTACTCTTTTTTATACTGTTGCAATGCTATCTAGAGAAGCCAAGGGAAGAATATATGACTCAACATGTAATATTGTAGTAACTCTTCTTCACTGGTCCTTTTTAGCATTACCTGGCTGTGTGACAAAATTGATTGATGCTCCCCCTTGTGTGGACCTTGTCTGCCCAATTTTATCCTGGTAAAGGTGTGACTTTCGGCAGTTTTTGTTAAAGAAGTATCACTTCAACTTTGTTGAATCCCCCAGGGACCAAATGCATATGAGCTTGGTCCCATTCTGATCCGTACTGTGGTTGCTGAGCTAGTATAGTTGACAGGGCACCACCCCTCCCACATCACTGCTGCTCAACCACAATGCTCATCAGCAGACATTTCTAATGGGGACTGAGTGACAGTGACAGTCTCTGGCAGCAGACATGCTCTGGGGATGATTGTGGTTCTTCACTGCTGTCAGGACCTGGATCACCTGCTGGTGGCATTGTGCTTTCCAGAGCGGAAGGTTGTAGTTCTGGTATCCACCAGTAGGTGTCTCCCAACAGCCAGTAGATTCCAGTAATCAGCCGCCACCTGATGCTAGCTGCTGGGAGAGTATTTAGTGCCTCTTGCTCTAGTGTTATGTCAGGAATCAGCAGGAGGGATTGCCGAATCTGTGTGGCTACATTGAAGAAACTGGGACCAGACCATATATATTTAAGGCAAGATTAATTTGCAGTAAACCAAAACGCATCCAAACACCAGCACACAGCAAACATAAAGATATAAGTGAACCAAAAACCAAGTGACAGAATACCTAACTAAACAACCTAACAAACAGCAAGCTTAAAGAGGAACTGCAGTCTGCTCACATAATTTGTAATAAAATCATCTTTGCCATTCTGAAGCTTCCCTTCAACCACTTTGCATATTATTTTATATATACTGTGATTCTGTACTTGCCAACTATGCTACATAAATCTCCCTCCACTGAGTCTGGCTGCAATAATTTTAACTGTGGGTAGCTGAAGCTGCTGCCTGTTCACTTCCTCTATTTACACAGACACACAGAGGCACACCTCCAGCTCTGCAGCTCTCATTGGCCCTCTTATGACTCACCCCCCTCCCTTCCTGGCAAACTCTCACGAGAGTAAGAGAGAGAGCTGTGCATGATGTCATACACCTAGGCTTTTTTTCTAGACAAGAAACAGGAAGTGGGCTGTATAAGGTATTTGCTGGCAGAAAAAAAAATGTTTTACTATCCAAAGTTAAAACAACAAAGGCAGAAGATTTAATAGATGGAAAGATGAAAAAATGACTGAACATGGGGAACACAGAAAACTGTCAACCATACTAGCTCAGCAACCAAAGGGGGGGCGGGGTGTTCAACAAAGTTGAAGTGATACTTCTGGGAGATACCTGCTGGTGGGCACCTGAACTAGAACCTTCTACTCTAGAAAGCACAGTGATATCAGCAGGTGATCCAAGTCCTGACAACTGCAGCACATGTAGGGATCTTGGATTGAGCTGCCAGCTAGTACACAAAGGAGCGGGGACAGTAGCTATTGTGCTGCCTGTAGCTCCCATACAGGAATGTCTGTAAATTGGGCTTCAGCCTAGGGAGGAGCTACAACATGTACAAACAGACATAAAGTTAGGCTTTGATTGCACAACATGGTCACAGATCAGAACAGTACTAGGTACTCCGTGCATTTGGTCCCCTGGGGGGTTCAACATTGATTTTGAAGTAGTGGTGATGCACATTTTTATGACTTGGCTGCAGCAGCTCAGTGTACACGGTGGCTTTGTAACAGTGATATAAGTACTTGGAAGAGAGCCAGTTTCATCGGTGCTAGAGCATGCAGCTTTCACAAAGCACAGTAACACTATCTGAAAAGCTTGTCCTGCATTCTGTAAAGTTTTATGTCTATGTAAGCTGTTGTGTATGTATGACAAAATCACTTTAAGCACTTTATTACTGTATAAAACAAAGTGGTATATGTATTTACCAATATCATATGTAAAATACACATCAGTTGCTGTAACTGAAAACAATAAAAAAAAATGTAAAATATCTTCTCTATGGTGTTTTTCTTGTGGGCTGCAGCATTTTATGAACAAGACATTCCCTTGGTTGGCACAGATCAACCCCCTGCTGCAGCCCTCTTCAGAAGGATGGGGCTATCTTTGTTCTGAAATCGTGCAGGGTCACCATCTACTTCCTGGACTGTGATGTCGGTGACACAATCGTGTGCATTCTGGTGCCTGACACAGATCAGCCCCTGTTGCATTTTCCCACCCTATGACTTGATAAAAAGTTACCATGTTGTAGTCGGATTACTTAGGTAAAAGGAGACTGAGGAAATGCTTCCTCTTGCCTGCAGCAGCATGATATCTCAGCCTAGGCAAAGTCATTTCTAAAAGGGGCTTGTGACTGGCTAATATTGGGTGCCAAGAGCACAAGTCCCTGACCTTCTTTGTCTCTTGTTAGAACAGTAACCCTCCTGATTGAGGCTTTAACTCTCCACCATATTTTGGCCACTTCATGCCAGAGGCCTCCTCCTGACTTTCTCAGCCATTATCCCTTATATCTCCAAAGGAATGTAGATGACCCCAAAGGGACCACTATTATGTAACTAATTTAATGTTATATACAGTATCTCACAAAAGTGAGTACACCCCTCACATTTTTGTAAACATTTTATTATATCTTTTCATGTGACAACACTGAAGAAATGACACTTTGCTACAATGTAAAGTAGTGATTGTACAGCTTGTATAACAGTGTAAATGTGCTGTCCCCTCAAAATAACTCAACACACAGCCATTAATGTCTAAATGGCTGGCAACAAAAGTGAGTACACCCCTAAGTGAAAATGTCCAAATTGGACCCAATTAGCTATTTTGCATCCCCAGTGTCATGTGACTCGTTAGCATTACAAGGTCTCAGGTGTGAATGGGGAGCAGGTGTGTTAAATTTGGTGTTATCGCTCTCAATCTCTCATACTGGTCACTGGAAGTTCAACATGGAACCTCATGGCAAAGAACTCTCTGTGGATCTGAAAAAAAGAATAGTTGCTCTGCATAAAGATTTCCTAGGCTATAAGAAGATTGCCAAGACCCTGAACTGAGCTGCAGCACTGTGGCCAAGATCATACAGCAGTTTAACAAGACAGGTTCCACTCAGAACAGGCCTCGCCATTGTCAACCAAAGAAGTTGAGTGCACGTGCTCAGCGTCATATCCAGAGGTTGTCTTTGGGAAATAGACGTATGAGTGCTGCCAGCATTGCTGCAGAGGTTGAAGGGGTGGGGGGTCAGCCTGTCAGTGCTCAGACCATACGCCGCACACTGCATCAAATTGGTCTGCATGGCTGTCATCCCAGAATGAAGCCTCTTCTAAAGATGATGCACAAGAATGCCCGCAAACAGTTTGTTGAAGGCAAGGACATGGATTACTGGAACCGTGTCCTGTGGTCTGATGAGACCAAGATAAACTTATTTGGTTCAGATGGGGGTCAAGCGTGTGTGACGGCAACCAGGTGAGGAGTACAAAGACAAGTGTGCCTTGCCTACAGTCAAGCATGGTGGTGGGAGTGTCATGGTCTGGGGCTGCATGAGTGCTGCCGGCATTGGGGAGCTACAGTTCATTGAGGGAACCATGAATACCAACATGTACTGTGACATAATGAAGCAGAGCATGATCCCCTCCCTTTGGAGACTGGGCCACAGGGCAGTATTCCAACTTGATAACAACCCCAAATACACCTCCAAGACGACCACTGCCTTGCTAAAGAAGCTGAGGGTAAAGGTGATGGACTGGCCAAGCATGGCTCCAGACCTAAACCCTTTTGAGCATCTGTGGGGCATCCTCAAATGAAAGGTGGAGGAGTGAAAGGTCTCTAACATCCACCAGCTCTGTGATGTCGCCATGGAGGAGTTGAAGAGGACTCCTTTGGCAACCTGTGAAGCTCTGGCCCAAGAGGGTTAAGGCAGTGCTGGAAAATAATGGTGGCCACACAAAATATTGACGCTTTGGGCCCAATTTGGACATTTTCACTTAGGGGTGTACTCACTTGTGTTGCCAGTGGTTTAGACATTAATGGCTGTGTGTTGAGTTATTTTGAGGAGACAGCAAATTTACACTGTTATACAAGCTGTACACTCACTACTTTACATTGCAGCAAAGTGTCATTTCTTCAGTGTTGTCACATGAAAAGATATAATAAAATATTTACAAAAATGTGAGGGGTGTACTCACTTTTGTGCGATACTGTATCTACTCCTAGAATTGAAAATATACCCTAATTCCCTGAGGAAGGACAATAAGTCTGAAACATTTTGGGTTGCACCACTTCAATTCACCTGGGCTGACCTGGAGTTCAACATAGGCGGCTCTAAGGATGGATTAGATGGTTCTTATGGGTATCTTTCAACATTAAGATATGAGATGTTTATTATGTATGCTCTGTGACTGTTATGCTACTTCACTAGGGCTTTTATTAATGTTTCTTAATAAAATGTATACTTTTACAATATTTTCATTTGAGACTGCCTTAAAGGTCCATGAGGGGTTTCTGGATGCATTTCATGCTGTCCAACTTTTGATGAATGTCCACACAAGGATAGGGTTGCTGCACTTTACTGATGGAGCTTGGAAGATAGCACAAACAGTCACATCATATCAACACACTCTCCGGGGACACTTGATAGTACGTTGTCAATCAAATTTAGTGGACGGTCCACAGTAGTCACTTGTGGAAGCATCATGCAGCACTTTTAGTAAGCCATCTTAAACCGTCTCTTTACGTCCTGGAGCCATTAGTACTCACTGAGATGGGATCTCTGCAGTCACCTCCTCAATGGGTACCAAGTGTGGCCAGAATAATTGTCCCACTGGATTGAAGTGGTTTTGCAGTGCCTTATAGGAAAAAAATGACAGCTGTCCGGTACTCAGCTTGGAATCAGCGGCCAAGCTAATTTTTACCTCAAACACGGGTCAATATCCATAATTGGAAGCGTTAAGTGTTTCCTATCGCTGTGACCTTGATTACCCCACAACAAAGCTAATAACACATATTGTGATTGTTTCCTGTTGTTGTGAGTCACAGCTCTCCGAGGGAAGCTGCACACTGGCCTCTGAGCTGGCACAAGTATCATCCTGACATAATACCGGCTTCAATCCTGGAACTCCTAGATAGCAGAAGCTTAGACCTTGGCTTTGACTTGCATTACATCACAGGGAAATTATGATCTTAGAATGTTTTTTTTAAGAGACTGTAAGGCCAATTGAATGAGGACCTCTCTCCAATTGATGGAGTTTTGATGTTTCCAGTGAAGGGTACTGTTAAAACGACATCATACAAAGACATTGTAGACAATTGTGCTCTTCCAGCCTTGTGGTAAAAATTGGACGAAGGCACTTTCCTGTTCCAACATCACTGTGCCCCATGCATACATCCAACTCCAAAAAGACATGGTTTAAACAGTTTAGAGGGAAGGAACTTAACTGGGCATCACAAAGCCCTGACCTCAAGCCTACTGATCACATTTGGGATAAATTGGAATAAGCCAGGTCTTCTCAACCACCATCTCCATAAACACATGGTTTGATGAGTTTGGTGAGGAGGAACTTGAGTAGCCTATACAGAGCCCTGACGTCAACCCTACTGAACACATTTGGGATAAATTGGAATAAGCCAGGTCTTCTCAACCAACATCTCCATAAATACATGGTTTGAGGAGTTTGGTGAGGAGGAACTTGAGTAGCCTAAAGTCCGTGAGAGGAATATTACACAGCTCCAGGCTGGGGTAGGTAAACCTGTTATGGACCCGGGGTGCCTGCAACGGCTCGCTACCATAGACAATGCATAAAACAAGACAGGTGAGCGGCACTCCACAGGTATATTCTTCAGCTTGCAATTTATTGGAAGAGAAGGCATGTACAGGTACAGGTAAGTACAGGTAGGTAGACGCGTTTCACTCGGTAAATCCGAGCTTAGTCATTACCATAACTTGAGTAGCCTATACAGAGCCCTGACGTCAACCCTACTGAACACATTTGGGATGAGTTGAAATGCCAATTGTGAGTCAGGTCTCCTCATCCAACATGAATACCTGACCTCACAAATGGGCACAAACTCCCCCAGAAACCTTCCAAAGCCTTGTGGAAAGCCTTCCCAGAAGAGAGTAAGTTGTTAGAAGGGGTCATCTCCATGTTAATGCTCATGGTTTTGGAATGGGATGCCCAACATGCTCATCTAGGCGTGATGGTCAAGACTCCACAAACTGCTGACCATACAGTGTATTTGTGTAAGTGGTAGGCATCTTACTAAATGAACACTAGAAAATATAACAGAACTTTTAGCATCCCAAGGTCTCCCTGTTCCCAAGCTGTCCACCGTCCCTCGCTGTGGGCACGGTGGGTGTTGACCAATGGAGCACATTAATGTTCTGCTCATGAACAACATGAAAAACCAGGTCACACTCTGATGACATCATTTTTTTAAAAACTTTATTGAGACAAACAGTGCACATCAACATCCCTACTTGAAAGCCCTGCTCTTCTAAGGCAATTCATGGATCTGGGCTTAATTGTAGAGGTGCTATACAATCAACTGAACAAATATAATAAAGTATTTAGAAAGTCTTATTTTTACACAGGTTAAAATGTTCATATACTGTATATTCGTTAGAAGAATTAATAATAGAATTTGCATTTACATATCACTTATACACCCCCATAGGTGTATCCTACATTACCCGCTGCTTAGCAAGACTTACACACTTTAACCACTTCAATACTATGCACTTAGAACATTTTACTACCAGACCAATTTTCAGTTTTCAGTGCTGTTGCGCTTTGAATGACAATTGCGCGGTCGTGCGACGCTGTACCCAAACAAAGTTTTTATCATTTTGTTCCCACAAATAGAGCTTTCTTTTGGTGGTATTTGATCACCCCTGCGGTTTTTATTTTTTGCGCTACAAATAAAAAAAGACCGAAAATTTTGAAAAAAAAAACAAAATTCTCTATTTTTGTCACAAAACTTTGTAAATAAGTAAATTTTCTCCATCACTGGTGGGCACTGATGAGGCTACACTGACGGGCACTGATGTGGCAGTACTGATTGGCACTGATGAGGCGGCACTGATGAGGTGGCACTGATGAGGTGGCACTTATATGCAGCGATGATGAGCACTGTTAGGCGGCACTGATAAGCAGCACTGACAGGTACTGAGAGGTGGCACTGATATACAGCACTGATGGACACTGACGGACACTGCTAAGCGGCACTGATGGGCACTACTAGACAGCACTGATTGGCACTCATTGGCGGCACTGGGCACTGATAGGTGGCACTGATGGGCACTGATAGGTGGGCACTGGTAGGTGGCAATGGTGGGCACTGATATGTGGCACTGGTATGCATTGATAGGGGCACTGGTGGGCATATACATTGATAGGGGGCTCATTCCCTGGTGGTCTAGGGTGGCATCTGAAGGTGGCACTGAGTGAAGGTGGCACTGAGCAGTATGTCACTTACCTGGTGGTCTAGGGGGGTCTCCCTGGTGGTCCAGATCGGCTCCCTGGTGATCCCTGGTGGTCCCTGGGCAGGCTCCCTGGTGGTCTAGGGTGGCGATCCGAGGGAGGGCTGTGCTGATAAATCATCAGCACAAACCCTCCCTGTCAGGGATGCAGCCGATCGGCTCTCCCCTCATCAGGTCTGCAGACCTGAGTACAGGAAAGCTGATAAACGGCCTTCCTGTATTACACTGTGACCAGCCGTGATTGGTCACGGCTAGTCACATGGTAAAGTGCTTCAGATCGAAGCACTTTACCGAGATCGGCATTGCGGGGGGTCAGACTGACCTCCCACACCACCGATCGCCGCGATGCGCGCCCCCCCCGGGCGCGCGGCGGCTTGTTATCCTGAGGACGTCATATGACGTCCAGTCAGGATAACTGAGCCACTTCCTAGCCGTCATTTTGCATACGGCGGTCGGGAAGTGGTTAATGTTGCCAAAAGGGGTCATCAGGTTATTATGATGAAAGCTATATCACATAACGGGGTGGGGTCATTCTCCCCACATTTCCCAAATTTCCAGTAGGTTTCTTGTTTTCTTCAGGAGATATGTGGAAAACATGTACAGTATCCAACTCCAGGAAACATGAATATCATCCCTTGCAGTGGGCCTGCCTCTGGTATATCTACTTACCCAATGCTCTACTCCTTCATGCTGCTAGACCAGTCTCCGCAACATCCTCTCCCCCATGCTCCAGCAGCTACGGTTCTGACGACATTAAGACCAATGCAGGGACCATAGTGACAGTCCACCGTTGGAGGGGGGGTGGGGTGGGTGGTTTCATCTGCTGGGGGAGAGCCCCTTTGCAAGGGATAATTTTCAAGTTTGGACTTGAAATCTTGCATAATTGTTTAGAAACGTCATCAAATACTTTGGCCTGTCTTTAACAACTTACAAGAAAGAGTATAACCAGCAACCCATGTGTTACACCTATTGGCCTCTGGGGGGCAAAAAGAGGGAGACCTGGATCACCAAGGGACAATGTATGATTATTATTATTATACAAGATTTATATAGCGCCGACAGTTTACATTATTAGGGCAGACAGTACAATTACAATACAATTCAATACAGGAGGAATCAGAGGGCCCTGCTCGTTAGAGCTTACAATCTAAGAGGGAGGGTTGAATGATACAAAAGGGCAGTAAACTGCAGGGGATGAGCTGATTGAGAAAATAAGGAGTGTAGTTAGGTGGTGGCAGGATAGGCTTCCCTGAAGAGAAAAGTTTTCAGGGATCGCTTGAAGGTGGATAGATTTGGGGACATTCTGACCGATTGGGGTAGGGAGTTCCAGAGGAGGGGAGAGAAGTCTTGGAGGTATGAGAGGAGGTGATGAGGGAGCTGGAGAGCAGGAGGTCTTGGGAGGAGCGAAGAGGACGGTTAGGTTGGTATTTTGAGACGAGGTTGGTGATGTAGCTGGGAGCAGAGTCTGGTAATCCAAAAACAACAACAATATATTTTTTATTCAACCCAGCACTCTGTCTACTGAAGTACAAATGGACAGAAAAGAGTGACTACACAAAATGCTATCTCTACTAATCTTATTACATAACCAGATAGATTGTTACCAATGCAAAGTCCATATATACAGTATATAATGAAGCCGACACTTGACCAAAAGCTTGTGGTAAAATGTATCTTTATGTGAAAAAATCCATGAATGTAGAATTTCTAATGTGTTTCAGCCTAAAAACGGCAACGTTAGCTATGACTGTGGCCGCTTTGGGCTGAAACGTGTTGGAGGTACTACATTCATGGATTCTTTCACAGGTTCCTAATAAAGATGTCGCCACAAGCTTTTGGTCAAGCGCTGATTTCAATATACATACAGTATATACACTATATTACCAAAAGTATTGGGACATCTGCCTTTACATGAACATTAATGGCATCCCTGTCTTAGTCCGTAGGGTTCAATATTGAGTTGGCCCACCCTTTGCAGCTATAACAGCTTCAACTCTTCTGGGAAGGCTGTCCACAAGGTTTAGGAGTGTCTATGGGAATGTTTGACCATTCTTCCAGAAGTACATATGTGAGGTCAGGCACTGATCTTGGATGAGAAGGCCTGGCTTCACAGTCTCCACTCTAATTCATCCCAAAGGTGTTCTATCAGGTCAGGACTCTGTGCAGGCCAGTCAAGTTCCTCAACCCCAAACTCGCTCATCCATGTCTTTATGGACCTTGCTTTGTGCAGTGGTCCAAATCATTTGTTGGAGGGAGATGATGGTGTGGGGTTATTTTTTTGCAGGGGTTGGGCCTGGCCCCTTAGTTCAAGTGAAGGGAACTCTTAAGGCGTCAGCAGACCAAGATATTTTGGACAATTTTTCTGTTCCCAACTTTGTGGGATCAGTTTGAAGATGGCCCCTTCCTGTTCCAACATGACTCCGCACCACTGCATAAAGCAAAGTCCATAAAGATATTGATGAGCGAGTTTGGGGTGGAGGAAGTTAATTCATTCAATGCCAAGAAAGTAATAAAAACCTTGGTTCTGCATATAGTATGTAAATATAGATGTATGCCAGGACAGTCCAATTTGTTCACCAGAAAAAACTCTTTCCATAAACAGTAAAATGCTCACCTTCAATCTAGAGCTGTCCCCTGCAGTAATACCCTTCCACCACTAGATGCTGCCAGTCTTCTAGAATGAATGACAGCCAGTATTATTCAAAAATGGTGTTGGTGGAGTGTTGGGCCCACTGATAGGTGATCAACCCAACACGATGTACAGTTATTACAGACAGCTGTTTGTCAACCGGGGTGTCACTAGGGGACCCTGGGGTGAGAAAACAGAAAGTATGAAAGGATGAGAGTGCCACAAGTTTGTATCAAGTCTAGTAAAAGTTTATTTAGCTTTACAGCAGGTCAGAAGTTATAGCCAAAGTGTTTCAGAGCCTGAAAACTCCTTCATAGGGGCTGACGGAGCCAGCATCTTTCAATAGACTTGTGAGTCTAGGCTGTCATGGACATGCCTCCTGGGGTGGAATTATGTGGGTGGGGAGTAGTAGGTTAAAAGTCGGAGAAATATGCCAAATAGAACAATGCTTGTTGGCCATAGCAGCCAATCAGAATCTTTGTTTTATTTCCAAACATGGCAGATAAAAAAAAAAATAAATAATACTAGGCTATTTCCTGTGCTGGTTAAATGCTTTTTATTGATTTAAAACAGAAAATACTGCATTTGGCCACTAGATGGAGACAGAAAAATACTGAATATTAGGCTATTTCCTCTGCTGGTTGAATGCTTTTCATTGATTTAAAACAGAAAATGCCGCATTTGGCCACTAGATGGAGACAAAAAAATAAATGGCTATTTTCTGAGGCGGTCAAATGTTTTTGATTGAAAAAGGAAAATCCTGCATTTGGTCACTAGATGAGAACTAAGGATCATAGGAAATTTTTATGATACTTAACTCCATCTAGTGTACAAATGCAGTGTTTCCAATTTTTAATCAAAAATATTCAACCAGCACAGAAAATAGCCTGCTAATCATTTTTTTTTCTCTATCTAGTGGCCGAATGCAGTATTTGCTGTTTTAAATCAATGCTAAAGCATTCAACCAGCACAGGAAATAACATAATAGTATTTTTTGTCTCCATCTAGTGGCCAAATGTGATATATTCTGTTTTAAATCAATATAACGCATTCAACCAGCAGAGGAAATAGCCCAAAATTCTTTTTTTTTGTCTTCATCTAGTGGCCAAATGCAGCATATTCTATCTTAAATCAGCAGAAGAAATAGCCGACATTCATTTTTGTTATTTTTTTGTTTCCATCTAGTGGCCAAAGGCAGCATTTTCTGTTTTATATCAATAAAAAGCATTCAACCAGCACAAGAAATAGCCTAATGGTGTTTTTTTGGTCTCCATCTAGTAGCCAAATGCAGTATTTTCTGTTTTAAATCAACGAAAATGCATTCAACCAGCAGAGGAAATAGCCTAATAGATTTTTTTGTGTCTCCTTCTAGTGGCCAAATGTGGTATTTTCTGTTTTAAATCAATAAAAAGCATTCAGCCTGCACAGGAAATAGCATAATATTATTTTTTTGGTCTCCATTTAGTGGCCAATTGCAGTATAGTCTATTTTAAATCAGCAGAAGGAATAGCCTAATGTTCATTTTTATGCTTTTTGGGTTTTTTCACTCTAGCTAGTGGTCAAATGCAGCATTTTCTGTTTTATATCAATAAAAAGCATTCAACCAGCACAGAAAAAAGCCTAACATTATTTTTTTTGTCTCCATCTAGTGGCCAAAAGCAGTATTTTCTGTTTTAAATGAAAAAGTATTCAACCAGTACAGGAAATAGCCTAATAGTTTTTTTTTTCTCCATCTAGTGGCCTAATGCATTGCTTTCCATTTTAAATCCAAAGCACTCTGCCAGCACAGGAAATAGTTGGATATTTTTTTGTCTCCATCTAGTGGCCAAATGTGGTGTTTTCTGTTTTAAATCAATGAAAAGCATTCAACCAGCACAGGAAATAGCATAGTATTCATATTTTGTTTTTTTTGTCTCCATCTAGTGACCAAATGCAGCATTTTATATTTATAAATCAGCACAAGAAATAGCCTAATATTCATTTTTTTTTGGGGGGGGGGGTCGTCTCCATCTAGTGGCCAAAGGCAGCAATTTCTGTTTTATATCAATAAAAAGCATTCAACCAGCACAGGAAATAGCCTAATAGCCATGTTTTGTCTCCATATAGTGGCCAAAAGCAGTATGGACCAATGAAAAGGTATTCAACCAGTGCAGGAAATAGCCTAATCGTTTTTTGTCTCCATCTAGGGGCCTAATGCAATGCTTTCCATTTTAAATCCAAAGCATTCAGCCAGCACAGGAAATAGTCGCATATTTATTTTTGTCTCCATCTACTGGCCAAATGTGTTGTTTTCTGTTTTAAATCAATGAAAAGCATTCAACCAGCACAGGAAAGAGCCCAGTATTCATCTCTTGTTTTTTTGTCTCTAGCTAGTGACCAAATGCAGCATTTTATATTTTAAATCAGCACAAGAAATAGTCTAATAGTCATTTTTGTTTTCTTTTGGGGTGTTTTTTGTCTCAATATAGTGGCCAGGGGCAGCATTTTCTGTTTTATATCAATAAAAAGCATTCAACCAGCACAGGAAAAAGCCTAATATCCATTTTTTGTCTCCATATAGTGGCCAAAAGCAGTATTAACCAATGAAAAGGTATTCAAGTACAGGAAACAGCATAATAGTTTTTGTCTCGATCTAGTGGGCAAATGCAATGCTTTCCATTTTAAATCAAAAGCATTCAGCCAGCACAGGAAATAACCTGTTTTTTTGTCTCCATCGAGTGGCCAAATATGGTATTTTCTGTTTTAAATTAATGAAAAGCATTCAACCAGCACAGGAAATAGCCTACTATTCTTTTTTGCCTCTATCTAGTGGCCAAATGCAGTACTGTCTGTTTTAAATCAATGAAAAGCATTCAACCAGCACAGAAAATAGCTTAATAATATTATTTTTTCCCCTCATTAGCACAGGAGGAATGTACATGCACTTTCACTGGTCGTCACTGGTATGCACAGCTTTTTTTATAAATACACCTCTAAGACTGATTTACCTGCAATATTTGGTAAATGTCAGATTCACTGCTTTATAAATATACACCCCCCCCCCCCCCCACTGGAGTCACTAACAGTCATTGGACATGATCAAAAATCGCTCATGTAACACAGCTGATCATCGGTCCATCATACCGACACGCCAAAAAAAAAACGCGCACGCAGAGAAAGCATCCACATGAAAGTTGGCCGGGTGCCCAAGACATGGCGGCAGACAATAGATACCTGGAAGTGTGGATTCAATGGGCATCTTTCTACGTGTCGTAGCACTGGAATTTCCGCCAAGGCCTCCAAAACAGTGACACATTCCTTGCGGCAGCTGTGATACACATCAATATTTTGTGCTGCATAACAGGAAGCGATGAGCTCACCGGGAAATGACGCTCTGGGATTACAGCAGGAGATGCATGCGCCTCACACCACAAACACACAGAGGATCGGGCTTACAGGGGCCCCACTAGAATGCAAGCTCCTCAGTCCAGTCTCCCAGGCGCCATATTCACCAGCTGTCATGTCTTCCAGCCCTCCACAGAGCAGCTCATCCTAAAAAGAACACTGGTGAATGTAGTGCTTTAGAAGGCTGAACCAGGGAGCTTACAATTTTGCGGTTTACAAGCACAGGCCTTTTCCCCGCCCCAGCTGATTAAATGGCTGCTTCTCCCATATTACCTGAGCTGCGTTCGGCAGCCCTGATGAAGGGGGTGAGGTTTGGCCCCTGAAACGCAATGGATTTCTTATGCAGTTTTCCAACTGACTTTATACTTGAATACATTTGTATCTGGTCTACTAACTCATGGTGTGCTACTTCAATCCCCGATCCCAGATCTATTTTTCATGACAACACCTGCTGTGTATAAAAGATCACTCACCGCTCCGGATGTCCTTGGACAAGATCAAAGGATCAGCAGTGTGCATCACTAAACAGGTGCAGGCTGATGAGTGCACATGGAACATTATGAGGGGTCCCCACCATTCCTTCACTGGGTTCCCGGGTCTGTACATCTGCTGTGCCTATTATACACAGCAGGTACATGAAGGACAGCCACACTCTGAATCCAATGTGTTGTTTATTTGTAGCAAGGTACAGGTAAAGGTGCAGATACAAAATGGGGGTGAACCACAAGTCACAGATTACGCGTTTCGCACCATGGGCTGGTGCTTACTCATAGCATGCGAAACGCGTAAGCTGGGACTTGTGGTTCACCCCCATTTTGTATCTGCACCTTTACCTGTACCTTGCTACAAATAAACAACACATTGGATTCAGAGTGCGGCTGTCCAGCCTTTTCTTCATGTACCTGCTGTGTATAATGGGCACAGCAGATGTACAGACCCGGGAACCCAGTGAAGGAATGGTGGCGACCCCTCGTAATGGGCCTGCATAGCATCTTTGTTTGACCCTCCCCTGCCCCTCTCCATCAGCGTTGGGGTCTCATTAGCTGAGTAATAGAGAAAAACTAAGGGAGGAGAGAAACATTGGAATAATAATCAGTATCAGTGTGCAAAAGTGTATTTGCTTTTGAAGAATAAATCACCTCTAACATTGAGTGTTCAACTTATATGGATGTTGCTGCATTATGTAAAACTATTAGAATAGTTTTTACATTTTAAAATGGCATGCCTCGAGACTTTCCATAGTTTTTAAAGGGCGCCTTGACTGAAAAAAAGGTTGAGAAACACTGCCATAGTGAGACTCTGAGGGGGGAATCTGGTGGGGACATATTATGTAAAGGGGTACCCTGATGGGGACACCTGATCTATGGGGCACTCTGATGGGGACACCTGATCTATGGGGCACTCTGATGAGGACACCTGAGGTATGGGGGCACTCTGATAGGGGCACCTGATCTATGGGGCACTCTGATGGGGACACCTGAGGTATGGGGGCACTCTCATAGGGGCACCTAATCTATGGGGCACTCTGATGGGGACACCTGAGGTATGGGGGCACTCTGATGGGGACACATTGTGTAAGGGCGCACTCTGATGGGAGAACTTGATGTTTGGGGGCACTCTGATGGGGACACCTTATG
>BLSH010531513.1:643058-668368 GCA_018402905.1 Glandirana rugosa
CCTCACACACACTTTCCTGGCGTGCTGGGCTGCATGCTTGGATAAGGGACTGGTATGAGTTTTCATGCCCTGCTCCCCATGTAATTTGTTTGACAATCCCTTGTGGGCCTTGTCTGTTAGCCCAGAAAATAGCCATTGTTAGTTTTTCACAGTCGGCTCCCATTGACTTCAGTTTAGCTCATCTTTAATCCTCATGAACAGAGTCCCTCTCAGTGAAGTCTGGGGTACCCCTGGAAACACAGGCAAACAGCCGGAGGGATCCAAGGTCTGAGAACACAGAGCCACCCCACTAGTACTAGAATATTCTGGTAGTATTAGGGGACGTGGTTTTTGTGTCTTAAGCAGCCCATAGATGATTTGATTTTCTTTTCTTCCACCATGGGAAAATCATTCCTGCCGTGCAATTGTGTTCTGCAGCTGGGGAGCCTTCCCGTCCGTCAGAACACAATAATTACTGCCAGTGGCTATAACCGCCGGCAATAAGCACATGTAAAAAATTCAGCAGGCTGGTTGTACCCAAGGCAATCGATGGATTGACTTGGGTATAACCAGCCTGCCCATAGATGGATTGAATCTCATCTGGTCCCTGCTATACAGGCCGAGTTTCCCTCTATCTATGGCCGGCTGTAGTTGGGGCACATACAGAGCATTCAAAAACTTAGAATCCCATTCACATCCAGGTGTTACTGCAACACACAACAATGCACAGTACATGTTCTAGTGCATTGCAGTGCCATTCATTTTTAATGGCAACCCAATGTACTAATGGACATTGCAGCACACTACAATGGCACGCTAAGGCTCCATTCACACTTCGCTATTTGGAATTGCTGCGATTCTGTCTGCGATACCAAATAGCGTGGTAATTGCTGCAAAATGCACAACGCACTTCAATGGCACCCCAAACACGATGCAACTCAGCCGCAAATGTCGCACAACAAGATCCCTTGGCAATCACTGCAAACCACGCCCTTAATAATTGTGTGAAGCTTGTCACTCGAAAAGGAGCAGGAGCTTCTTTTTGGGCAACAAACGGGCATATGGCCAAAATCACTGCCAAAAATGATGCCCGTATGTTTTCTGCCCATTCTGGGCTCTGTAATGTGCTTTCTTATTAAAATCAATTGGAACACATGGATGCAAATGCATGCATTAAAACAAATGTTAACACACGTGACGTTTCACAACAACAAATCATGACAACCGTCAACTAATTATAATATGTATTGTAATGTGCTTTACCAAGGAATAGAACAGCAATGCAATGCCCATTAAAATCAAGCAACAATGCGCGATAATGAACGTCAACACATGTTTTCATGCATTTCCATTGATCTCAATCAGGGGGAAAAAATGCATAGGTGTGAATAGGCTCTAACAGGGCCGAGACAAGGAGTGGGCAGAAGGGACGGCTACCCTGGGTACAATGCTTTACAACAGGGATGGAGGCGCCTTCCTTCTGTTACAAGGCTGACAGAAGTAGCAAAAATTACATCACTACTCCTGTCAGCCCAGTGCTGGGTGCAGCAAGGAGAGAGCTGGGAGGGGGTGCGGGCTGTGTTCTTGCTCCTCCTTCCTGCCAGTGCAGTGCTTCTGTATTAAACAGCAGATGGCAGTCTTCACAGACACACAGGAGCTGCACTAGCAGGAAGGATGAGAGGGAGAGAGAGTACAGCCCGCACCACCGAGCCCAGAAGTGTACACTAAAGAGCCACAAGTGGAGGAGAGAGCTGGGAGGCGGTGCAGGCTGTGTTCTTGATCCTCCTTCCTGCCAGTGCAGTGCTCCTGTATTAAACAGCAGGTGGCAGTCTTCACAGACACACAGGAGCTGCAATAGCAGGAAGGATGAGAGGGAGAGAGAGTACAGCCCGCACCACCGAGCCCAGAAGTGTACACTAAAGAGCCACAAGTGGAGGAGAGAGCTGGGAGGCGGTGCAGGCTGTGTTCTTGCTCCTCCTTCCTGCCAGTGCAGTGCTCCTGTATTAAACAGCAGGTGGCAGTCTTCACAGACACATAGGAGCTGCAATAGCAGGAAGGATGAGAGGGAGAGAGAGTACAGCCCGCACCACCGAGCGCAGAAGTGTACACTAAAGAGCCACGAGTGGAGGAGAGAGCTGGGAGGAGGTGTGGGTTGTGTTCTTGCTCCTCCTCCTCCTTCCTGCCAGTGCAGCACATCTGTATTAAACAGCAGGTGGCAGTCTTCACAGACACACAGGAGCTGCACTAGCAGGAAGAATGAGAGGGAAAGAGAGCACAGTCCGCACCACCGAACGCAGAAGTGTACACTAGAGAGCCACGAGTGGAGGAGAGAGCTGGGAGGTGGTGCGGGTTGTGTTCTTGCACCTACTGTTGCACCCCTTTCAGTGGTTCCCGGGATAACTTTAAAGATCGCTAGCTTCAGGAACCATCCGACATCTGCAAGGTTTTTTCCATAGAGATAAGCGATGGCTAGATAGCCACCGCTCATCTCTATGCCCTTGGAGGACAAATTTTTTTTTGTTTGTTTTTTTTACTTTAAGCAAAAGATACATTTTTCTTTTTTGGATCTTTTGCTTTCAAGGGCAGAGGAGAGTTTTGGGGTCTTTTAAACCCCAGATCTCTCCATAAAGAGAACCTGTCATACTGTATTGTTATCTTAATGGATGCTTACATTTCTTGCGATAGCAATAAAAGTGATCAAAACATTTTTTTTTTAAAAGGACTGTGTAAAAATGAAAAAAATATAATATATATTTTTTTTAAAGCACCCCCTGTCTGCCGCATGCTCAGTAGTGAACATATTTGAAAAATTGCTGCTCAAAAAATGTGTGACATAAAAAATTTCAGCAACTGCCATTTTATTCTCTAAGGCTAAAAAATATGTAATGTTTGGGGGTTCTAAGGAACTGTCTAGGAAAAAATACTGATTTAACCACTTCCGGACCGCCCGCTGTTGATATACGTTGGCACTTTGACGTTGATTACCGTTGTTATGGCAGCAGAAAGGTACCATAACCTCAGTTTTTTTGTAAATGGGGGCGGTCCGCTTTCAGATAAAAATGGTCTCTGCGGCGGATTCGCCGCAAGATCACTTTTATCGGTGGCGGGAGAGGTGCCCATCCGCCACTCCCCGGTGGTCTCCGCCGCTTACCAGAGCCGTTGGTAGCGGAGGAGATGATCGTGTCCTTTCCCCTGCGAGGCATGGAGTTAAGTGAGGGAATGATGACCCCCACTCAGCTCCATACCATTGGATGACAGAAGCAACGTCAATTGTCACTTCCGCCCAATGGTCTTAAAGGGGAATTTTTTTTATTGAATTTTATTGCATTTAAGTGTAAATGTGAGATCTGAGGTCTTTTTTGACCCCAGATCTCACATTAAAGAGGTCCTGTCATGCTTTTTTTCTATTACAAGGGATCTTATAATAGGAATAAAAGTGACACTTTTTTTTTTTTTTAAATGGACAGTGTACAAAGTAAAATAAATAAGAAAAAAAATTTTAAAGCGCCCCATCCCGCCGAGCTTGCGTGCAGAAGCGAACACATAAGCAAGTCACGCTCATATATCTAAATGGTGTTCAAACCACACGTGAGGTATCGCCGCGATCGTTAGAGTGAGAGCAATAATTCTAGCACTAGACATCCTCTGTAACTCTAAACTGGTAACCTGTAGAAATTTTTAAACATCGCCAATGGAGATTTTTAAGTGCCAAAGTTTGTGGCCATTCCAATTTTGAAGTATGACATGTTGGGTATCAATTTACTCTGTGTAACATCATCTTTCACAATATAGAAAAAAAATGGGGCTAACTTTACTGTTTTCTTATTTTCTAATTCAAAAAATGTATTTTTTCCCCAAAAAAATTGCGTTTGTAAGACCCCCACGCAAATACTATGGGACATGAAGTATTGCAATGACCACCATTTTATTCTCTAGGGTGTTTGAAAGAAAATATATAATGCTTGGGGGTTCTAAGTCATTTTCTAGCAAACAAAATTGATTTTAACTTGTAAACAAGTTTGAATAATAGGCCCGGTCCTTAAGTGGTTAAACTTGTAAGCACCAAAAGTCAGAAAAGGGTCCTCGCTAAATCGAGCGCATTAACGCAACGCACCAGACCTAGAAAATCGTAAATGGACCCTTAGTGAATGAGCCCCAGGACATTTTTTTTTAGGAAAGTTGTAGCGATGATGCAACATTTGAGATCAAACAGCATTCCAGGTCTTCAAGTAAAATGACTATGAAATACGTCTTGTTGTTTTGAATCGAACTGTACGGCGGCATCCAATTCTGCACTAAGAGGTGAGAACCGCGTTTCTTTAAGCAGCCTTGGATAGCAGTAGGGTGGTGCAGAGACAGGCATGTAGCGGGTTGATGCTGTGGGCAGGCGGGGTGCATTATGCACACTTTGCACATCTGCGCCAGCCCCGTACTTAGGGCAATGGTTACGTTTCAGCTTGATATATGGCAGCAGCAATATTATTAATGGCGTGCCGCTTTCTACCTTTAAACCTTATGGGCGGGTTATTTATTATGTCATTGTCTCCCGCGCATGATATATGAACAGCGTGTTAATCTATGTCCACTTTCCACTAAATCTATAATGCTTAGCATAAGCCCTCTGAATAATATCCCTTATACTACAAGTATACAGACACTGTCCCTACATAAGACCCAGCTTACATCAGTCTGTCCTCAGAAAGTCATACTGGTGACATCAAGACAAAAGACCCTTTGCAGTCTCTAATGCCATGGAATGCCCACAGTGCTCCTGGTAGCTGGAGATCATCTGATCTACATTAGGTCACATGACGGAGCAAAATAGTTTTATATTCATTGTTAGAATTTTTTTTTTCACCCAAAATATTAATGGGAATTGGTAATTCTGCCTTAAATCTGAATGACTTTTTAACATCAACAAAATGTGCCCGGCAATTCTTAGGGGTCTATGTGTAAATAATTATAATTTGTGTTCAGTATTCATCAGGGCACCACGAATATTTGCCGAATTGCTTATAATATGATTGACATCACCATCTAGTGGCCTTAATGCCGTATTTTTTTTTATTGAGGTATTTCAGGAAAATACTGCATAATGGCCACTAGGTGGAGCTGACAATCATAAGACATAATCATAATACTAAGGATAGAGTGAACATTTGAATGCTTAAGGTAGGGGCCTCCAAACTACGGCCAACAGGTTGAGGATTAAGGTCAGCAGAGGCTGCCTATGGCCTCCGCTTCAACACCCTAACCCACACTGGGACTCTGTAAGTAGGGACTCTTGATGAAAGGGGCACTATGATGGGGACCGTAATGTAAGGAGGGACTCTGATGTAAAGGGGACTCTGATGGGGACCCAGATGTAAGGGAGGATTGTGATGGGGACCCAGATGAAAGAACCCTGATGTGAGGGGGACTCTGATGGGGACCCGGATGAAAGGGATGATTCTGATGGGGACCCTGGTGTAAGGACTCTGATGGGGATCCTGGCATGAAGTAGGACTCTGACGTTAGGGGAGACTCCAATGGGGACCCTGATGTAAGGGCAACTGTGATGAAGACCCTGGTGTAAGGAGAACTCTGATGAGGTCCTGATGTAAGCGGGGACTCTGATGGGGACCCCAATGTAAGGGAGGAATCTGATGGGGACCTTGGCATAAGGTAGGACTCTGATGGTGACCCTGACATAAGGGAAGACTCTAATGGGGACCCTGATGTAAGGACAATTATGATGGGGACCCTGGTGTAAGGGACACTATGATATATAGAGGGACTCTGATGTAAGGGGGACTCTGATGGGGGCCTGGATGTAAGGGAGGACTGTGATTGGGACCCTGGTGCAAGGAAAGACTCTGACGGTGACCCTTACATAAGGGGAGACTCTAACGGGAACCCTGATGTAAGGTTAATTGTGATGGGGACCCTGGTGTAAGGGGCACTATGATGAAGAATCTGAAGTAAAGGGGACTCTGATGGGGACCCTGGTATAAGGACTCTAATGGGGACCAGTGTGACCACTGTGGTATCAACATGAGAATGGCCTCAGCCCATGGGTCTCCACCAGAAGCCACACCTCACTGACGCGTTTCGTCACGCCCACCAAAGCTTAATCGTAGACATTCCAAGTTTAGTACTTTTGAGGCAGAATTGGGACATATTCTACCCCAAAGTTCCTAAATGCGAATGCCTCAGCATGTGCTTATTGATTCTTTTAAGGTTTATTTCATGTGTTTTTTTAGCCCTCTAACAACTGGTCTCCAGCTAATACTTTCCATTGGCTAAACAGACATGTAACACACTTGAAATACACTTCAAAAATGTTCCTCCTTTGTGTGCAGAGATGTAACTAGAGCATTCAGGGCTCTGGTGCAAGAAAACATGAAGGGCTTTTCCATTGGTCCCATGGTCCTTTCCATTGGTCACAGGACCCTTTCCATTTGTTCCAGGGCCCTTTTCATTGGTTCCTGGGGCCCTTTCCATCGCTCCCGAGGCTCTTCCTGCTGACTCTGAGGCCCTTCCCACGGATCCCGGGGCCTTTTACCCCCCATTGTGAGGCCCAATTCGACTCAAGTCCAAAAGACAAAAAAAAGGTTCCTGCACTACTTTTCTGCAGCTTTGATGCGATTTTAGTACCATAGACTGCAATGTGAAATCACAAAAGTTGCAAGCAAGTAGCAAGGAAGTCGCAAGCAAGTCAAAGGACTTTGGGGTTGCAGCAATGTGAACCAAGCCTTACGGTCCCGCAATTGGACCCTTTCACATGTTCTGCAGATGCCCCCTTCCTGCCGTCTTGCCCCCCCCCCCGGGGGTGGAAGAACGCCAGGGCCCGGGTCAAGTGTGACCTTTGCGACCCTGGTAGTTCTGCTACTATATGTGTGCAAAAATTAGGAAAATGCTCCAGAAAATACACCTGAAAAGCTCTAATTTTAGGATATTTTCTCAAATTTCATGTTCCCTTTTTGGAACAAGAAGTGGAATTTCCCCCAATGTTACACAGGCAGCAAAGAAATAAACTTGAAGGGGTTTTAACCCTTCTCTACTCTATGCAAACTGCAAAATAATTTTGGCTATACCAAAAAATGAACCATCTTCCCGCTCCTGTGTCCTTCAAGCCCAGCACTGCACTGAGACAGAAGCTTGGACATCCAGAAGACCCAACACCCAAACACAAGGGTAGTGACTTGGTATGGTGAGGAAGCAGTGTAGTGTACTGCAGTGTAGTGAGGAAGACCTCCAACCACTCACCAAACCACAGGTCCAAATTCTACAGGCCAAGACTCACCAGTATTTCTATACCTTGAAGAGAAACTCAACCCTCCCCTACTTTTTTCTCCCTGCCCTGGATTGCTCTCCAAAAGCATACGCCGAAGCCTGGCGATAAGCAGTCTCTTCCGGGTTGTTCAGTGACCCCACAATGATGGGGGGCATTATTAGGGGGCAGTTGCAATAACCATGAATAAGCAGCCAGCCTTTCTGATGACATGGTGTGGTGCATGCCACGTAGAATACCCCATGGTCTTCGGGGAACCAATATGTGGTTATCTAAGGAGGCTACGGGCAGAATAGAAGTAATTCTGGCCTAGGCCAAAAATACGGAAGTGTGGGAAGGGTATTTACCCCCCACCCCCAAAAATAGGGTAGGGGGTGGGAGGATAATGATATGCAGTAGAAAAGGAATGTAAAGTTCCACTTTAACCACTTACTGGGCACTTTCACCCACTTCCTGCACTGATGGGCACTGATGAGGCTACTCTGATGGGCACAGATGATGCCACACTGATGAGCATTGACAAGGCTGCACTGATGGACACCGATGAGGCTGCACTGATGGGCACTGATGAGGCTACTCTGATGGGCACTGATGAGGCTGCACTGATGGTCACAGACAAGGCCACCCTGATGAGCACTGACGAGGCTGCACTGATGAGGCTGCACTTATGGGCAGCCTCCCAGAACTAGAGAGCCATGCTGTAGCCATCTTTTGGCCATAGCACAGGCGGGAACCAGAGGGGTATTTTTGCAAGGACAATGAGGTGCCCATTTTGGACAGAGGACAACTTGGTTTGCAAGAAGTGTGAAAGAGATGATGTACAAAACACTGGAACCAAGAGTAGAGATGTTTAAATGGCATTATATGTGGAAGACTCCTATTCTGTGATGGTGGCCTTCAACATCATCTGTCTTCCACATATAATGCCATTTAAACATCTCTAACCTTGGTGATCCAAAGGATCAACACATGTGAAGACTTACTGACACCAAAAATAGAATGATCTCACTAGAACGGAGGAGGGGGTCTACAACTTTTCCACCTCTTATCCTGTTCTTGGACAATCAACATCTGACTTGACACCTTCCATGGTGATTGAATTGAGGTGTCGGTACTGCCTGTGTGGATATAAATGTTGGGGTATGTTTCCCTTCTTGAAGCTGTGTCTTGGAAGATCTATGAAACGTCTTCAACATTTTAGAACTCCGAGTAGATATGGGGTTTACACCGAACACCGTACCATGATTTTAGAGCTGAATAAACAAGGAAGTACTCCTAGTGATGGATGTCCTTGTTTATGTACACACTAAATATTCTTACTGAATACCCACCAGAGGATCTATTGTTTCCCAATTTATACAACTCATCACCATTACTGGGCAGGTAGATATATACTGTGCAGGAGAACGCTCCCTTATGTTCTCCTATGAACCACCCTGTCATCTTAGGGAATGATCTTCTCTGCTCGGGGTCCAGACTTTTCAGTATGGGGCCAAATGTATGTAGCCATGTGCTCCCTTGGGAGTGGCTGGTAGTTGTGGTTCACCTTATAGCTGCCTTCAATCCCACCATATTTCACACATCCAAAGGCACTGAACAGGCCTGAACATGTTTTTGTTTGCTTTATTTAGCGGATTTAACTTGGATGGGGAAAAGAGGTGACTGTGGGATGCCCAAATGATTGGTTACAGGACCATCTATATACACGACCGTATACACTTTACTTCCTCCAGCACATCTCTTCTGCAGACTATTGCTCCTTCACTTCTGCCCAGCACATCATTTAGTTCCTGATGTGAAGGGAAATTTATCAGGCTTACATAGCTCCTTTCTCTTCACCGCAGCGAGCACATGGTGAGGCCTGCAAACTGTCGGCAGGGCCTCCAGACCACTATTCGCAGACCAGACCCTTGGATCCCTCAAAGTGTAGCTTAGTACGTTGGTGCTAGCCAGGCCTTTGATGGACTACAACTCCCAGCCCATCCCTCTTCCTGGTCCCACCAACCTGCTTTCCTTACAGTGACACTCCTTCCCCTGACTGGCTCCCAAGGCTTACACAGGCAGTCCACTATTTCTCTCCCAGACTGCTCCGGCCTTTCTCTTCCAGCTCCCAGGGTCGGTTACTCACTGACTGCAGAGGATCATTTAAAGTGTTCTGAGTGGCACCTCTGCTGCTCTCCTACTCCCTTGTACTGCTCCAGGAATCAACTCCACTCCTGGCTGCACCCAAGTCTCCAGGCCTCAAGGTCACCTACCCCCCCCCTGCCCCAAACTGGGGGCCACCTCCTGGGTAGAGGCTTCCACAGAACCTCTGCTACATCTTCCACACTTCCACCCGGCACTCTCCTCCCCCCTGGTGGCAGACGGCTGTATTTAAGGAGGCCTGCCCCCTGCCAATCCAGACTGTAGATTGTTCAGGGCTCCTTGTCATACACCAGGAAGTCATTCATTCCCCCTTTCCAGAACCTTCTCTGCTCTAGGGGGAGGAAACTCCGAGTGGTGTTCCTTCCTTCTGTCTCCAGCCACTCCCTGAGCCACTCCCCAGTTCAGATCAAAACATTCAGGCCTGCACTTACAGTCAGGCCTGACTAAATTTTGCCTCTCCTAGCAAAAACTCACTACAGAATGCACCTATCACTATGGGGGACTCTACATGTATATTTTACAAATATACCCCATCAGAGTCCCCTCATTTATATCCAAGTCCCCATCAGAGTCCCTCTTACGTCAAAGGTCTCTGCTGATCTTATTCTTTACTCAGTACACATTGAGGATACGCCATGGGCCCCAGCTGCTGGCTGGATAACATCTTGCAGAGGGCCGGAGTCTGGAGACCCCTGTTCTGAGCAGAAGATCATTATTTTAAAATCTGAAACTTTTCCAAAGGCCCACATAAACCCAGAGGCTGCAAGTTAAAGGCCGCTTTTTGGACCTCATTTACCCTAGCAGTAGCCCCGTTGCCTCTCTGAAAAGCAGTCTACTGTAAATTGCTTTTCAGAGGGTGGTTGGCAGGCACCTGGAATGAGACTTTTTTTTTCCTTGGAACTACAGAACCACGCCCCTCCAGTGGTGGAACACGGTACTCTGGCACCAAGGTTGAGTGTTGTCACCCCAGGACAGGACATGTGTTACTGGTAGGAACACTACATGTAAATAAAGGGGGGAAAATTTGTAAAATGCAGCATTACAACCACTAGATGGAGCTAAGACATATACGCTTTATAACAAGAGATGCAATGTAACACTTCTAGAGTACGCTAGAGGGAATTAGCAAATGAATATAACCAATGGTTCTCTAGAAAATACATTTAATCCATTGGTTACATTTATTTTCTAATTCCCTCTAGTGTTTTCAAGAATTGTTACATTGTATCTCTAGTGCTCGTATTGCTGCATTTTACTAAGGCCCTTTATAAAAGAACATTCATTCAGAAAAGTTAAAGATGACAGCACAGGTACTTTTAAAACAAAG
Source organism: Glandirana rugosa (assembly GCA_018402905.1). Classification (NCBI taxonomy): domain Eukaryota; kingdom Metazoa; phylum Chordata; class Amphibia; order Anura; family Ranidae; genus Glandirana; species Glandirana rugosa. The sequence continues at coordinate 653,783 of BLSH010531513.1, forward strand.
CATTATGGCCAATGGAGGGAGCTGAGGAGCCTAGGAAATACTCATATAATAATTCTAGAGAATGCAAGAGGGAAATCAATGTACTAAATGGTTCTCTAAAATTGTTGCCACTAGAGAGAGCTGAGGAGCATGGGAAATACATGCGCCTTTGTAGCAAGAGATACAATGTAGCAATTCTAGAGAATGCTGGTGGGAATCGGCAAATAGATATAACCAGTGGTTCTCCAGAACTGTTGCCACTAGGGGGTACTGAAGAGCATAAAAGTGCATACATCTTTGTAACAAGAGTTACAGTGTACCAAATTCTATAGAATGCTGGTGGGAATTAGCAAATAAATGTCACCAATGCCTCTCTAGAATTGTTGTCACTAGAGGGAGTTGAGGAGCATTGGAAATTATAGAGAATGCTGGCAGAATTTAGCAAATTAATCAACCCATTGGTTACCCTTTAGCATTCTCAAGAATTGTTACAATGTATCTTTTGTTACAAAGACATATGTATTTCCTGTGCTCCTCAGCACCATCTAGTGGTAACAATTCTAGAGAACAGTTAGTTACATTTATTTGCTAATACCCTCTAGCATTCTGTAGATTCGTTACATTGTATCTCTTGTTACAAAGCCATGTCCTATGCTCCTAGGCGTCATCTAGTGGGCATAACGTGGTATTTTACTACTGCCAATAATAAAAGAACATTCATTCGGAAGAGAAAATAGCCTAAAGGACATTTGTTATTTGCTCAATCCGCACGGAACGAATGTACATGCCCTGGATGAGCAGTAATGGGGATTTTTTTTTTGTAGACCCTGAAATGTTGGGACTGAAACCAGTGATGTTCTCTCCCCTTCAGAGCAGACCTCACCTGTCCTGATACAGCCCCGGAGACATTCAGCTAATTCCCGAAACCAGGATCCTTGAAACGTGGCTGGGTCTTTCAGCAGGACAATGATCCCAAACACACCGCCCGGGCAACGAAGGAGTGGCTTCATAAGAAGCATTTCAAGGTCCTGGAGTGGCCTAGCCAATCTCCAGATCTCAACCCCATAGAAAATCTTTGGAGGGAGTTGAAAATCCGTGTTGCCCAGCCACAGCCCCAAAACATCACTGCTCTAGAGGAGATCTGCATGGAGGAATGGGCCAAACTACCAGCAACAGTGTGTAAAAACCTTGTGGAGACTTACAGAAAATGTTTGACCTCTGTCATGGCCAACAAAGGGTAAATAACAAAGTATTGAGATGAACTTTTGTCATTGACCAAATACTTCTTTTCCACCATAATTACAAATAAATTCTTTAAAAATCAGACAATGTGATTTTCTGGATTTTTTTCTCATTCTGTCTCTCATAGTTGAGGTGTCCCTATGATGAAAATTACAGGCCTCTCTCATCTTTTTAAAGCGGTAGTAAACCCGCCTGAAAAAAAAAAAAAAAAAGCAATCCTGCAAGACAATAGCATGATATGTATTGCATACTAACATATTTTCTCTTACGTTCATTGACAGACGCAGCCTCTCTTCATGACACGTGGGTTATGTACCTTTTACTAGGAGTAGACTAGGCAGAACGAAAGTTCAGAAAGCAAAACTGGCCCCTCCCAGGGGGGCCGTCCTTACTCAGCGCATAACCCCTCAGCCCTGCATAGCATATCAGTTTTCTTCTGCCTAGTGCAAGGAGTTAGACCTGGTTCCCTGCTGGGAACTGCGGTTCCCCTAAGGTTTTTTCTTTTTTCTTTTATTCTTTTTGCGCAAGCCTTTTGATGAAGACTGCAATCAAGCAGCTGGCTGGGGACCACGGGGATGTTTATGGGTCCTGCCATCTCCCCAGCACAGCTGACGGATGCGAGTCACCCTTAGCACTGGCGGGGTCCACCGCATCCTGCCCGTTCCGTGCGGGCGGCCGGTGGGTTAAAGGTCCCGTCTGGATGGGTGAGTGACACCCCCCTCCCCCCCCGGGGCGGAGGGGGGGCGACTAGCGGTACCACTCCGGTGGGGGGGGCACAGGCCACTGGTCCCTGTCATTTCCTCCCCCGCATGCACGCCCGAACACCTGCCTGGCCGTCCACCTGCCCGGCCGCTCGCGACCTGCCCGCTCCGCTGCCGCTTGCCTGATATTCATGCATGGACCGCTCCGTCGCTTGCCATGCGGCCGCCGCTATTTTGGAGGCGTCGGCCGCCATTTTTCCGGAGCCGCTGTTTTGCCGCAGACGCGGCCATTTTGGAGGTGTTTGGCCTCTAGTGGTTGCCGGTGGCCATTTTTGGTTGGTCTCCCTGTATAGGAGATTTCCATGTGCTTTTGGCGCCATTCCTTCCGGGAACGCAGCGGCAGCAAGGCTAGCAGCATAAGCAGCTCGGGCAGCGGCACATCCGGGGCATTGGCAGACAGTGGCAGCCTCTCTGGGCACACAGTGGCACAGGGTTCCGCAAGTACTGCTGGCTCTTCTCCCTGGGGTGCAGGGGCGGCGGTGCTGGGTCCTACTGGGCTGATCCTGAGGCCTTGTAGGGGGTGGCACTGAAGGGGTGATGGCTGGTAGGCCTCACAAGTGTCCTGGCGGTGGCGCAATGGCGGCTGAGCCCACAGTTTCTTCTCCAGAGGGGTCCGCAGAAGCACAGGCCGCGCTGGGACCTCTGGTTCCCCTAGATCAGTTAACCTCCATTCTGGAGGAATTTTTCGCCCGGGGGGAATCAGACTGGTATAGGGGGGGCCCCTAAAAAACGTCCCCCTCCCCTGCAATCCTCCGAGGAGGACTCAGAACCGGAAGGGGGCTCTGGGGTCACGGGGCCCCCGTGGAGCTCTCAGATGGAGATCTGGAGCCCTCGGATGGGGAGGAGGACCAGGGGGCCTCGGTGTCACGTGAAAAGGCACTAGTGGGCGCCCTGGTCGCGGCTGTTCGCAGTTCTCTGCAACTGGATCAGGCTGGACAGGCACAGGTGTCTGCCTATACATTTGGGTCCAAGAAGCCCTCTCGTGCTCCTAAGGTTTTTCCCTACCTCCAGTATTTTGACCAGTATGTGCATAAGGAATGGAAGCATCCGCTGAATTCCTTTACCCTGCCAAAACACTTTTCTGTGCGCTATTACTTTGAGGACAGCCTGTTACAGAAATGGGTCTCCCCCTTGGTGGACCCGCCTATGGCCCGCCTAAATAAGGCAACAACTATTCCCCTGGAGGGGTCTCCCTCTTTTAGGGATCCGGTCGATAGGAGGACAGAAGCAGTGTCTAAGGCACTCTTTTTGGTGGCGGGGGCAGCCATGCGACCGGCCTTGGCGTCTGTCATGGTAGCTCAGTCGCTCACGGAGTGTGCGATGGAGTGAGGCCCGGGGAGGCGTAGATTCGCCTGTGCAGCGAGCAGAACACCTGGTGCAAGGGCTCCGTTATCTTTGTGACGCAGCCCTGGACTTGATACCGATGTTGTCAAAAATGTTGGTTTTTGCAATCATTATCAGGCAACTGCTGTGGCTGCGACACTGGTCGGGTGACCACGCGTCCAGAAAAGGCCTCACGGATCTTCCCTTTCAAGGTGGCTGGCTATTTGGGCCCCAATTGGACGAAATCATTAAGGATTTCACTGGGGGGAAGAGTATATTTCTTCCTGAACCCAAGCGGCGTGACCAGCGCCGCAAACAGGGACATTAGCCCTCAGGGCAGAAACGTTTTTTCGTGCGGCCGGTCAGGCGGGCAGGAACGCCTGGGCCGGCAAGTCTGCCTCGGGCTCTGGTAAGCGTCCCTGGCAACGCAAAACCGAAAAGACAGAGGATAAGTCCTCCTCCGCATGATGGGTTGCCCCCGCCCGATTCTCGGGTGGGGGGCCGACTTCTGGGGTTCGCGGACTGATGGACCCTATCCCCGACCGATGGGTGTGGGAGGTGGTCTCCTCCGGGTACAAGATAGAGTTCAGCACCCGGCCCCCGGACAGGTTCTTCCCGTCCAATTTAAGGCTCCCTCCGGAGCGCCGGCTAGCTCTGCTAGAGGCTGTGCGGTCGATGTCCGAACAGGGGGTGATTGTGCCAGTCCCTCAGGCGGAGAGATTCTGTGGTACTTTGTACTTTGTGGTACCAAAGAAGGGCGGGGGGGCCAGGCCAGTTCTGGACTTGAAGGCGCTCAATCACCTTGTGAAGAAGCGCAAATTCAGGATGGAATCCGATCGGTCGTGGCTGCCCTGCACCAAGGGGATTGGCTGGCGTCCCTGGACATCAAGGACGTAAATCTACGCGTCCCCATCTATGTCGGGCACCAGCGCTTCCTGCGCTTTGCTGTAGGGGAACTTCATTACCAGTTTGTGGCTCTCCCCTTCGGCCTGGCCTCGGCTCCGCAGGTGTTCACCAAGTTACTGTCCCCGGTGCTCGCTCTGCTTCGACAGAGGGGCGTTGCTGTAGTAGCCTACCTGGACGATCTCCTCCTGCGCGCAAAGTCGGCTTCGGCTCTAGCAGACAATGTGACTGTCACCCAGACCTCACTGAGGGACTTCGGTTGGCTGATAAACCTACAGAAGTCGACATTGACCCCGTCCTGTTGCCTCGAATATCTGGGTCTGACATTGGACACGGTGCAGGCGAAGGTGTTTCTACCTCTGGACAAGTTGCTGGCACTGCAAGTAGCGGTCCTCCTTACGTTTTTTGCATGTAGGTGTTGGGACACATGGTCTCGTCCTTTGAGTCGATACCGTACGCCCAGAGTCCTACCCGGCTCCTGCAGCGAGCCATACTACTGCAGTGGGACAGGTCCCCCTCGTCTCTGGACCGTCTGATCTGGCTGGATCATCTGACCAGGGGGTCGTTGACTTGGTGGCTTCAGGCCCTGGCATTGACCCTGAGGAAGTCGTTTCTTCCTCTAAATTGGTCAATAGTCATGACGGATGCCAGTCTCTCGGGCTGGGGGGGGGGAGTCCTGGGGAACCTGTCGGCTCAGGGCCGTTGGTCGTCGCAGGAGTCTCGTCTTCTGATCAATGTGTTGGAGCTGAGGGCGATCAAGCTTTGTCTCCTCCGCTGGTCGGAGAGGCTGCACGGCCTCCCGGTTCGGGTTCAGTCGGACAACGCCACGGCTGTGGCGTACGTGAACCATCAGGGCAGAACAAGAAGCTCGGCAGCAGCGGCAGAGGCAGCCCACATCCTAAGGTGGGCACAGCTTCATGTGCCAGCAATCTCCGTCATCTACATTCCGGGCGTAGAAAATTGGAAGGCGGACTTCCTAAGTCGCCAAAAGCTGGACCAGGGGGAGTGGTCCCTGCATCCAGAGGTCTTTCGCCAGATTTGCGAAAGATGGGGCACGCCAGATGTGGATCTCCTGGCGTCCAGATTCAATCACAAGGTGAAGACCTTCGTGAGCAGGTCAAGGGACCTGTTGGCAGTAGCCACGGATGCTCTGGTGGCCCCGTGGTCCCGGTACAGGCTTCTGTACGCCTTTCCTCCTCTCAAGCTCCTACCGCGGTTACTGCGCAGGATAGAAGTGGAGGGAATCTCGACAATCCTGGTGGCCCCGGATTGGCCTCGGCGCCCTTGGTACGCCGATGTGGTGCGAATGGTAACAGACGTTCCCTGGCGACTCCCGCTTCGCGAAGATCTACTGTCGCAGGGCCCCATCTTGTACCCTGCTTTACCGTCGCTGGCTTTGACGGCATGGCTATTGAGCCCCAGGTGCTGAGGGACAGGGGGGGTCTCTGGGTCAGTGATCCCCACTATGCTTAAGGCGCGCAAGTGTACTTCGCGCAAGATTTATCATTGCGCCTGGAAGGCCTATATTGCTTGGTGCGAGTCGAGGGGTTGGAATCCCCGCTCCTTTGCGGTTGCCCGGGTGCTGGCCTTTCTTCAACAAGGCCTGGACCAAAAGTTGGCTTTGAGCACCCTCAAGGGCCAGATCTCCGCTCTGGCGATCCTCTTTCAGCGTCCTTTGGCGATACCCCTACAGGGTGTACGTCATGTGGCTCCTCAGGTAGGGTCACCATTGCCCCGTGGGATCTGAACTTGGTACTTTCTGTACTGCAGAAACCGTCTTATGAGAAGATCAGGGATATTCCCTTACAATTGCTGTCTTAGAAGGTCGCCTTCTTGGTGGCTATCACATCCGCTAGGCGGGTGTCTGAATTGGCAGCTTTGTTGTGTAGATCCCCCTATTTGGTCCTACATAAGGATAAGGCGGTGCTGCGTCCGTCTCCTTCGTTCCTTCCGAAGGTAGTCTCCTCTTCACATTAATGAGGACATTGTCCTCCCTTCCTTGTGTCCGCACCCGTCTCACCCTAAGGAGATTGCTCTGCATTCCTTGGATGTGGTGAGAGCATTGCGGGTGTATTTGGCAGCTACGGCTCCTTTCAGGAAGTCGGATGCGTTGTTTGTGCTGACTGATGGGCTGCGCAAAAGGTTGGCGGCTTCTTCGGCCACTGTTTCACGTTGGATCAGAGAAACCGTAACCCATGCGTATACTGTTTGGGGACAAGTACCCCCTTTTCCGGTCACGGCTCATTCCACCAGGGCGATTAGCACTTCCTGGGCGTTTAGACACCAAGCATCGGTGTCTCAGGTGTGCAAGGCAGCTACTTGGGCCTCGGTGCACACTTTTGTTAAGTTTTACAAAGTTGATGTGTCAGCAATGCAAAGTTTTACAGGCGGCGGTGTAGGCGTGGCTGGCGCCTCCCGAGATTTTCTGTGGGTACAGTTGTTATTGTTTGCCCACCCCTCTGTTTGACAATGCTTTGGGACGTCCCCACATGTCATGAAGAGAGGCTGCGTCTGTCAATGAACGTAAGAGAAAATAGGATTTTATTAATAACTTACCGTAAAATCCTTTTCTCTGAGGTCATTGACAGACGCAGCACCCACCCCTCGGTGTTGTGTTTGTATGGCCTCTTCTTTCTTCCGGGTACGCAGCTCCAGCGCTGTGAGTGGCCGGAGCCGCGTGACGTCACTCCCGCGCGTGCGCGCAGGAGCTCTTCATTCCAGCAGCCAGCTCTGATTTGCCGGCTGCCTCCGCCGGATCACCAGAGCGCATGCGCCGCTAAAGGCAGCCGCTGCATGCAGGGCGAATATCTCCTAAACCATGTAGGTTTAGGAGATATTCCTTTTACCTACAGGTAAGCCTTATTATAGGCTTACCTGTAGGTATAAATAGTACTTGGGGGTTTACTACCGCTTTAAGTGGGAGAACTTGCACAGTTGGTGGCTGACTAAATACTTTTTTGCACCACTGTATATATATATATATATATATATATATATATATATATATCCAGTGCATTCAGTGTAGAGTAAAAGTGAGTACACCCCACACATTTTTGTAACTATTTTACTATATCTTTTCATGTGACAACACTGAAGAAATGACACTTTGCTACAATGTAAAGTAGTGAGTGTACAGCTTGTATAACAGTGTAAATTTGCTGTCCTCACAAAATAACTCAACAAACAGGCATTAATGTCTAGAACGCTGGCAACAAAAGTGAGCACACCCCTAAGTTAAAATGTCCAAATCGGCCCAAAGTATCAATATTTTGTGTGGCCACCATTATTTTCCAGCACTGCCTTAACCCTCTTGGGCATGGAGTTCACCAGAGCTTCACAGGTTGCAACTGGAGTTCTCTTCCACTCCTCCATGACGACATCACAGAGCTGGTGGATGTTAGAGATCTTGTGCTCCTCCACCTTCCATTTGAGGATGCCCCACAGATGTGCAATAGGGTTTAGGTCTGGAGACATGCTTGGCCAGTCCATCACCTTTTCCCTCAGCTTCTTTAGCAAGGCAGTCTGGGAGGTGTGTTTGGGGTCGTTATCATGTTGGAATACTGCCCTGCAACCCAGTCTCTGAAGGGAGGGGATCATGCTCTGCTTCAGTATGTCACAGTACATGTTGGTATTCATGGTTCCCTCAGTGAACTGTAGCTCCCCAGTGCCAGCAGCACTCATGCAGTCCTTTGTACTCCTCACCTGGTTGCCACCACACACGCTTGACACCATCTGAACCAAATAGGTTTATCTTAGTCTCATCAGACCACAGACCACAGTACATGGTTCCAGTAATCCATGTCCTTAGTCTGCTTGTCTTCAGCAAACTGTTTGTGGGCTTTCTTGTGCATCATCTCTAGAAGAGGCTTCCTTCTGGGACGACAGCCATGCAGACCAATTTGATGCAGTGGGCGGTGTATGATCTGAGCACTGGCAGGCTGACCCCCACCCCTTTAACCTCTGCAGCAATGCTGGCAGCACTCATACGTCTATTTCCCAAAGACAACCTCTGGATATGACGCTGAACTCGGTTTCAGGGTTTAGGCAATCTTCTTATAGCCTAGGCCATCTTTATGTAGCGCAACAATTCTTTTTTTCAGATCCTCAGAGAGTTATTTGCCATGAGGTGCCATGTTGAATAGCCAGTGACAAGTATGAGAGAGTGAGAGTGATAACACCAAATTTAACACACCTGCTCCCCATTCACACCTGAGACCATGTAACACTAATGAGTCACATGACCCTGGGGAGGGAAAATGGTGAATTGCACCCAATTTGGACATTTTCACTTAGGGATGTACTCACTTTTGTTGCCAGCGGTTTAGACATTAATGGCTGTGTGTTGAGTTATTTTGTGGGGACAGCAAATTTACACTGTTATACAAGCTGTACACTCACCACTTTACATTGTAGCAAAGTGTCAAATGTGAGGGGTGATACTGTATACAGTGCATTCGGTGTAGACTATATATATATATATAGTGCAGGCAGTCTAGTATATATATATATATATATATATATATATATATATATAGTATGTGTATATATATATGTATAGGCAGTGTACAGTATATAATACAGTGCAGTCAGTGTACAGTTTATAAGTAAAGGCAGTGTACAGTACATAATACAGTGCAGTCGGTGTTGTACAGTATATAATACAGTGCAGGCAGTGTACAGTATATAATATACTTCAGGTGGTGTACAGTATATAATACAGTGCATTTGGTGTACAGTATAACAGTGTAACAGTTGATAGGCTGACATTTATAAAAATGAATCTGTCCTGGATCAGCAGCTATCAAGCCCCTGATGCTGATGTAACTGATTGAATTTGCTAGGGATCTGGGATCCCTTGAAGATTTCCTATACTGCCTATCCTATTCCTGAATCTTGATTATGCTAGCTTCCAACAGTGTTTTTGGTTGAGGGCACCACCAACATCTAAGGCACAATATTTTTTGCACCTGTTTAACAGGGGCTTTTAATTACAATTTATTTACTAAGTTTTTACAGCAGGGCCCATTTGTGCGCCCAACAAGAGTAACTGTGAGTGGTTACAGTGTTCAGGCACCACCAACACCCAATTTTTCTGCACCTGTTTGACTGGGGCATGTAACTACAATTTTATATAGTGCAGTCTAAGGCAGTGCAGTGTATATAGTACGGTCCATGCAGTATATATAATACAGTGCAGAGTATATAGTGCGGTCCGTGTAGTATATATAATACAGTTCAGAGTATATAGTGCAGTCCATGTAGTATATATAATACATGGCAGAGTATATAGTGCAGTCAATATAGTATATGTAATACAGTGGAGAATATATAGTGCAGTCAGTGTAATATTTATAACACACTGTATTGAAGTGGTTAAGGGGAACCCTTTGAAAGAATTAGGAAATAAAATCAGCATGGCGTCCCCCCCAAAATTCATATCAGGCCCTTTGGGTCTGATATAGATTTTAAGGGGAACTTCACCCCAAATTTAAAAAAAAATTGGAATGGGGTCCCCCCCAAAATCATTACCAGAGCCTTATCATTCAACCTGGTAGGTCAGGATAGGGGGGATGAGTGAGTGCCCCCCCTTCCTGAACCATACCAGGCCACATGCCCTCAACATGGGGAGGGTGCTTTGGGGTCCCAGGGCCTCTTCCCGACAACCCTGGCTGGTGGTTGTTGGGGTCTGTGGGCGGGGGCTTATCTGAATCTGGAAGCCCCCTTTACCAAGTGGGCCCCCAGATACCGCCCCCCCATGCTAATGGGTATTGGGTACAATGTACCCCCTACCCATTCACCGAAAATGTGTCAAAAAAGTAAAAACCACAACAGACAGTTTTTGACAATTCCCTTATTAAAAAAGAAGAAAAGTGTCCCACGATGTACATCCATCGTCAATCACACCGCCAGACGGACCTGAAAAATAAGAAAAAATAAAAAGCGCATCCGCCTCCCTCTTTGGTTTGACAGCTCTTAAATAGGCAGGGGCGGGGCCACCTGATGACGTAACCGAGTGACCTCGTCCCCCTTCTGACATGCGACATCATGTGACATCACTGGGTGGCCCCGCCCTTGCCTATATAAGAGCTGTCAAACTGAAGACAGCTCATTCAGCAGGTAGGTCTCTGAGAGAGGTCTGTCGGACGCCGTGATTGATGGTGGATGTACATCGCGGGACACTTTTTTACTTTTTTAAATAAAGGAATTGTCAAAAACTGTCTCTTGTGGTTTTTAATTTGTGACACTTTCTTGGTGAATGAGTAGGGGTACAATATACCCGATAGGTAGAAGTCGAACATAAGTTCAACTTGAACATTGGGCATCCGCCCATTTGTTGAATTTAGAACATTATGGGGCGTTCGCAGAGACTTCGCCGCTGCGGAGCGCCCCATAATGCATTTCGCGCAGACGGCGTGCACAGCTCCTCCTCCATGGGAGGGATCCCGCCGTCTGCCCGCTGTTTGTTATGACAGTTTATTTATATGGCAGGGCGGGGCCACCCGGTGACGTAAGTGAGTGACCCCGCCCCTTCTGACGTCATCTGCCATATAAATATAGTGTCACACCAAACAGCTCAGTCGGTGGGAGCCCTCCGATGGAGGAGGAGCTGTTGCGTTTTTTGGGGGGTATTTTTCGGTATCTCGCTCGCCGTTATTGATGATGGATCAATCAATCATCAACATGGGGACAAGGTGCTTTGGGGTGAGGGGCACAGAGCCCCCCCTGTCTCAAAGCACCCATACTCCCCATGTTGAGGGCATGTAGCATGCTACGGTTCAGGAGGGGGGTGGGGGTGCTCGGATAAGGGTCTGGTTTGGATTTTTGGGGGGACCCCACGTCAATTTTTTTAAATTTTGGCGCGGGGTTCCCCTTAAAATCCAAACCAGACCCGAAGGGGTGGGAGACCCTACGCAAATTCTTTCAGTGATTTTTCTGTATATTACCGGGAGCCAGCAATACATTACAGCCATGATAATAAATTATAATTTTTCCTTCACAAATGCCATTTTGCTCTGGCTATTCATTTTTATTGTTTCACTTTAAGCATTATTAAAATCACTGCCCCTGAAAAAACAATTGATTTAAAAACTTTTTTGTGCATTGATACATGTCCCCTAGGGCAGGACCCGGATCCCCATACTCTTTTTATGGCAATAACTTGCATATAAGCTTTTAAAATGAGCACTTTTGATTTTTCATGTTCGGGTCCCATAGACTTTAACGGTGTTCGAATGTTCGCACAAATGTTTTGCCTGTTTGCATGTTCTGGTGCAAACCAAACAGGGGGGTGTTCGGCCCATCCCTAATACCCGATACCCATTCACATGGGGCGGGGGGGGATCTGGTGCCCCCTTGTTAAAGGGAGGCTTCCAGGTTCTGATAAGTCCCCCGCCCGCAAACCCCGGCAACCACCGGCCAGTGTTGTCGGGAAGAGGTCCTTGTCCCCATCAACATGGGAACAAGGTGATTTTGGGGGACCCCAAAGCACCCTCCCCATCTTGAGGGCATGTGGTCGCCCCCCCCCCCATCCTGCCCGGCCAGGCTGCATGTTCGGATAAGGGTCTGGTATGGATTTTGGGGGGACCCCACGTCAATTTTTTAAAAAAAAACTTGGTGTGGAGTTCGCCCTAAAATTCATACCAGACCCAAAAACTTTGTTTTGCATTGATCCTAGGGCATTACCCAAGTCCCCATACACTTTTCTTATGGCAAAAACTTGCCTATAAGACTTTAAAATTAGCACTTTTGATTTTTCATGTTCGTGGCCCATAAACTTTAATAGGGTTTGCATGTTCGCTAGAAATTTCTGCCTGTTCACGTGTTCTGGTGCGAACCGAATCGAGGGGTGTTCGGCCCATCCCTAGTATCCCCTCATTGGTGTGAGTGGGAGGGATAGAAGGTGGGGGGCATTTGGGAGTTTAAATTGGAATCTGTGTCCCGGCACTGCCTGTGTGCATGTTTTCTGGCAATACCATTTAGATATTATGTTTTTACGTAGACTCAAAATATTTTATCTTTCCCATAACAATATATACTGGTTATACTTCATTTACTGTGTCAAATGGAAGTGCTGCTGAAGCTGTGAAACAAACTTCTCCATGTTCCATGCACTGACAGTGGCTCTGTGTCGCCATCTAATGGTCATACTGAAGGCTGCACCCCTCCTGATCTGCACACAATGACTGTACAATAGAAGTGACAGTAAACAATCACTGGTTACTCTGAGTTCTCATTGTCTTCTGGTTTATAGGCACAGATGGCCCACAAGGTGCCTTGTATATTGTTCCACCAGGTTTATTTAATGCTTTCTTCTCTAGTAGGCAAACATGGGAGTCACAAGACTGAACTCTACCTGACCTATAAACTTAGGGCCCCTTCACAACACTACAACATCACACAATCAGACTGTATATTCATCTGATATTTCTCTATGTCCACTATAAAGATTTCCTAAGCATGAAGAAAATAGTATATACAGTGCAAAAAAGAAAAAAAAAATCCAACTATTCAAATACAGAAGCTGATCTGCAGCATAGTTTTCCTTTTCTAGGCCAAAACATAGACTACTGTCTTGGGGGCCCTAAAGGAATTCACAAGACATGCCATGGGGCCACAAATAGGGCATTAGTGCCCTAAGATATCAGCACCAAGTGAAGTGTGTTGAGTAGAATGATAAAATCTAGATCAAGGGCTCCCTCTACTGGCCAAACGTAATATAGCATCCCAAATGTACCAAGGTAATTCGTAAGTAAGGGCTCATTCATTGACTTTGATCAATGCAGGTTTGTTGGAAAACAGAATTGTAATTTTTTTGCGCAACAACTACTGTATATCAGTATTTAATAGAGATATATTCTTAACCACTTCAGCCCCAGAAGGATTTACCCCCTTCCTGACCAGAGCACTTTTTTGCGATTCGGCACTGCATCGCTTTAACTGACAATGGCGCGGTCGTGCAGTGTTGTACCCAAAGGAAATTAACGTCCTTTTTTTCACACAAATAGAGATTTTTTTTGGTGGTATTTGTTTTTTGCACTATAAACAAACAAAAAGCAACAATTGTGAAAATAACCTAATATTTTTTACTTTTTGCTATAATACATATCCAAAAAAAATGTATTCATCAGTTTAGGCCGATATATAATCTTCTACATATTTTTGGTAAAACAAAATCGCATTAAGCGTATTGATTGGTTTGCGCAAACGTTATAACGTTTACAAACGATGAGAATTAATTTATGGGGTTTTTATTTTGTAATTTTTTACTAGTAATGGTGGCGATCTGCGATTTTTAGAAGGACTGTGACATTGCAAAGGACAGATCGGACATTTTTACACTTTTTTGGGACCATTGGCATATATAGAGCGATCAGTGCTATGTAAATGCACTGATTGCTGTGTAAATTCACTGTCAGGGAAGGGGTTAACACTAGGGGGCGATCAAAGGGTTAAGTGTGTTCCCTGGGATGTGTTACTAACTGTATGAGGGCTGGGATGATGGGGGGAGGAGAGAGATCACTGCTCCCATATACTGGGAACATACGATCACTCTCCTTCTCCCCTGTCACAATGGGGATCCGCTTGTTTACATACACAGATCTCCGTTCTGTCACTGCGGGGGAGCGATCGCGGGTAGCCGGCGGACATTGAGTCAGCCCCACCCGCTCACTGGCTCCCCCACAGGTGACAGCGGTTTGCGCAGGAGAGCAATGTTGCCCCCGTCAATCCACGGCGGGCAGTGGGTAACTGGTTAAACCAGTAGAAGGCAGTGTTTGTAACTTTGTAGCTGCATCTATGGTATACTCTATGGGGTTGAATTACTAAAGGCAAATAGTCTGAGCACTACAAGTGCACCCACAAGTGCAGTTTCTCTAGATCTAAGGGGAACAAGCAAGGAAAAACTGCATTTTTTCTTGCACATGACTGGATGACAGAAGCCAGCAGAGCTTCCCCTCATTTCATAGCTTCCCCTTAGATCTAAAGCAACTACACTCATTGTCAGTGGCGTTACTAGGGTTGGTGTCACCCGGTATGGTAAAACATGGTGTCACCCCCCCCTCCACCAACTATAGTCACCCCTCAGTATAGACCCCCTCCCTCAGTACAGACCCCCCTCCACCAATTATAGTCCATCCTCAGTATAGACTCCCCCCCACTATGTACAGACCCACCTCCCTCAGTTTAACCCCCCCACTAAGTATAAACCTCCTCCATCAGTATAGACCCCCTCAGTACAGACCCCCTCCTTCAATATAGACCCCCCGCAGTATAGACCCCCCCAGTATAGACACCCCTCCCACAGTATAGACCCCCCTCCATCAGTACAGACCTCCCCCTCAGTACAGACCCTCCATCATCAGTACAGACCCCCCTCCCT
>BLSH010531513.1:717021-729843 GCA_018402905.1 Glandirana rugosa
AAAAAAAAAAATAAGTAAATTCACATAAAAAAGGGTTTTTTCTGACTTTCTGACGACGCGTTTATGTCACACTATATTTTATAACGTAGCTGGCGATAAAATAAGAGATCCCAGAGACGATTTTATATATATATATATACATATATATATATGTCAGTCCAGGTATTTATAACCCTGTAGCTGTGTTAAGATTAGAAAAACCGAGATATATGGTGGTGTTACCTAAACTTTAATTTTCTTTGTTCTACAGGAAATTGACGTCTGAAAGTCGAAATTAAACTCCCATAAATGTAGGTTTAGTCCACTTGCTACATCCTTAATGTTGTCAAACATATACACGGAGGGTGAAAAATTCCCTGGTTTTCATTACCCTGTCTACTTGTTAGTATTTATGGTCCCTTAAAAAGTGGGAGGCACATATACAAACTGTTGTAATTCCTACATCGTTCACCTGATTTGGATGTAAATACCCTCAAATTAAAGCTGAAAGTCTGCAGTTAAAGGACATCTTGTTTCTTTTAATTTCAAATCCATTGTGGTGGTATATAGAGCCAAAAAGATTAGAATTGTGTCGATGTCCCAATATTTATGGACCTGACTGTATATATATATACATATATATATATATATTTTAGCAGAGACCCTAGAGAATAAAATAGCGGTCGATGCAATATTTTATATCACACTGTATTTGCGCAGCAGTCTTTCAGTCTTTTTTGGGAAAAAATACACTTAAATGAATAAAAAAAAAAACTAAACAGTAAAGTTAGCCCAATTTTTTGCATAATGTGAAAGATGTTGTTACAACACGAGAATCGTAAGAGAATCATGATCTTTATTCTAAGCAAAAAAAAATTGTGACTCTCATTTTATCCAGAATTACGCAGCTCTAGTGTCTTACCAGCCCTCCTTTGCAGCTAACCAAGCACAGTTCTAACTTGATTAGCTCCATCCATGGCTTCAGTAGCCAATGAATGACAGCGGTAAACTCAGATGTGACAAAATACACATCACTTTATTACTCACAGAGGGGGGATCAGGGTATGGATGTTCCACAATCCCCTCCTGCTCTCCCTGTGGGTGCCATTTTCCATGGCCTCTGCCATTCCTTCAGGAATCACCGCCACACTACCAGCAAGGGGTGGTGGGGTTACACGTTTTCAGTGCCCCATAAAATTGATCTGCCCGATTCACATTTACCTGAAAGCCTTCATGAATATAATTTAGCCCCTTGCATTGGCTGCCATACAGACATAGGTGTGCGCACAGGCTGTGCCAGGTGTGCCTGGGCACACACTAATCAACCCGAGCAGCACAGATGCCCCCTACTGCCCTGGCTTCCCCTGCAATGCTGCTGGCCTCCTTCCTCTACTCCCCCACTGGCTGCTGCTAAGGGGCCCATACAGGGGGGTGTTTTACAATAAGTGGGGTAAGGGGCCTGTAAATATGTAATTTAGTGGCCCTTTACCTTTCTGAATGAACACAGTGAGTGATTGGTACCGTGTGTTTGAGCTTTGGGGTGCACACCCTAATGTAATAGGCTGCGCACACCTGTGCATACAGAGATGCGATCACAGGGTGTGGGACCCCAAACACCCCACACAAACTGTGGGGCAGGTGTCACTGGTGCTCACACTACCACGCTCCCTCCTGGAGGGCACCTTGATTTGCCGTGACTCCGAGACTTACATGGTTCCCAGCAAACAGAAGACAGGTATGTAAAAATCTAAATTCCCAGTAAGTGGCTGACGACCTGGATTTTACCCACCCCCCAACTTGGTGCCCTGCCTTATGCTGGTGCTGGCCCTGTATACCATACTGTTTATAAACAGGTTGACAAGGCGTTAAAGGAGGCCTGCAGAAAGGTATTAAAGGACAATGCCCAATAGTCTAGTACAGAGGCGTTGCTAGGTCTACAAAAGATCTGGGGCTAGAGCCCATAGCAGCAAAGTAGAGTCACACTCTTGAGCGGGCATACACATGTATATAATATACATGTTTGCATGTGTGTATATATATAGTGTGTATAAATATGTATATATATATATATATAAACATCGTTGCATTTCTGAATGTGGATCCCCCTTACAGTAGTGTACCCAGAGAGTCCCTTCCTTACAACAGGGTCCCCAGAGAGGCCCTTCCTTACATCAGGGTCTCCAGAGAGCCCCTTCCTTACATCAGGGTCTCCAGAGAGTCCCTTCCTTGCAACAGGGTCCCCAGAGAGGCCCTTCCTTACATCAGGGTACCCAGAGAGCCCCGTCCTTACATCAGAGTCCCTAGAGAGCCCCTTCCTTACATCAGGGTCCCCAGAGAGCCCCACCTTACATCAGGGTCCCCAGAGAAGCCCCCTATGCATCAGGGTCCCCAGAGTTCCTCCCCATACATCAGGGTACCCAGAGAGCCTCCCCATACATCAGGTGGAGGCGAGGGCCGAGCCGGAGCCCGTGATACCACGGCTCAGTCTGCCCCTGCCTCCTGCATTCCAGACCGAGACATACCTGCAAATTGCAGAACTGCACCCACCCGGTCAGAGACTCGGGGCTATAGGCCCCAGACTCGGGGCTGTAGCCCCAATAGCCACCCCCTAGCAACGCCCCTGGTCTAGTATGTATATCCTAAAACCTTATCCATATCAAGAAGTGCTCTAGGCACATTTTCAGATGCCCTAAGGGTAGCTTTCCTTCATTTTTAGGGAAAATGTTGTCAACAAAGCACAATAGCTCAAGCTAAATTCTCACATACCACTGAATACATTAGCTTTGTAACTCCTCCCTCTCCCTGCCTCCTCTGTTTGGATAATAACTGTATTTAAAAAAATGAGTTTATAAATGTCTAAACTTCAAAAAAATTTAAAAAAATTAAGATTTGGCTACTGTTAGAATAAAGAAGGACTATAGTTCAGGGTAGGACTGGGCTAAAAGGCCGATTTGCATATTCCCTGTCATCATATGCACATGCAAGCAGAGAGGGAACCTGAACACAGTGGAGAACTCAGTTCAGAGATAGTGGGAATCCCTTCAAATTGTGACAGCAGGTGTGCAGACACAGGAAAGCAACACAATGATGGTGGGAGCCCATCATATTGAACACAGCAGGTGTACAGACCTGATGGGAACCTCTCATAATGTGCACAGCATGTATGTGGATCTGAGAACTGGGAGCAAGGATGGTGGGAGCCCCTCAAAATGGGCACAGTAGGTGTGCAGACCCAGAAACTAAGTGCAGGGATGGTGGGAACCCCTCATTATGCGCACAGCAGATGTGTGGACCCAAGAACTCAGTGAAGAGATGATGGAAACCTCTCATAATGGGCACAATAGGTATGTGGACCTGAAAACTCAGGGCAGGTATGTGGCAACCCCTCATAATAGGCTCATCAGGTGTGTGGACTCAAGAACTTAGGGCAGGGATTGTGAAAACCCATCATAATGGGCTCACAAGATATGCAGACCTGGGAACTCAGCATAATGTGTACAGCAGGTGTGCGGACCTGAGAACTTAGGGCAGGGATGGTGGGAGCCCCTCATAAAGGGCACAACAGATGTATGGACTCAGGAACTTTGGGCAGGGTTGGTGGGAATCCGTCATAATGGGCTCAGCAGGCGTACAGAGTCAGAAACTCAGTGCAGGGATGGTGGAAATCCCTCATAATGGGCACAACAGATGTATGGACTCAGGAACTTTGGGAAGGGATGGTAGGAACCCCCCCCCCATAACGGGCACATAATGGGCACAGCAGGTGTACAGACCTGGGAACTTAGCATAGGGACGGTGGGAACCCCTCATAATGGGCACAACATGTGTAAAACAGGTGTACAAAACCAGGAACTAAGCACAAGGATGGTGGGAACCCTTCATAATGGGCACAGTAGGTAGTACAGACCTGGGAACTCAGCACAGGGATGGTGGGAACCCCTCACAATGGGCACAGCAGGTGTAGAGAACTAGGAACTCAGCACAGTGATGGTGGGAACTCTTCACAGTGGGCACAGCAGGTGTAGAGAACAAGGAGCTCAGCACAGTGATGGTGGGAACTCTTCACAGTGGGCACAGCAGGTGTACAGACCTGGGAACTCAGTGTAGAGATCTCACCAATAGAGTTAGAATTAACTGATGGGTGGTTAATACCTCCAACAACCACCACACACTGAAAAATTCATTTTTGGATGGCTGTCCCTTGAATTTTAAAGGTTTGCATGGAAATGTAGTAAAATGTTTTGAAATTTCTAAATGACTAAATTAGATTTCTTAAAAATACCTTGGTTTTAAGCAAATATAAACAATTGCAAGTGAAATGTGAGGGGTTAATCTCCTCGGATGCAGCTCGTGTCACTTACACTTCACCTACGCAATCAATAACCAATTTGCTTCTGCAGACTGCGGTCCAAATGGATTTATCTGTGGGATGGCAGCATCCCGTGGGGCCGAATCTGGAAGTCAAATCTAACAGTTCTCAAAGAGCTGACACTGAATATCAATGAAGAGAAGGGATAATAGGCCGGTCTCAGAGGAGTACGAGGTGATGTGCAGAAACAGCACATGCTCTAATGCACTACTGGCTATCCTCTGGTGGAGACTTATTAAAACCTGTGCTGGGATAGACTAAGTGCATTAGACTGTAGACATTTTTTTCTGAATTTCACCCTCTAGTGCAGGGGTCTCCAAACTTATGAAACAAATGGCCAGTTTACTGCCCTATAAACTTAGGTGTGTGTGTGCGTGTGTGTTTGTGTGTGGGGGAGCGTACTGTGGCCAGTGGGAATAGAAAATGACCTAGGCGTCAGTGGGAGTAAAAAAATTACATAATTGGTGTCAGGAGGACGAACAGTGCCCCATCATTGGCCTCAGTGGAAGAAATAGTGCCCCATCATTTGTGTCACTGGGAGGAATAGTGCCCCATCTTTGGTGTCCTTGGGAGAATTAGTGCACCATCATTGGTGTCAGCGGGGAGATGGGGGGGATAGGGCCCCCCCATTGGTGTCAATGGGAGAATTAGTTCCCTATTTCTGGTGTCAGGGAAAGGAATCGTGTCCCATTGTTGGAAGAAGGCTGGGGTGCATGGGGTTACTGGAAGGCGGCTGGTGTGCATGAGGTCCCTGAGAGGAAGGTAATATACATGGGGTCACTGGAAGGTGGCTGGTATACACTGGATCACTGGAAGAAAGCTTGTGCACATGGGGTCACTGGAAGGTGAATGGTATTCACAGGGTCACTGGTAGAAGGCTGGTATACATGGGGTCACTGGAAGGCAGCTGGTGTACATGGGGTCACTGAAAGGTGGCTGGTGTGCACAGGGGTCACTGGAAGGTGGCTGGAGTACACGGGGTCACTGGAAGGCAGCTGGTGTACATGGATTCCCTGGAAGGTGGCTGTTGTACATGGGGTCACTGGAAGGCAGCTAGTGTACATGGGGTCCCTGGAAGGAGGCTGGTATACATGGGGTCACTGGAAGGCAGCTGGTGTCCATGGGGCCCCTGGAAGGTGGCTGGTGTAAATGGGGTCACTGGAAGGCAGCTGGTGTACATGGGGTCACTGGAAGGCAGCTGGTGTACTCAGGGTCACTGGAAGTGGCTGGTGTATACTGGGTCACTGGAAGAAAGCTGGGGTACATTGGTGTCACTGGAAGAAAGCTGGTATACATGGGTGACTGGAAGAAAGCCGGTGTACATGGGGTCACCGGAGGGAAGCTGATGTACATGGGGTCACTGGAAGGCGACTTGTATGCACAGAGTCACCGGAAGGAGGCTCAGGCTGGTGTACATAGGGTCACTGGAAAACATCTGGTGTACATGGGGTCACTGGAAGGAGGCTGTGTAGATGGAGTCACTGGAAGGTGGGTGGTGTGCACAGGGTCAGTGGTGAGGCTGGTGTACACAAAATCATTAAAAGGGGGCTGGTGTACACAGGGTCATTGGAAGGTGGCTGGTGTGCATGGGGTCACTGGAAGGTAGCTGGTGTGCAAGGCGCCACTGGAAGGTGGCTGGTGTGCATGGGGTCACTAAAAGGTAGGTGGTTTACATGGGGTCACTGGAAGTTGGCAGGTGTACATCGGATCACCGGAAGGCAGCTGGTGTACATTTGGTCACTGGAAAGAGGCTGGTGTACATCGGGTCACTTGAAGGAGGCTGTGTACATGCAGTCACTGGAAGGTGGTTGGTATACACTGGATCACTGCATGGTGGCTGGTATACATGGGGTCACTGGAAAGCAGCTGGTGTGCATGGGGTCACTGGAAGGGGCTGGTATACATGGGGTCACTGGAAGGTGGCTGGTGTACATGGGGTCACTGGAAGGGGCCTAGCATGCATGGGGTCACTGGAAAGCAGCTGGTGTACATGGGGGTCACTTGAAGGCAGCATCTGTGTATGGGGTCACTCAGTCAATGGAAGAAAGCTGGTGTACATAGGGTTACTGGAAGATGTCTGGTGTACATGTGGTCACTGGAAGAAAGCTGGTGCACATGGGGTCACTGGAAGGTGAATGGTATTCACAGGGTCACTGGTAGGAGGCTGGTATACATGGGGTCACTGGAAGGCAGCTGGTGTACATGGAGTCACTGGAAGGGGGCTGGTGTACATAGAGTCAATGGAAGGGGGCTGGTGTACATGGGGTCACTGGAAGGTGGCTGGTGTACATGTGGTCATTGGAAGGCAGCTGGTGTACATGGGGTCACTGGAAGGCAGCTGGTGTACATGGGGTCACTGGAAGGTGGCTGTTGTACATGGGGTCACTGGAAGGCAACTAGGGTACATGGGGTCACTGGAAGAAAGCTGGTGTGCATGGGGTGACTGGAAGAAAGCTGGTGTACATGGGGTCACTGGAAGGAGGCTGGTGTACTTCAGGCGACTGGAAGGAGGCTGATGTACATGGGGTCACTGGAAGGAGGCTGATGTACATGGGGTCACTGGAAGGTGACTGGTATGCACAGAGTCACTGGACGGAGGCTCAGGCTGGTGTACATAGGGTCGCTGGAAAACATCTGGTGTACATGGGGTCACTGGAAGGAGGCGGTGTACATAGAGTCACTGGAATGTGAGTGGTGTGCACAGGGTCACTGATGTGGCTGGTGTACACAAAATCACTAAAAGGGGGCTGGGGTACACGGGGTTACTGGAAGGTGGCTGGTGTGCATGGGGTCACTGAAAGGTAGCTGGTGTACATGAGGTCACTGGAAGTTGGCAGGTGTACACGGGGTCACTGGAAAGAGGCTAGTGTACATGAGGTCACTTGAAGGAGGCTGTGTACATGCAGTCACTGCAAGGTGGGTGGTGTGCACAGGGTCACTGGTGAGTCTGGTGTACATAAGATCACTGGAAAAGGGCTGGTGTACACGGGGTCACTGAAAGGGGACTGGTGTACACGGGGTCATTGGAAGGTGGCTGGTGTACATGGGGTCACTGGAAGGTGGCTGGTGTGCATGAGATCACTGGAAGGTGGCTGGTGTGCAAGAGATCACTGGAAGGTGGCTGGTGTGCATGGGATCACTGGAAGGTGGGTGGTGTGCATGGGGTCACCAAAAGGTAGCTGGTGTACATGGGGTCACTGGAAGGTGACTGGTGTACATGGGGTCACTGGAAGGAGGCTGGTGTACATGGGGTCACTGGAAGGCAGCTGGTGTACATGGGGTCACTGGAAAGAGGCTGTGTACATGGGGCCACTTGAAGGTGTCTGGTATGCATGGGGTCACTGGAGGCAGACTGGTACACATAGGGACAATGAAAGCAGGCTGGTGTACATGGGGCCACTGGAAGGAGGCTGTGTACGTAGGGACAATGAAAGCAGGCTGGTGTACATGGGGCCACTGGAAGGTGTCTGGTGTACATGGGGCTACTGGAAGGTGTCTGGTGTACATGGGGTCACTGGAGGCAGATTGGTACACATAGGGAGGCTGAAAGCAGGCTGGTGTACATGGGGAGCAGGAATCTGGCTGGGAGCACACAGGGAAACGCAGGCTGCAGAATTGGGAATGCACAGGTGCTGGTAACAGGAGCCTGGTTGAAATATATGGAGAATCCCAGAGGTGCAGGAAGCCTGGGTGCAGGTACAGGTACAGGTACAGGAGAAAGTCACAGGTTCAGGTACGCTGGAGAGCTCAGAGGATAACACAGTTGCTGGGATTCGGGGTGTAGGCAGGAACACAAGAGGGAGTCCATGAGGGTCACTGAGAGGGGAACCCCAGGGATCATAGAAGCAAGATGGATGCTGGAGGAAGTAACAGCACAAGGGACCAGTTAGCGGTATGTAGATTTGTTGCTTGAATGCAGAGCAACATGCACCCCATCCCTTTTAGACTGTGCCTTACAGCGCACTGGCTACAAGCCGGCGGCCCTGGCAATGAGAAAGAACTGGCTCTTAAGAATGGCACAGGCATTGGGGACTGTGACAATGGTATTTTTAAGGTGCCAAACATAGATGACTATATCACAATAAAATAATTATCTTATTTATAATGACTATTAAAATCACATTCAAAAAAGGTTCAAATCATTTTGCATGATAATTATTGTAAGAACCCTTCAATCGGTCATGTCATGAATCACTGATAAAAGAGAGCGCAGAATGAGAATTTTGCATATTTTAAAATTAGGTTTAGTATAGATTTTTAATCTTGGTGTAAGATAAGTAGGTAAAAGCCAATGTGTTTTGGGGTCTCACAACTCCCGCCTTAATTATGGCTTTTTTAACCGATGCTAAATTTTAAGTGTTCACTCCTAACTCCTGGGACCATTTTATAGGGTACATTTTTGTTATATGGATAAAAAAGCCCTGCTCCTTCCTCCCTGCTGCTTGTTCCAGGTCAATGGCTTGGGAAGCTCTCTGTCTGAGGACATCTTGTGTTTGGGCATAGTCGGCACACTCTCCTCCTAGAAGTTAAACCACACCGCAGCATCAGTTAAAAAAGCCCTGATGAAGGTGGACTTGGGAGACCCCAAAATATGGCAGCTTTTATCAACTGATCTTTCATCAAGATGTATAAATCTATACCACACTTAGGGTAAACTGGTGTGGCACTTTCATCCTTCCCACTTTCTTTTAACCACTTTAGGAAACAGGCGCTTATTGGCAACTTTTTGCTCAGACGTCAAGTACAACCCAAAAGCCCATGGTGCAGCAACTCATCCACTCAACCTCTTCCCTTCCTCCTACCCACCCCGATCCCAGGCTGAAGCTCTGGTTCAGGTACTCTCTGCTCATCCGTCAAATTGGGCTGGACAACACCTGCTGCACCGACTCCGGGTTCCCGAATTGGTTGGCAGGGGGTGATTGGGGCTACAGAAGGGGGAACTGGGGCAGCTTGGTCTGGGCTGGCCAGGGGAGGAGAGACTCCGGTGGGGCACGGAGCCGGCCTCTGCTCTGACATTGCGTACACTATCCATCACTTTCATCCCACATTCGGTAGGATACCAGCAGGGACTTTTTACTCCAATTCACCAGGAGGCCTTTAGGCATGTCTGCAGCGGCAATGGTGTAGCCTTTTTACGGGGCATCAGAGAGGCCCAGGGGGGTAAATGCCCCCCTGCCCCTTGGTCCAGTTCACCCCTGTCAGGATCCCAAACAGATACCCTGTATGATAGAGAGTTGCCTCTTAAGACCCAGAAAAGAGACCTCAAAGGTCCAGGAGCATCAAAACTCATAGAGGCTTCCAATATATCTGACAACCCAGGAAGGAATGTATATTAGGTTGATGACTAGAACCAAATCAGATATTTGGTATTAAGGTTCCGAAAAATCAGGATCCCATATTTTAACCACCCAAATATGGAGCAGTATGACCAAATTTCTCCAGATGTTCCCCAGTAGGTATTTAGAAGATGTCCCATTTCTGACCACTGTGGTTTCTGTCCATGACCCCTTGGGTCCTGCAGTGACCAGAGGTCAGCAGCAAGGACAGCAGCCAGTGTGGGGACCCAGAGTATGATAATTTCAAAGAGTCATGTCAGAAACTAGAGCTTTGCTACAAAGTGAAATTTTAACAAATTGGCCAATGGACAGTTACCATATATGCAGGGCCGTCTTTAATATTGATTGGACCCTGGGCAAATATTTTCTTAGCCCCCCCATGCAATTTCACTCTCCACCTGCTCTGAGACATACAATAAATAGCAACTAGACTCAAAATCAGTTTACTGAATCAGATCAGCAGTGATTTTGATTGGTTGCCAGAGGTTACAGCATATCATTACCAGTTACTGACTGGTTGCTAGAGGTTACAGCACACATTACGGCTCACTGATTAGTTGCTAGAGGTTACAGCACATGCTTTCTGCTTGATTGGTTGCTAGAGATTATTGTACATCAATACTGCTCACTGATTGGTTGCTGCACATCATTACTGCCCACAGATTGGTTGCTAGAGGTTACAGAACATCATCTCCTCACTGCCTGCACACCATGGACTGGGGAGCGCAAAGTCGCTTTCCTGACACCATAGAAATGTGCTGCCCTTTAGCATATACACAGTAGTGCCATCAATTATTAGTGACACCCTCATGCATCTGCTGATATGTGCTGTGGAACTTCAAGCATGCCTTTGTCTCCCCAGTGGGCAGCATCCAGTATAGGTGATGGTGAATATGACCTCGGGGGGCATGATATACATATGAATGCCACTTCTGTTTACATATCAGCGCAGCTGGCCGCCACTATTTACATATGAATGCTGTCGCTATTTACATATCAATGCCAGTTATTTACATGTAAACCTAGGGTCTGCAGGTGAGTCATCTGTACACAACAATAGGGCAGAGTTGGGCAGCTTTAGTAGCAGCGCTTAGATATTGGGACACAGCACAGGTCTAAAACTTCAAGGGACAAGGGAATTTACACCAGGATAGTTGGCAAGTATGAGGCAGCTGCTTTGGGCCCCACAACAATGACAGGGCCCAGGGCAGCTGCCCCTTTTGCCCTGGCTTAAAGACAGCCCTGCATATGTGCAATACATTTTTTTCTGCACAGGTTGGTGCCTTTTCTATTTAGTTAAACTACTTTTGCAGCTTCCCACCCCTGATTAAAAAAATGCTTAGTGAAAGATAAATGTAAAAAATATTCTTGTTACACCCCGGCTTCCAGCCATTTTCTGTAGGCACTAGTAACATCACAGAACCTAACTGTAGGATCTTGGTTAAACTGAGGATTCTGAAGCCTATCCAACACTGTAGGAGCACATCCTTATAGGATTAAGATTCTCTTCTTTCCCAGATTCTTTTGGGAAGGTCCTGTGATCAGAAGCTAGAGGGTGAGATACTATTACATTTTCTTTTTTTTTTTTTTTTTATTAATCTTATTTGTATCTATCAACCTAGCTATTTAGATATGAAAAATCTTGTGTTTTATACATCATTATTCTCTCTGATAATAACTAAAATCACTGCATCTCTACTGTATTGCGATGGGTATAATAGGAAACCTTATGTTTTAGATCTCCTTTGAAGTTTCTTCTTCTTTTTCCTCTTTTTATTTTTTATTTATTTATTTTTTCTTTTATTTCTCCATAGCTGTCTGCATTACATGCATTTGATATTTGTATTTTTCTTTTATGTATTTATTTCTTGATTTTTGTATGGTTAACTGAAATTAATAAAAATGTCTATTAAAAAAAATCATTAAAATGAATGCATGTTTATGTTTTAATGCAAACTTATTTCAATTATTTAAAAAATGTTTATTCACTATTAAACATCCCTTGTGATAGCATTGTTCCCTTTATTGAGACATCTGGGTTCTATTAGACCCCAGATTTCTCCTCTGCCTTTAAAAGCATCTGATGTTTGAGATCAGTTTGATCCGATGCTTTCATGGGACAGTAATGGTCTGTTTACATCTGAGTGAAAGAGGAAGTGACAAAATTCTCTTTGCTTCAGGTGTCTTAAACCATAGAGATGATTGGGGAAGTTGATCATCTCTATGGTAAGCTGGTGGAATTGGGAAGGTGGTTGAAGGTGGCGGGTATCCCCTTCTGCTGCATGTAAAAGTGATCTAGCGTCTATTTAGCTGCTGGGATCACTTTGACAAGAGTCGCTGGCTGAAATAAAAGCTGCAGCCATGGCCCCAATATAATCACTGAAACCCTAGGACGTATGGGTACATCCTGTGGACAGGACGTGGTTAAAACATAGATATGCACAATATACAATTTTAGCCAATCAAGTTTCAATGTTGTGTTTTTTTTGGTGAATTTTGTAAAAATTAATTATTATATTTTATATAATGTGGTGAACTATTGCTTGTGCCGCAAAAGTCTCCATCACAAAAAAAGTTCTTCTAAATTCTATGTATCTGGGGATGTTGGCAGTGGCACTATCCCGCAAAACTGAGTCCAGATATATTTGCATAGTAATATTTCTGGGTTTGGATGGCACTTGTAGATAGTCTGCAAATGTCATTGAGTAGAGTTGAGCGAACACCTGGAAGTTCGGGTTCTGCTGGTCCGTCCGAACTTCGGGACAAAGTCCGGGTCCGGGTCCGGACGGAACCCGAACGATCGCACGGACAACGAACCCCATTGAAATCAATGGGGACCCGAACTTTTAGGCACAAAAATGGCTGTAGCAAAGTCCTGGAAAGCCCCAGAGGGCTGCAAAAGGAAGTAAAATGGGGGTAAGGGTAGGGCAAGTGCCCTACAAAAAAATGGGGACAGGGAAATAACTTTAAATATTTTTAAAAAAATAAAAACTTAAAAAATGCAAAAATGGAGGTGAATGTGGATCATCTTCAAACTGTGTCTGAAAAGTATTAATTAACGGTAGAAGCCATATAACTGTTCTAAAATCATCTTCAAACTAGGGCAAGTGCCCTACAAAAAATGGGGAGAGGGAAAAT
>BLSH010531513.1:730433-741869 GCA_018402905.1 Glandirana rugosa
TCCCTTCCTTCCTCACAAGATCCCGAGTAACCCCAATTGATTCCTCACTATTCCCAAATTAAACCTTATTTAAAGAATTTTTTTTTTACTAAACATTTCAAAGAAATTCACTAAAGTATACGTCTAGTCCCAAGTGTATAAACTAGATGTATACTTCTTTATGTTTTTATGTTACTTGGTTATGTAACAATGTAACTTAAATGAGTTACTATCACAACTCGCTTGGGCCTGACATTGCAAGCCCAGGCATGGCTTGAAAGCCCACAGGCACCGTGCCTGGGCCTGGGCCTGTAAAGTTTTTAGCAAGCCCAAGCCAGGCCCCAAGACGATAAAATGAGGTGCACAACTCTTCGACGTTCCGTCGGTTAGTTGTTCGCAAAGTGACCAAACGGGAATCTTCGGTAGTGTCGGTACGGATGATTACCGTACCGACACTAACCGGTCACGTAGTACACTGGGTCGAACCCGAACGATTTTTGAAATGTCCGGGTCCGGGTCCGTGCCACGGACACCCGAAAGTTCGGTACGGACCCGAACGTTACAGTCCGGGTTCGCTCAACACTATCATTGAGTAAATTCAATGTAACAATGTATTGGTTCATTGTATTTTTGTATTTCTTCATATGTAGATCAAATATGTGAACCCTGATCTGCATATGAAATCACTTAAAGAAACTTTACAAATCATTTTTTTTTTAAGAAATTTATTCCAAATTAAACCCTTATCACTCCTTAGTTAACCCCAATGAGCCCTAGAACACTCCTTCCTTCCCTTCTCCCTTTAGCTTTTTTATTTCAAATTTTTTATAACATATTTTTGAAAATTTTCATTTATGTCATTTGTTCCTTTTTTTTCAGTGTCGCATAATACACATGCGCATGCTTGAAAATTTTGTTTTGTTTCCTTTTCAGATCCATTGGTTAAGTGAAGAATTTGTTTTCGGATGCATTCGTTAATGGACCAATTCATTTTTGGAATTCATTTTGTATCTTTGGCTTTCCTTTCCTTTCATGCAAAATATAGCTGGTTGTTAAGGAGAGGGCAGCCAGCAGGCATCCATATCCTTAATGACTCATCTGCTGTCAGCAAAAATGTAAACAAAACTAATGCCAGTTTAAAAATGTATTTTAAATAAACAGTGTGGGGGTCCTCCCCAATACATACCAGGCTCTTTGGGTCTGATATGGATTTTATAGGTAACCCCATGCCAAAATTGAAAAAAAATTGGCAAGGGGTCCCCCACCAAAATCAAAACAACACCCTTATACGAGCATGCAGACCAGCAGGCCAGGAAAGGGGGGAGTGAATGCCCCCCTCCTCCTGAACCATACGAAGCCACATACCCTCAACATGGTGGAGGGATGCTTTGGGGGTTCCCCCCAAAGTACCTTGTCACCATGGTGATGAGTACAAGGGTCTGCAAACAGGGGGCTTAGCAGAATCTGGAAGCCCCCTTTAAAAGGTCCCCAGATCCCAGCCCCCCCATGTGAATGAGTATGGGGTACGTACCCCTACTCCTTCACCAAAAAAGTGTCAAATGTTAAAAAAAAAAGAAACAAACACACAGTTTTTGACAAATCATTTATTAAAAAACTAAAATAAATAAATAAATGTTGTCCTACGTAGATCCAGCATCGATCATGATGAACGCAGACTCACATGTGGAAAAAAAATCTCCCTGCATGCTGTACAGTGTACAGGTCCACTCCTATGGCCCATCACACAATGCATGCCAGGTCAACATGGAGATAAAGTGCCTGCTGGGCTGCTTTCTCAGATGAGGGTCGGGGACGGATGTTGAGGGGGACCATGCCATTTAAAAAAAAAAAAATTGGCATTTGGTTCCCCTTAAAAATCCATACCAGACATGGAGGGCCTGGTATGGATTTGTGGGGGGGGGGGGCTGTTAGCAGGGGGTTAGTGCGGGACACCAGTTGTGCTATAGGATCATCTGTGTCATGTATGATCCCAGCCTGCAAGCTTCTGCAGCTGTGATGCTAAAAAATATTGGAGTGTGGAACCACCAGGCCCCCCCCCCCCGTCCTTGCCAAATTGTAGGGTAGTCAAAATGATCCGAGCTCTGCCTTTTTTCCAGATGAGATCACAGAATTGGGAGTTGATTAGCTTGAACCATTGATTAGATATCCACATAGGGAAGTTGGGATGCCCAGACCATCTTAATCAGGTTCACCCGCCCCACAACCGGCAATGGGAGCTTGCACCACCCCTTGCATTTAATTTGCTGTTTGTCCAGTAAGGGCGTTAGGTTAAGTTTCAGATATTCAGTTGGGTCGGGTGAAATAATCACTCCCAGGTATTTAAATTTATTTACGATGGCAATTTGGGATGCATCAGCAGGGAAGGGTGATTTGAGTCGATCAAGGGGCATAATCACAGATTTGGACCAATTTATAGTGAATCCAGAGAATTTACAGAATTCAATAATTAGTGCCATCGCAGTTTGCAGCAATCCACCAGTATCCCCCAGATACAACAGTGCATCATCTGCATAGAGTGACAACTTGTCCTCTAGGTGGCCTCTCCAGAAACCCACAATGTCCTGGTTTTTGCGAACTAACAGTGCAAGCTGCTCCACTGCAAGTGCAAATAGAAGGGGGGATAATGGGCACCCCTGACGAGTGCCCCTATGTAACTTAAGAGGGGGAGATGGAATTATTGATATGGATCCTAGCCCGGGGGGGCCGAGTACAGGACCCATACCCAGTTGATGAAGGTGTCTCCCAGGCCAAATCTGGTTAAGACCTCCCATAGATAGGGCCACTCAACACTGTCAAAAGCTTTGGCAGCGTCCAAAGACAGGATGGCCCTACCTCCGGGGTTATCTACCGGTGTCTGCAAATTGAGGAATAAGCGTCGGATGCTATCCGCTGTGGATCGAGTCGGAATAAATCCCAACTGGGACAGTCAACCACCCCTGAGAGTCTATTGGCAAGAACCCTAGCAAGTAATTTGACATCCGTATTTAACAGAGAGATTGAGCGGTATCAGTCTGGGATCTGTCTATCCTTGCCTGGCTTAAGGATAACCCCAATAATGGCTTCCTGCATAGATTCAGGTAGGTGGCCTGTTTTAGCCGCTTCCCTCAGGGCCCGCAAGAGCGAAGGTAGAAGGATAAAAGGATGAGCATCTCTTACCTGGGAAAGAGATGGCACAATGATGCAGTATGGGAAGAAGAAAACGTAGTGGGGGCAATGGGAAGTCTTGGGCAATGCTCTGCAGGGAAACCTTGGCTCCTGACATTCATGTAGATATTATTTTGACACATACCTAAACATTGTTGGTGACCAAGTATACTCTTTCATGGAAACTGTATTCCCTGATGGTAGTGGCCTCTTTCGGCAGAATAATGCGCCCTGCCACACTGCAAAAATGGTTCAAGAATGATTTGAGAAACTCAAGGAGTTAAGGTTGTTGACTTGACCTCCAAATTCTCCAGATCTCATTTCATCTGTGAGATGTGGTGGATAAAGTTTGATCCATGGAGGCCCCACCTTGCAAATTACAGGCATCGAAGCATCTGCTACTGATGACTTGGTGGCAGATACCAGAGCATACATACCTTCAGAGGTGTAGTGGAGTTCATGCCACGATGAGTCAGGGCTGTTGGGAAAAGGGGGACCTACTCAATATTAGGTGGGTGGTTATGAAGATATGGCTGATCTATGTAAATCTCTCTCTTTTTCAATATTATATCTACTGTATTCACTATCCATCCATCTATTTCTATTTCTTTGCTATTTATGTATGTATGTATCTATCTATCTTTGCAAATACTGCACCAACAACAGTTTTTATAGTCAAAATTCTCGTTGGTTGGTTACCTTGATGTGTTGAATCATTCTTCTGATTGAAAATTGAAAGAGAAAACTGCAATGTGTGAGGACACCATGAGTATCCGAGCTTATCATGAGCATCCATTCACAGTAGATCCCATCCAATGTGGGTTGTCGATTTTCACACCAGTTCTTCTTGTCCTAAAACATCTTTTATGTTAGTGAAATCTAAACCAGTACCGCATACTGCTTAATCACAGTCTTTCCAAATGCAGCCACAAGATGGGGATAACATTCCGTTCTACCAACAGCTGCAATTTCATGGGAGTGTTGTCACCATTCTTGAAGACATCAACACTGCAGCAAAAGAAAAAGGCACCTGCAGCCATACCAAGGTCTCTGTTCATTTTAAAGTCAGCTAAAATGTCAAATGAGATTTTACTAATTGCCAGGTGAAGCTCAGAGGAAGCACATATGGCTATCTAAAACAATTTTCAATGCACCAACTCAGGAATGCTTAGGAACCATTAGGACATATATTAATAACTCAATTTAGCAGCACAAAAATACAATAAACAGATATACATGAACCAGGACATTGTTCAAAAGATATTACAAGATGTCATAAGCTGGGGATGTGTAAAAAGCAAAAAAGTGTTATGGATGGGAAATCCATTCCCACCAGGGACTGGTTGACTAGGACTAGGAACTGGGGCTAGGTGGTGGCATAGGCTACAGACAGGGAAATAGTGAAGCAAAGAAGGAGGGAGGGAATGAGATCAGTGTGCCTGCTCATTCCTCAAAGGTGAGAGCCCTTGGATGGGCCAAGGAGCAGGGAGTCTACAGAACTTCCTGCTCTTCATCATGGGTTGATGTGTTTTTCTGCTGATGACTCCCAGGTTGCAGGTTTAAGACTCCCTCAATCAGGCACCTACCGGAGACACACCAAGTGAGCCTGTGTCTCTGCGCACTACTATCTATTCCCAACCAAAAATACGCAGGGTGACACTGAAGCCGACTGCAGAAATAGAGTGCTGCTAATGAAAGGCTGGCTAGGCAAGGATACACAGGTAGCAGGCAGGAATGCACACAGTATCACTGGGGACAGGCTGTAGGTTATTGGAAACACTGAGGGTAGAGAGATCACACTGGAAGATACTGGGAAATGCTAAGCGCTAAATTGACATGAATCATGCTAATTAGCACCCAAACTGAATTCACAATAGAGCTGGAGCAAAAATACTCCCAAAATGGAATTCACTATAGTGCTCAGGCAACAGATAGCACCCAAACCCTTACTCCAGTCAGGACCTGGAGAATTGCACGTGGAAATAATGTTAAGAGCATGATATTATCCCCTAAATGGCACTAAAATATGTGGTATATTGTTTAAAGATAATCTGCTTTTAAACTGTGTGAAAAGTAATTTCTACACTGAAATATAAAGTTTGAGAAGAGATAAATTCCCCGTCTCTTTACAACTAGGTGCACAGCACAGTTGAGCACAACTGAGCATGCTCAGACATGAAACTGCTTTTATTTTAGCTCCATTGGCTTTTTTACAGGGCGCTATAGTAAATACCAAAATTAACGCTGTTTTAAAGAGAGTTTTTTGGGAGTCAAAATGGGAGTTATGTAGCCCAATGCAAGTTTCAGCCATTGATTATAATGTTACAATTGTAACTTCCCCAAAGAAATCCTTTTCATGTTAAGATGAAATGTATCTTTCTCAAAAAAATCGTCCTTGCAACAATGTTGCTTCGTCATCATCTATTTTGTTTTTAAGAATGCTAGAATGTGTAATGTGTTCATGTTTTGTTAAAATATTTTTTTCTCTCTCTGTCACTTTCACTTGTTGATGTCCATCTCACAAAAATATTTCCCAAACTCACACAGGTGTCTTTACAAACCACAAACAATACCATTGCTTATGCAAATTTAAAATGAGTTATTTTTTATTGTTTCCAAATGATCCTAATTTGAGCCCCCAAAATGTGATATGTGTACCAACATCAGAAATAAAAATGTCATTCCCAAAAATCAGAGGGTAACATC
The DNA here is from genome assembly GCA_018402905.1 of Glandirana rugosa. NCBI lineage: Eukaryota > Metazoa > Chordata > Amphibia > Anura > Ranidae > Glandirana > Glandirana rugosa. The sequence continues at coordinate 736,284 of BLSH010531513.1, forward strand.
ACTATTCTACACACACACACACACACACACACACACACACACACACACACACACATACACCAAGAACCACCAAATATCACAGAATAAATCAAGAAGAATAACTCCTGACTAATGTGACTAATGTAATTCCACCACCTATATGTCCAAAGAAATGTGGTATGCATGTATAAGAGGGTTACACATGTAACAGCACAGTGGCTCACAAGGTAAGACAACTGCCTGGTAGCGCCGATTTGCTGGGTTCGAATCCCAAACATGCCACTTCATGTAGAGATGTTGTTTGTTCTCCCTATGTTGTTAAACATAACTCCTGACTGACTCAGGGCCTTGTCTAAATGTAGTATTTATGTGTAGGTTCCACCACCATTGCAAATTGTGTCATATGTTTTCCATGGGCAAGTACTCTAATCAGCCTTAACATTTCCCTACCACCACTTATTGCAGCCTCTTACCAAGCCAAAAGCCATACATTTTTTTATCTTTTTATCTCTCTGCATGCTGACAGTAATCTGCCATAACCACCCTTCAAAACAGATGGCATATGCCAGAAACAGGTTGTTCACTGGCTCTCTGGCCTTGCACAGTACATCTGCATTGATTAACTTCTTGTACCCCCTGAGACTTAGGACTGTTTTACACCACCAAGATGCAGCCTAAAAACCTGTGGCTCAGCAGGCTAGCGCTCCTCCCTGGCCCTGGGTGGTGACGTCACAAGGAAGCGGGGCCTCCAGATGATGTTAGTGGGTGGGCGGATTCAGCATTACACCGGGAGATTGCGTTCAGTCAACGTTGGAAGAAGAACAGAGGGAGAACACAGCACAGAAGGCCTGGCAAAAGAGCAAGAAGACCCGGCAGAAGAGGGAGAAGAAAAGACAGCGCAGAGAGGAGAAGAACCGGCAGAGGGAGAAGACATTGCTGGAGAGAGAAGAGCTGGAGAGGGAGAAGACGCTGGAGCTGATTTAATAAAATGCTTTCAAAACCTGTGTAGTGTGTTTATTTTTTACACTTTTTTTAGGTGAATGGGTAGGGGTACAATGTACCCCATACTCATTCACATAGGGTATGGGGCAGGGATCTGGGGGCCCCCTTGTTAAGCACTTCAATACCGGACGTTTATATCCCCTTCCTGCCCAGACCAATTTTCAGCTTTCAGCGCTCTCACACTTTGAATCTCAATTACTCTCTCATGTTACACTGTACCCAAACAAAATTTTTATCATTTTTTTCTCACAAATAGAGCTTTCTTTTGGTGGTATTTAATCGCCACTGGGTTCTTTATTTTTTGCAATATAAGCAAAAATAGAGCGAAAATTTAGAAAAAAACACTTTTTTTTAGTTTCTATTTAACAATTTTGCAAAAAAAAAGTTTTCTTCATAAATTTGACCCAAAATTTATACTGCTACCTATCTTTGGTAAAAATAACCCAAATTAGTGGATATTATTTGGTCTCTGTGAAAGTTATAGAGTCTACAAGCTAGGGTGCAAATCATTGAAAATTGATCACACCTGATGTACTGACGGCCTATCTCATTTTGTGAGACCCTAACAAGCCAGTAAAGTACAAATACCCCCCAAATGACACCTTTTTGGAAAGTAGACATCCCAAGGTATTTAGTAAGAGGTATGGTGAATTTTGTAATTTTTTCCCACAATTCTTTGTAAAAATTAAGAATTTTTTTTTTTACACAAAATTGTCATAACAACAAGTTACTTCTCACGCACCGCATATACATACTTGCAATCACACCCCAAAATACATTCTGCTACTCCTCCTGAGTATGACGATACCACATGTGTGAGACTTTTACACAGTCTGGCCACATACCGAGGCTTAACATTGAAGTAGCACCTTTTGGCGCTCTATGAGCATAAATTACACATCTCATTTCTCAACCACCTATTACAATTTTGAAGGCCCTGGAGCACCGGGACAATGGAATTGCCCACAAAATGACCCCATTTTGGAAAGCTAACACCCCAACGTATAATCTATGAGGCATAATGAGACTTTTGAACGGTTAATTTTTTTCCAGAAGTTTTTGGAAAATGTGGAAAAAAATGAAAACGCATTTTTTTTTACACAAAGTTGTCCATATATAAGATATTTCCAACACATAGCATGTACATAGCTAAAATGACACCCCAAAATACATTCTGCTACTCCTCCTGAGTATGGCGATACCACATGTGTGAGACTTTTACACAGCCTGGCCACATACCGAGGCTTAACATTGCAATAGCACCTTTAGGCGTTCTACGGGCATAATTTACACATCTCATTTCTCAACCACTTATTACCATTATGAAGGCCCTGGAGCACCGGGACAATGGAATTGCCCACAAAATGACCCCATTTTGGAAAGCTAACACCCCAATGTATAATCTATGAGGCATAATGAGACTTTTGAACGGTTCATTTTTTTCCTGAAGTTTTTGGAAAATGTGGGAAAAAAATGAAAACGCATTTTTTTTATACACAAAGTTGTCCATATATAAGATATTTCCAACACATAGCATGCACATAGCAAAAATGACACCCCAAAATACATTCTGCTACTCCTCCTGAGTGTGGCGATACCACATGTGTGAGACTTTTACACAGCCTGGCCACATACCGAGGCTTAACATTGAAGTAGCACCGTTAGGCGCTCTATGAGCATAAATTACACATCTCATTTCACAACCCCCTATTACAATTTTGAAGGCCCTGGAGCACCGGGACAATGGAATTGCCCACAAAATTACCCCATTTTGGAAAGCTTACACCCCAACGTATAATCTATGAGGCATAATGAGACTTTTGAACGGTTCATTTTTTTCCAGAAGTTTTTGGAAAATGTGGAAAAAAAAATGAAAACGCATTTTTTTACACAAAGTTGTCCATATATAAGATATTTCCAACACATAGCATGTACATAGCTAAAATGACATCCCAAAATACATTCTGCTACTCCTCCTGAGTATGGCGATACCACATGTGTGAGACTTTTACACAGCCTGGCCACATACCGAGGCTTAACATTGAAGTAGCACCGTTAGGCGCTCTATGAGCATAAATTACACATCTCATTTCACAACCACCTATTACAATTTTGAAGGCCCTGGAGCACCGGGACAATGGAATTGCCCACAAAATGACCCCATTTTGGAAAGCTTACACCCCAACGTATAATCTATGAGGCATAATGAGACTTTTGAACCGTTCATTTTTTTCCAGAAGTTTTTGGAAAATGTGGAAAAAAAATGAAAACGCATTTTTATACAAAAAGTTGTCCATATATAAGATATTTCCAACACATAGCATAAAAATACATTCTGCTACTCCTCCTGAGTATGGCAATACCACATGTGTGAGACTTTTACACAGTCTGGTCACATACCGAGGCTTAACATTGAAGTAGCACCGTTAGGCGTTCTACGAGCATAAATTACACATCTCATTTCTCAACCACCTATTACACTTTTGAAGGTCCTGGAGCACCAGGACAAACAATGGAATTGCCCACAAAATGACCCCATTTTGGAAAGTTAACACCCCAATGTATAATCTATATGGCATAATGAGTCTTTTTTTTCAGAAATTTTTGGAAAATGTGGAAAAAAAATGAAAAAGCATTTTTTTTTACACAAAGTTGTCCATTTATATGATATTTCCAACACATAGCATGTACATAGCAAAAATGACACCCCAAAATACATTCTGCTACTCCTCCTGAGTATGGCGATACCACATGTGTGAGACTTCCTGCCAACCTATCCCATTGTTGAAGGCCCTTCATATTTCTAACACATAGCATGTACAGTACATACAAATTACAAACCAAAATACATTCTGCTGAGCAAAGGGTAAGAAAAGATTACCTGCGGTTTTAGTAGTGCAGTGGTCAACAGAGGACAGCATCGGTCCAGGCAGCAGACAGGAACGTGGACAAGCACAGCAAAACAGGTAGCCTCAGGAATACTGTCCATAGTAGCCAGTAGAGATATTGGCAACACAGTCAAAGCATTGGTCCAGGTAGCAGGCAGGGATGTGGTCAGCAGCAGCAAAATGTTCGTCCATGCAGCAGGCAGGAATACTGTCCATAGCACAGGCAGCAGGCAGAGATACAGCAGGCAGAGTACAGCCAAAAGCATTGGGTCCAGGCAGCAGGCACATGGTCCATAAAAAGTCCTGGGTCAGTGCAGGCAGAGATATTGTCAGTACAGCCAAAGTATCTGTCCAGGCAGCAGGCAGGACCATCAAGCTTAGGGCCTCGGTCAAGAAAGAATGGGGGCAGGGGTAGCAGCTTCTCCCACCCAAATCGCTTTGAAGCCTCCGGACACCAGACCCTGTTCTGGGAATTAAAAAAGAAAGAGAAAACCAATAACTGGTTTTCTCAAATCGGAACATCATTCTGGAGCCCCTCACATATGTGAGACCCCTGTGTAGCAGGTGAAAGATCAGTCCAAGGGGCAGGCAAAAACATGGTCAACAGGCCGAGGTCAGTGCAGGTAAAAGGCTGAAATAGACGGTAGGCAGAGGTATAGTCGATACAATCCAGGGTCAGTTCACTTGAAAGGCAGAAATATAGCGGATAAACAATGCAGACGGCAGGCAAAGGCATAGTCCATAAACAGGCCAGGGTCAGTTCACATGGAAGGCAGTGGTATGGTTAGTCCAGGGAAATAATCAGCACAGGAATTGAAAATTGGGAAATGGCATTTGAAATATTATTGAAATACTAATAATTTACAAGTGTATGATAGCGTTTGAAGCATTGTCCAATACAAAGGCTAGGATTGGAGGGACATTGGGGACAATAGAAACTGGTGTCTTTCCTAACTCCTCTTTTGCTGCACACCCGACATCATTTTTGGCGTCTTCTTCCGGTTGTTGATGGGGGAATATGTTCAGGAAAATGGCGCTCACGCAGTCTGCTGAGACAATCGGTGCGGATTTCTGGGGGGGATCCTTGTGGATATATCAGGGCAGTAATGATGTCTTGAATAAAATTTAGGAAGGGGTTGAGTCGTTCTGTTGATTTCCGGTAGGTGACGTAAGCATTGTACATGGCCATGTGAAAAATGTAAACCGCAACTTTTTTGTACCAGAAGAGGGATTTTCTAGTTGGTAGATAGGGCTGCAACATCTGGTCATTTAAATCCACCCCCCCCCCCCCCCATGAATTTATTATACTCGTGGATACAATTTGGTTTTTCAATGGGACCCTGTCTTCTTAGAAGTTCCACTGAGGTTGCATCGTGGATTGTGGACATGATGTACACGTCTTTTTTATCCCTCCACTTCACAGCCAATACTTCCTCCTTCCTGAGGCTTGCTGATTCCCCCCTTTGCAAACGTGTGGTGATTAGACTCTGTGGGAAGCCCTTTCTGTTCTTTCTTGTAGTACCGCAGGCCAAAGTATCCTCCCGATATAGGTGGCGGAAAAGGGGCAAACTCGTGTAATAGTTGTCCATGTAAATATGATATCCCTTCTTGAAGAGTGGGTAAGCCAATTCCCAGACAATCTTCCCGCTTATTCCCAGGTACGATGGACAATCAGGGGACTGGAGATGGGAGTCTTTGCCTTCATACTTACGAAAGG
>BLSH010531513.1:782191-794172 GCA_018402905.1 Glandirana rugosa
GGGACTACATGGGGGTACACGGGAATACACGTGGGTACACGGGACTGGTGCACATAAGGGCACATGGGGGTACATCAGGGCACATGGGGGTACATAAGGGCACATCAGGGCACATAAGGGTACATCAGGGCACATGTGGGTACATCAGGGCACATGGGGGCACATAAGGGTACATCAGGGCACATGAGGGTACATCAGGGCACATGTGGGTACATCAGGGCACATGGGGGCAAATAAGGGTACATCAGGGCACATGGGGGCACATAAGGGTACATCAGGGCACATGTGGGTACATCAGGGCACATGGGGGCACATAAGGGTACATCAGGGCACATGGGAGTACATGGGGGTACATCAGTTAAGTGTTACCAGTCTTTTCTTTTTCTTGCAGAGAAGCGCAGGAAGCGGCTGTGTATGAAGTTCTCATTCATGTGTCACGCTGCTCCCTGGCGGCCCCGCCCCCTCCTCTCTCCTCGTCCATCCCAGGTGATATCACAAGCCAATTGGAATGGACGAGGAGAGAGAAGGGGGGCCGGGGCCGCCAGGGAGCAGCGTGACACATGAATGAGAACTTCATACACAGCCGCTCCCTGCGCTTCTCTGCAGTTGAATCCCCGATCTACCCGTCAGGCGTCAGCTGACAGCCGGTGATTGACGGGTAGATCGTGGGGACCCCTGTGAGGACGAGGCCGGCCCACTGAGCCATCGGCCCACCGGGAAACTCCCGGTAGTCCCGATGGCCTGTACAGGCCTGATGAAAGCCTGCATGGAGTTTGCTAAAAAAAACACCTGAAGGACTCCAAGATGGTGAGAAATAAGATTCTCTGGTCTGATGAGACCAAGATAGAACTTTTTGGCCTTAATTGTAAGCGGTATGTGTGGAGAAAACCAGGCACTGCTCATCACCTGTCCAATACAGTCCAAACAGTGAAGCATGGTGGTGTCAGCATCATGCTGTGGGGGTGTTTTTCAGCTGCAGGGACAGGACGACTGGTTGCAATCGAGGGAAAGATGAATACGGCCAAGTACAGGGATATCCTGTACAAAAACCTTCTCCAGAGTGCTCAGGACCTCAGACTGGGCCGAAGGTTTACCTTCCAACAAGACAATGACCCTAAGCACACAGTTAAAATAATGAAGGAGTGGCTTCACAACTCCTTGACTGTTCTTGAATGGCCCAGCCAGAGCCCTGAGTTAAACCCAATTGAGCATCTCTGGAGAGACCTAAAAATGGCGGTCCACCAACGTTCCCCATCCAACCTGACAGGACAGGAGAGGATCTGCAAGGAGGAATGGCAGAGGATCCCCAAATCCAGGTGTGAAAAACTTGTTGCATCTTTCCCAAAAAGACTCATGGCTTTATTAGATCAAAAGGGTGCTTCTACTAAATACTGAGCAAAGGGTCTGAATACTTAGGACCATGTGATATTTCAGCTTTTTTTATAATAAATCTGCAAAAATGTCAACAATTCTGTGTTTTTCTGTCAATATGGGGTGCTGTGTGTACATTCATGGGGGAAAAAATTAACTTAAATGATTTTAGCAAATGGCTGCAATATAACAAAGAGTGAAACATTTAAGGGGGTCTGAATACTTTCTGTACCCACTGTATGTGATTGTATGGTTAGATATATTTTTCTATTTTTACTGGTTGAACTAGATGGACTTGTGTCTTTTTTTAACCTGACTAACTATGTAGCTATATGTGGGGCTTGGAAAGGGGTAGGCCAAAAGGCAAATTCTAACAGAAGGGGTCAGTGTTTCCTGAATAGAGCACCCCTAGGTTTTCTGGGGACTGGAATGCTTAGAAAAATGTGTGCGCAAACATTAAGAGTTGCTTGTATTATAACTGTGACCCTGGAGCCTGAAAAATACTCAACATTTTCAACCCCAAAATCAGCAACAATGTCAGGCCCCACATTACAAACCCTTTATCATATAAAACTTATATTAGCTATGTTTTGCTTTGGTCTATTAAAGGTTACTGAGGGGGTTGCATTCAAGGCAAATGAATGTTTAGTATAAGTTTTGTTAGTAATGAAGTGACAGGGCTGGCTTCAGCCCTCCCTTCTCAGAGCAAGCTGCTCAGCTGAGGATTAATTGCCAGTCTTACCTTCCACTCTGTCTCACCTGATGTCCATATCCTGCTCATTAGCCAGCTCCCCTAGCTATATAAACTACGGTGTTTTCCTGCAAATTACTTTTGCCTGTTTGAGGTTCCTTCTGGTTTCTGGACTAAAGACTCTGCTCGGCTGACTTCCCTTCTGGCTCCTAAACCCTGCATGTTGTTTGTTTGACCTTGCTAATCTCTGAATCCCTGTTTTCTGGCTTGCTCCAACCATCCACTCTGGCTACCAAACCTTGGCTATGTTTTGACTTTGTTCTGTTTGTTTTATTTTACCATTTTTATTAAATAGTGCAATTTTTTACTGCACTTCTGTCTCAGTCTGATTCATGGTTCCTGATGTCTGGTTCCGCTCAACTTCCCCAGCGATCTGGGGGTGATCCAGTTCAATGTGTAGTATATTGGTGCAGCACTATGGTTTTATAGTAAGTACATATTATAACAGTCCATAGATTGAAGTGTAGTTTTCTTAGGCACTATGAGGAGGAGAGGAGAGGAGGGGAGGAGCCTAAGACGCGACCCAGAAGTAGTTTGGGACACAGGAGCCATCTTGCTGGTGGGGAATGTCACTGTTTCCATCCGGTGTGTATGAGACTTTGTGAATTAACCTGTGAGTTGCTATGTTTTTAATAAAATACGGTTTGTGATTCACTGCCCTATGAGTCTTAGTTCCTCTTTGTACTACCTATGGTGACCTGGAGTTTGAAGTTGGTGTTTACCATTGGGAGCCTGGTGACTGGAAGCATCCTGTGATTATTGTGGACAGTCTGATTGCAGTGTGGTGTACGCAGGCAAATCCCTATAAGATCTCTGGCTGGTTTGATCTCTGTGACAAGGGTCCTGGTGAGAGGGTAAGAGGCAGTGTGTGTGGATGTCGGTGATGGGTCCTCTCCTCTCCTCATATTGCATAAGAGAACTAAACTTCAATCTATGGACTGTTATTATATGGACTTACTATTATAACCATAGCGCTGCACCAATATACTACATGTTTGTTATTGGGGCTCATCAATTTGTGCTGGCTGTTGGTTCAGTGATTTAGATACTACTTTAGAATTGACTAGCACAATACCCTTCTTTTATTTTCAATCCAGTTCAATGCAGAAGGTTTCCCAACCAGGTTGGGATATACTTTGAGATGCTGCCCCAGGTGTTTCCCACGGACAGAAGCAAAGTAGGTTTCATGATTTCTTTGCTTTCTGACAGAACCTTGGCCTGGGCAAACCCTCTATGGGAGATGCAAAAAAACATTGTCCAGAGTTACCCAGAGTTTGTGGCCTCTTTTAAAAAGGTATTTGACGCTCCCGCATGCTTTACTACTGCTGCCAAAAGCCTCATGTCCATCAAGCAGGATACGAGAACTGTTGCCGATTACATCATTGAATTCCATACTCTGGCAGCAGAAGTTGCTTGGAACAATGAGGCTCTCGTGGCTGTTTTTTATCATGGTCTCTTGGATCACAACAAAGATGAGATAGCAGCTCGAGACATACCCACTGAGCTGGAGAAGTTGTTCAAGTTTGCCATTCTCATTGACTCCAGACTCTGAGAGAGACCTTCCTTTAAGGAGCTCCTGCAGAAGCCTCTTTTACATTTGGCTCCGAGCTTTGTAGTCCCACACGTGTCTCCCTCACCTCCCATACCTCCTGGTTCCGAGCCTGCCAGTGACGTAGAACCCATGCAGTTGGGCTTCACAAGTCTCTCTGCGGATGAGAGAGCCTTTAGGAGGAGGGAGAGATTGTGTCTTTATTGTGGCCAGACAGGTCACTTTTCAAAGTCTTGTCTTACCCATACGGGGGATGCTTGCACCTGAGGTCCTGTAGGGGACAGACAATGGGTGGCGTTGTTTCATCCCCAATCATCCATAAGGATAAGTCCATGGTTCCGGTTACCCTTTCTTGGTCTGAGTCGTCCATTGAAATACAGGCTCTAATCGACTCTGGGGCTGCAGGCCTGTTCATAGATAGCGCCTTTGTGTCTAAGCACTCAATTTCACTGCAGCTTTTGGCCACTCCACTTGCCATTGAGGCTATTGATGGGAGACCTCTACAGCCTGCCCAGGTGACTCATGAGACTGTTCCATTGACCATGGCCATAGGGGCTCTTCACCATGAGATAATCCAATTCCAAATCATTTCCTCCCCTCATTTTCCAGTGGTTATTGGTTATCCTTGGTCACAGGGGAACAACCCCTCTTTTGATTGGCTTTGTGCTGAGGTTCTTTCATGGTCGCCATAATGCAGTAAAACATGTTTTCAGAAAGAGGCTAAGTTCTTGTGTACCTCTTCACTCTCCTCCCTCCCGGAGGAGTACCATGAGTTTAGCGATGTCTTTGATAAAGGTCAAGCCGGTAATTTGCCTCCACACCGGTAGTAGGATTGCGTAATTAAACCTGGTGCCATACCCCCTCGTGGCTGGGTTTTCCCTCTTGTCTGTCTCGGAGCATAAAGCCATGGAGGAGTATGTTGCAGATGCACTTTCTCGAGGGTTCATCCGCAAATCCTCATCTGCTGGTGCTGGCTTCTTCTTTGTGAAAAAGAAGAGTGGTGAACTGAGACCTTGTATCGATTAAAGGGATGTCAATTGCTTCACGATTAAGAATACTTATCTGATTCCGTTGATTACGGAATTATTTGACAGCCTCAAGGGAGCAACGGTTTTCACAAAGCTTGATCTGAAAGGGGCATACAGTCTCGTAAGGATCAAGGAGGGCAATGAGTAGAAAACTGCATTTAATACCAGGGCAGGCCATTACGAATACCTCGTAATGCCGTTTGGTCTTTGCTCCAGCAGTTTTTCAGAAGTTCATCAATGATGTCTTTTGAAATTTGTTGCAGCAACATGTGGTGGTTTATCTTGACGATATCCTCATATATTCCAAGTCCCTAGAGAGCCACCACACAGATGTCTGCCGTGTACTTCAGAGGCTGAGAGATAATAACCTGTATTGTGAATTGGAGAAGTGCGAGTTCCATCGCGAACAGGTTAAATTCCTGGATTATGTCATTGCTACTACTGGTTTTTCGATGGACCCAGAGAAGCTATTGGCAGTTCTACAGTGGCCCAACCCATGGGTTTACATCCACTACAACGTTTTCTTGGGTTTGCCAATTATTATCGGAAGTTTATTTGTAAATTCTTATCTCTGGTCAAACCCCTGACTGATATGACCAGAAAGTACGCTAACCTACAAAATTGGTCTCCGGAGTCCATTAAGGCCTTTGGAACTCTCAAGGCTGCCTTTGTTTCTGCTCCTGTGTTGGCACATCCTGATCCTACGTTACCCTTCATCCTTGTGGTTGATGCTTCTGAGACTGGAGTTGGTGCCCTTCTGTCTCAACATTCCACCTCCGAGAGTTCTATGCATCCTTGTGGCCACTTTTCCAAGAAGTTCCCTCCTGTGGAATGCAATTACGAGATTGGGAACAGAGAGTTGTTAGCGTTCATTTTAGCCCTTAAAGAATGGAGGCATCTCCTAGAGGGTACCACTCATTGGCATGTCGCAAAGACATTTCAGAACATTGTACTTGTTCCTCTGCATAAATGCCCAAGTAGATTTTGAGCAGTGTTTTGGGTCATTATCTTGTTGAAATATCCAGCCCTGGTGTAACTTCAACTTTATGACTGATCCCTCAACATTATTTCTCAAGAATCTGCTGATATTTAGTGGAATCCATGCGACCCTTAACTTTAACCAGATTCCCAGTACCGGCACTGGCCACACAGCCCCACAGCATGATAGAACCTCCACCAAATTTTACTGTGGGTAGCAAGTGTTTTTCTTGGAATGCTGTGTTCTTTTGCCACCATGCATAACGCCCCTTGTCATGACCAAATAACTCAATCTCTGTTTCATCACTCCACAGCACCTTATTCCAAAATGAAGCCGGCTTGTCCAAATGTGCGTTTGCATACCTCAAGCAACTCCATTTGTGGCGTGTGTGCAGAAAAGGCTTCTTTCGCATCACTCTCCCATACAGCCTCTCCCTGTGCAAAGTGCGCTGAATTGTTGAACGATGCACAGTGACACCATCTGCAGCAAGTTGATTTTGTAGGTCTTTGGAGGTGGTCTGCGGGCTGTTTTTGACCGTTCTCACCATCCTTCGCCTTTGCCTCTCCAATATTTTATGTGGCCTGCCACTTCCAGCCTTAACAAGAACTGTGCCTGTGGTCTTCCATTTCCTCACTATGTTCCTCACAGTGGACACTGACAGCTTATATCTCTGCGATAACTTTTTGTAGCCTTCCCCTAAACCATAATGTAGAACAATCTTTGTTTTCGGATCATTTAAGAGTTGTTTTGAGGCCCCCATGTTGCCACTCTTCAGAGGAGAGTCAAAGAGAACAACAACTTGCAATTGGCCACCTTAAATACCTTTTCTCATGATTGGATGCACCTGTCTATGAAGTTCAAGGCTTAATGAGTTCACCAAACCAATTATGTGTTCCAATTAATCAGTGCTAAGTAGTTTAAAGTTGGGGGGATTGTAGCTTCACAGGATTGAGTGCAAAAGCCGATAAACTTAAACAGAAAGGGTTTTTATTTCCCAGCAAGCAAAACAAAACAAGGCTTCCAGCAGGACTTCAGAAATGGAAATATAACAAAAGAAAGTCCGCTTGTCTTCAGCACAAGGTAAATAAAAGTAAAAGGCACATACAGTTTGTTGATGGGTCTTCAACCCAGGACTTTGCACAATCCTTAGTAGGTCTTTTAGCAGCCTCCAGCACACATCCAGCTCTCCAAACACATGCAGCTCTCCAAACACAGGTGTCTCCTCCCAGCTCCTCCTCACCACCAGCTAACACCATTTCCTCTCTTTAAGAGCTGCTTCCTGGAGACTATTAACCCCGTGTTTGCTGGATTCCCTGTAGTCAGGGGTGGATCACTTCAGGGCCTCCGAAACTCTGGGTCCCTACTATCTCTCTATCAATGCAGGGGGAACTGTGAGTCAGTCCTCTCTGTCATATTGCTATCCCCGGAACTTCTCACCCCTCTCGGGTGACCCCCTGAGCACTTACCCCCTTTCTTTAAAGGGACCACAAACCAAATATTGGTGCTATATAGCACCCATCCAGGACCCAACCTTGGCGTCCTGTACATATCCCCCCCCTCTGCCTCAATGCGGAGGTGTTGGAGGCACCATTTGACACCATGCAATGCTCTCGGGAGAGGGCATCGGCATTTTGATGCTGTCTTCCGTGTCTGTGCTCTACCATGAAATTGAATTCCTGAAGGGAAAGGAACCATCTTGTCACCCTGGCATTGGTCTGCTTGTTTTGTCTCATTCAGGTCAATGGGGCATGGTCCGACACTAGGCGAAACCTCCTACCTAGGAGAAAATATTGCAGGGAGTCCAGAGCCTACTTGATGGCGAGACACTCCCTTTCCACCACAGTGTAGTTTCTCTCTGCTGCCGTCAGTTTCCTACTGAGAAAAACTACGGGGTGCTCTTCCCCATTGACCAGTTGAGACAACACTGCTCCTAAGCCCTCACTTGAGGCGTCTGTCTGCAGGGGTACCAGGGTGTTTCTGTAGTGTGTCACCGGGGCAGTTAACTGGCAAGTGGGGCAGGACCCACAGTATCTTTTTACCTCAGCCTTTACCCCTGGCCAGTAAAACCGGTCGGTTACCCTGGCTTCCGTTTTTTCAGCTCCCAGGTGTCCCCCCAGTGCATCGTTGTGGGCTAAATCAAGGAGCATCCGCCGATACGACTGGGGGACCAGCCACTGCCCTACAGTCTCCCCTCAGCTCTCAGTTACTCTGTAAAGCAAGTCCCCGTTCAATGCAAACTGCGGAAACCATTGGTCCGCACCAGGCACTTGTGGGTCTCCATTAATAACTGACACCTGCTCTCGAGCATTGACCAAAGTGGGATCCTGAAACTGAGCGGTACCAAACACACCCCTGGACACCCCTAAGTCTGGGTGCACTAGCCCAGAGGAGGTTTCCCCTTCATCCTCCTCACTCAGGGCCTGCAATGGGGAAGGTTCCTCTTCGTCCTCCCCCACCATGACCTGAACCGGAGAGATCCCCCCCCCCCTCAGAGGTAAACTTGGCCTAGAGACCTGGAAGATAAGCACTGTCAATCACATTCCCATTTTCTGCAATGTCATTACCCACGACCAGAATCTCAACATTAGGGTTATGTGTTGTGGGTGGTTCTGGACCAGACCCCTTAAGGTTTGGCCCCAGAAGGCTCCCTGTCCCTTGTTCTCTTGGCTGTCTGGGAAGCCCCGTCTGTACCCGGTTCCATAGTTCAATAAACAACGGACAGTCACGCCCAATTATGATGTCATGTACCAGACTTTTTACCACTCCAACTTCTTGTGTCACTGAGGTACAGCCATAGGAAACAGTCACCGGAACTAGGCTGTATTCCCTGTTGTCCCCATGGATACACACTACCCGTAGAGTCTTACCTACCGGGCTGAGTCTCCCGATTACCCTGGTATGTACCAGTGTCACCATGCTGCCGGAGTCCAGTAGAGCATTGGAAGGAAGGTGGTACACCCACACTACACACTCAAACCGCCCTGCAGCCAGGTCAAGATGGTTGGCCCATGCCCTTTGGGCATAGAAAGAGGCTCTTTGGCCCACTCCGCACTCCATGGACTCCTCCTGAAGTGGGCACTGCGTTCGGGTATGTCCCCAGGACCGGCATCGCCAACACTGTCGCCCATCCTTGGGAAAGGGACCAACCTCCATGGTTCTGTGGAAGATGAGGGAGGTTTGCGGACACCGCCATCAGGTAGGGTCTCCCTTCTAGGCGCTGCAGCTGGTCTTGCTGCCTTTGGTGTGGGGTCCTGACGCTTTGCAGGCCCGAGCAGGTCCTCCACCACGGTATATCTTTCAACCAACTCCACCAGAAGGTCTGCGGTTGCAGGGTCTCCGTGGCTTACCCAGCGCTGTAGGTCATCTGGCAGGGACCACAGTTACCGGTCCATCACCACCCGTTCCACCATTTGCGGGCCTGTCAATTTTTCCGGTTGCAACCATTTTTTAACAAGCTGCACCAGTTCATGCATTTGTGACTGCGGTGGCCGGTCGGGATTGGTACCTCCAGCGGTGCACCCTCTGGGCCCAGATGGCTGTGGTCACTCCCAGACGGGCTAGGATCTCTGCCTTCAGACGCTCATAGTTGCTGATGTTCTCGGCTGGTAGGTCAAAGTAGGCCTTTTGTGGGTCCCCGGTAAGAAAAGGGGAGATAATGCCAGCCCATTGGTCACGGGGCCACCCCTCTCTCTCTGCAACTCTCTCAAAGGTGGTGAGAAAGGCCTCCACATCATCACTGGGTGTCGGTTTTTGCAAGAAATGGCTGGCCCTCACTGATATTTGGTTGCCAGGGGCAACGACTGCTTGTTCCCGCCCCAGAGCGAGACGTTGCACTGCCTTTTGCAAGGCAACCACTTGCGTCTGTGTGGCTTCATGCTGGGCTGAAAACTGGGCAGCCAGCAAACGGGTATTTTCCTGCTGCGCCACCATGGCCTGTGCCAGGGCCCGCTGCTGCTGGGCCATCGCCTCCTCATGGCGACGGTTTGCCTCCATAGAGGATTGCTGCTGGGTCACAGTGGCTTGTGCAAGCGCCTTGATGACCTCCTCCATGTCTTTCCCTGCTGTTTGTAATGTCTGAGCTGATTTCACCCAAGACATGCCATAAGTACACTGTCTCTTTAAATGTCAGTTTTAAATGGCTTTCGCGGCTGCAAATTCACTCTGCCCGCATCCTCCACCAATTGTAGAGTTGGGGGGATTGTAGCTTCACAGGATTGAGTGCAAAAGCCAGTAAACTTAAACAGAAAGGGTTTTTATTTCCCAGGAAGCAAAACAAAACAAGGCTACCAGCAGCACTTCAGAAATGGAAATATAACAAAAGAAAGTCCGCTTGTCTTCAGCACAAGGTAAATAAAAGTAAAAAGCACATACAGTTTGTTGATGGTTCTTCAACCCAGGACTTTGCACAATCCTTAGTAGGTCTTTTAGCAGATTCTAGCACACATCCAGCTCTCCAAACACATGCAGCTCTCCAAACACAGGTGTCTCCTCACAGCTCCTCCTCACCACCAGCTAACACCATTTCCTATCTTTAAGAGCTGCTTCCTGGAGACTATTAACCCTGTGTGTGCTGGATTCCCTGTAGTCAGGGGTGGAGGCCCCATCCCACCCGAAGATCACTTCAGGGCCTCTGAAATTCTGGGTCCCTACTACCTCTCTATCAATGCAGGGAGAACTGCGAGTTAGTCCTCTCTGTCATATTGCTATCCCCAGAACTTCTCACCCCTCTCGGGTGACCCCCTGAGCACTTACCCCCTTTCTTTAAAGGGACCACAAGCCAAATATTGGTGCTATATAGCACCTGTCCAGGACCCAACCTTGGCGTCCTGTACAGTAGTTACAGGTATTCAAATCAACAGAATGACAAGGGTGCCCACATTTATGCACCTGTCTAATGTCATTTTGATGCATATTGCACATTTTCTGTTAATCCAATAAACCTCATTTCACTATGGAAATATTACTGTGTCCTTCAGTTATTTGGTAGATCAAAATGAAATTGTTGATCCAAACACCCAAATATTTATAAATGACAATCATGGAAATTGTCAGGGGTTCCTAAACTTTTGCATACAACTATATATATCAGGGATATGGAATTAGCAGACCTCCAGCTGTTGCAAAACTACAAGTCCCATCATGCCACTGCCTCTGGGTGTCATGCTTGTGGCTGTCAGAGTCTTGCTATGTCTCATGGGACTAGTAGTTCTGTAACAACTGGAGGTCCGCTAATTGCATTTCCCTGTATTATATGATATTTTCCTCAAACTTGCTAGAAACAGACATTGCATTTGTTTGAACCAATACTTCTCAAATAAATACCTTGGTAACAATTACACAGGCTGTCCTCAAATAATCGGAACCTAGATACAATTGTTGCATTTCATTCCAGTCTATTGTTCTGTAAGTACGGTAAACAAGTTTGTACCCGTGATTAACAATAGTCGGACAACCTGAAACTCCCAAATAAAAGCCAACAACAGAGATTGAAAGACAGGACTACATGATGACTTATTAACGAGAAAGGTCTGCACCAGACAGAAGAAGATATACCTGAAGACGCGTTTGCCTGATCTCTAGCGACTGCTTATATATTAAGCCTGTGTCCTCATTGCCTATGGAGATCGTGAACACACAGTAACCTTAGTTAAATAACTTTTAAATGTATTTCTACTGTTTACAGACCATAGTTTTTGCTTATTTGCTGGGCATCTTATTTGATATAGGTATATCAGTCAGTCTTGCATTATATTCCTATAATTGTAATAGTTTTGTATGTAAAGCATTCTTGTTTAGTAAAAGCACATTAATACACTGCAGAGGTCTGAGCTTCCTTGCTTATAATTAGAGTTGAGCGAACACCTGGAAGTTCGGGTTCTGCTGGTCCGTCCGAACTTCGGGACAAAGTCCGGGTCCGGGTCCGGACGGAACCCGAACGATCGCACGGACAACGAACCCCATTGAAATCAATGGGGACCCGAACTTTTAGGCACAAAAATGGCTGTAGGAAAGTCCTGGAAAGCCCCAGAGGGCTGCAAAAGGAAGTAAAATGGGGGTAAGGGTAGGGCAAGTGCCCTACAAAAAAATGGGGACAGGGAAATAACTGTAAATATTTTTAAAAAAATAAAAACATAAACAAAGCAAAAATGGAGGTGAATGTGGATCATCTTCAAACTGTGTCTGAAAAGTATTAATTAACGGTAGAAGCCATATAACTGTTCTAAAATCATCTTCAAACTAGGGCAAGTGCCCTACAAATAAATGGGGATAGGGAAAATAAATTAAAATCAAGTAAAATAACAG